>QEPC01003095.1:758585-802473 GCA_003113815.1 Sphenodon punctatus
GTGGCTAAAGCCGCCTTTTGCCAGCTGTATCTGGTACGGGGGCTTCGACCTTACCTCTCTGGGCCTGATCTGGTCACTCTCGTCCATGCCTTCATCAACTCGAGGCTAGACTGCTGCAATGCGCTCTACGTGGGGCTTCCCTTGTTTCTGGTTCGGAGGCTGCAGCTAGTGCAGAATGCGGCAACCCGTCTCCTGACGGGGCGGCGTGAGCACATAACACCGCTGCTCCGCGCTCTGCATTGGCTGCCTATAGCGTACCGAGCCAGATTCAAAGTGTTAGTATTGATTTACAAGTCCCTGCACGGTCTGGGCCCCTCATATCTCGGGGACTGCCTCACCTTCCACGCTTCAGAGCAATCCCTTTGGTCTACCGGGGGCGCCTTTCTGGAGGTCCCCCATGTAAGACAGGGGGTCGCAATGGAGAGGGCGTTCTCAGTGGCCAGGCCGCAGTTGTAGAACTCTCTCCCGGAGGAGGCTCGCCTGGCCCCGGGCCTGTTGGCCTTTCGACGTATCTGTAAGACTTGGCTGTTTGCCCAGGCCTTCGGAGGGGAGGGGGGGGTTAATTTCTGTGGGGGGTGTTTTAAATTTGTTTTAATTAAGATGTTGTAGATTTTTTATGTTAAAAAATTGTTTTATATTATGTTGGAAGCCGCCCCGAGATGCCGTAGGCATGAGGGGCAGCATATAAATATAAGGAAATAAATAAATAAATAAAAAATAATGGACATAATTATATAATTTTTCCTATCTGTTAAAATTGAGGAGAGTAAGGCATAATGACTCTACTGAAAAAAAATCCATTCGTTACAAGCATTAGTTACACACATCACCCCTTCTCCAAGATGGCGGCAGCTAGCCAATTACTAAGTTCTATGGAGGAGTAGTTTTGTAGCTTTCATGCTTCAAGGGAATGATGCTGACCTGGAAAGATCAAAGATTTTTGTAGAACAAAGCTCTTTTATTTATTAGAGAGGGGTTTTATGTCTCAGGAACAAAGTCACTGCAATTGCACACACTACCACTTTTAGCATGTGTTGGGTCCACACATAGTAAAATCTGCTGCAGTCTGAAGTTTTAGGCCTTGATCCAAAGTCCTTTGACGCCAGCCGAAGGGTCCTGTTTTCTTTAGTGGTTTCAGATCAGCCCCATCACAATGCCTAGAAGCTACGAGTTTCGTCTGGTCTCCCCACCGTGCAGTTTTACAAACAGGCAGATCCAGAACAGCACTGATGATAGTGTTGAAGGGCAGTGTTTTTCACAAGGCTGGGTTGTTCTGTTTCCAACAGCAGAGGCATGTCCCTATTTGGCAACTCACTGAAAAATTGCAGTGGTCGTTACTGCAACAGAGATATTTAAGGAACAATCATCAAAGCCAAACTGTAGCAAGAGATAAGCTGAAAAGGAGCAGGGTGTTCATCGCTTTCCTCTGACATTTTGACCATTGGCTTTCAGCTTTTTTCCCCGCTGGGAATAATCAAAAACATTTTCTTTTCTCCTGTTCAGCTCTCGCAACTTAAAAAAAAACACAACAATATTGCAGAATGAGGAATCCAGAAATGATTATTTTTTCCCCCCTATGAAAAACAAAACCAAAACTTTCCTCTGTATTATCTGTGACTTTGAAAGCCAAGCAAAACAAGATGCTCTTATGAAGATATGACAATCTTAATAGGAAACACAGAAACCAGCATCAACCTTTCAGCAGCTATGATCTGTTTCCTCAATTAGGGCTGCTTTCATTAGAAATGAGTCATCATGGGAATTGAACTTGGCTATGAGCTGAGGCGTGATGGCAGGGTAAGGTGAGGTGAGGGAAGCCTTCTCTGTTGCCTACCAACCTCCTTTTGCAGAGTTCATAATTCAAGGCTATTATTCTGGCACTATCAGGTCATGAACTTGGAACATGGTCAAACTGTTGTGAAATATCATCAGTGCTTTGGTGTTTCTGTCACAAATGAGCAATGGTTTGTTATAATTCTTTGTTTTCTCTCCATAGACACCCAATACGGTACCAACACAGACAATATATGCACCACTCCTGGATGTGTTACAGCAGGTAATAATTCATACTATGTACTCTGTCTTCTGAGAAAATGTTTCGAGTGTGTTTTCACTCATCATCCTTTCCAAGGGAATCCAAGATGCCAAGTAGCTGATGTGTGAAGGTTCTTGTAATGACAACATTCTATTGTTGTTCTCACTATCTAAGGGCCTATTTCAAATAGGCCAATCATGTTTCACCGCATGTATTCATGAATTGTGACCAATCAGGCAAAGGTAAAGACAGGAGTATAGCTATCATAGGGACAGGAGGGACATTTGTCCCGGGACCCAGGCTAGGGGAGGGAGGACCACAGGGTCCAAGCTGGGGAGGGGCACAAATCCTGTCCTGTTTTGGTGTGGCTGGGCAGAGAGCAAGCTGAGTGGAAGCGCCTGCAGCGAGGGGTGCATGTGGAACCCACCCAGCAGGTGGCACAGGACGGAGTAAGCACCAGAAGCGGCAGCAGCATGAGGCAGGCAGCATAGCTTTGACTCCACGGCTCAGGTGCAACAAGCAGAGGGAGATAGAGGTGTCGCACTGCCGCGGAGTCTTTACCATGTAAGTTGAAAGTTTTCTGCAATTAGAATGCTGGGAGGATGGAGCAGAGGTGGGTGGGACAGGGCTGAGGATGGTGAAGGGGGGGGGGGTGTCAAGTCCATTTCTTGCACCTGGGTCCATTCCAGCCTAGCTACGCCCCTACAAAAAAGGTTTGTGATAAGTCATATAATCTGTGTTGTAAAACAACCTGGAAGGCGAAAAAATCTCTTATGGGAAGCACTCATAAATTTCAGTATTCCACACTTACTTCTCAAATCCACATTTAGTACAATGGCATTTCTGCATGAGGAATGAGGGCAGACTGTGCACCACAAGTATGAGATCCAACCTGTAATCCAAAGAAGAACATTTTGTCTCAAGTTGGCCGCACATATAAGCATGTGAGATTCCCACAGGGGTATTCCATAATCAGCAGACCAATGCCTGAGTTAAAAGGAAACAGTTGCAGAAAGAGAAATGGCGGCCAGTGTGCACCCTTCTGGCCAGCCTTTGATCAGACAAAGGTATCCTCTAACGATCCTGACAATTAAACACATATGCATAAACAGGCCATGTAGTCAATGCGTACACATTGAGATTGTTGTCAACTATGCGGGGTTTTCTTTTTTGGGGTGTGTGTGTTTGTTATTATTATATATTTATTTTTCAAATGTGATAAAGTTCTTTATGAAAGGCTGGGTGTTTGCAAGAGTCCATTATCGCACGACGAGATGTAAGGGCCTGAATAATTATTTACAACAACAAAAAATATTAGATTTACTTTGAAAAGTGATTCAGTAACAGACTTCATCGTTCAGGCTTCTGAACTGGTGGGGAGTTGCTGAGTCTAACCACATTACATGCCTGTGGAAAACCTCAGGGGGTTAGTGTGATGTGACAGGTGGAATGTTACAGCTGCCACTGTGAAAGGATCTCTACAAGCACTCATAGGGAGACGGTGCTTTCAGCACAGTCTAATTTCATAGATTCCAAGATCACACAGGACCAGCTGCCAATCATCTCACTTGACGTATGCTGGCAACCCTGCTCTGCCTCCTATTAGAGCTAAATTGAAAAATCCAAAAAACAGATATATCCATTGGGCCCAATTCATGCTTTGCACATGCACCGTACACAAGTGTTGTGCACGCAGTGCGCAAGCCTTGCACACTTAATGCATGTGTAAGGCATGGATTGGGCCCACTGACTTTGCCCACTTGGGGTTCATCTGGACATCATTATTAATTTCTGCTTCATTTAGTCATTTTGGATATTCATCTTGGGGTATTTTGGTATTGTTACTTCAGTCAATTACGGACCTGACTAAAACAACTGAATAACAGACCAAAATAGCCAAAGAAACAAATATGCAAACTTTGCTTTAGGTAGAATTACTTTTTCAGACATTCAGAAAGTGACATGAATGTAGAAATAATATTTGTGATTGTGATACGTGTTCTTTTGTTTCAGCTGTGCTGTCCCCTTGCACTGAGAAGCCCTCAGTATGGGCTCAGCAGAACACTAGGGTGAATTTGTCCTCAGTTAACAGTAAGGTCGTTTCTACAGGGCGTTTTCCAGGGAGTCTGGTGAACATCCCTTCTCCTTGGATGTTTTTAGCTGGACGGGCTGCCCTGGTGTGGCCCTGGTGCTGGCCGCACCAACCCACTTCACCCGCAGATGGCCAGTCCATCTAAAGGTGCCCCACCAGATATGCAGGTAGAGCAGGTGCGAAGCAGGCTGTGCTGGCCCTGGTGGCGATGCTCCAAAACATCCCAGAGTGCCGCCAGCAGAGTGGGCCGGACAAACCCGGGGCATCAGCTTGAAGTGGAGCTGCAGTCCTTCTAATGCACTGACCTATTCTGCTGCTCTGCTTCCAGCCAGGCATTGTCCCAGGCAACACTATAGCATTGTGGACACTGTAGCTCACAACTCTATTAATTATTAATTTATTATTATTATTATTATTATTATAAGCATTTATATTTATATTTATTTATTTATTTAATTCCATTTATATGCCGCCCCCTATGCCTACGGCATCTCAGGGCGGCTTCCAACATAAAATAAACAATCACAATATAAAAATTGACACAGATTTATAGCGCCAGCGATGTACCTGGCGCTTTACAAAGAATAAGATAGACACGGTCCCTGCCCGAGAGCTTACAATCTCTATGGGGGGCGGGGGGGCACTGTGCTGGTGGACCACGGTCCAGGTAACCTGCCGGGTCCATCTGATCTAGACCCTGGCGGGGCTGGGAGCAGGCAGACACAAGGGTGTACCCCTGGAGCAGCTCTGGGGGTGGGCAGTCCCATGTACATCTGAAAATATCCAGTGAGGGAACCAAGGCACGATGTACTTGGAAACTATATATAAATGATTGCATAAGACTGTACACTCATAGAATTGTGCAAATTGGGCACTCTGAAGGCACAAGTATACGATGGGGGATACCTGACTTGGAAGCAGCATATGTCTAAAGGATCTAGGGATTGGGGTTGATCACAAGCTGAACATGAGTCAGCAGTGTGATGTGGCCTCAAAAAAGGCAGTTTTAGGCTGCATTAACAGAAGCATTCTCTCAAAGTCAGCAGAAGTAATAATTGTCCCCACACTACGGAAGAAAGCAAGCACACACCAATAAGTGGAATTTGAAGGCCAGACTCTTTATTCAAATTCAAATCAATCCATCCAGGGACAGGTCCAGTCACAAAAATCCTAAGCCTCAGAGTGGTGGCCTGTTATGTTCTCAGTACCACCTTTAATTATCTTAACTATCCTAGGTCACTCTCACCCCAGCCACCCGGTTGGTTGGGAAGGCATTGTTTCCTTGTAGTGATCTGAAGCAGGAGAGGAAGCAGTGGCCCACTCGGGACCACCCCTGTCCTCAGGTGAATAGCTCACCCCTACCTCCTGAGCCTTGGGAGAACCCTGCTCTTGCTTTCCCCTGCAGCACCATCTCATAAGGAGATGACTTCAGTAACTGTTTTAGCCAGAACAAAATTAACTAACTTACCGGACCCCTGCAAAAGAGAGTGACAATGAACTTAAACCAACATCGTCTAGTTAACCAATTAAACTATTCCTACACTGTGAGGAAGGCGAAAACCTACCAAACTCCATAGCCAATTAGGGTTTGGTAGAAAATATTCCTTCCTGCACCCCGTGAACTGGGTCACCAGCTTGAGCCCATAGTGATGTATACAAAGGGTGGGTGGGTGCTTTCTTCTCTCTCGGCTCCCTGGGACCAACTGCCGTTTGGACCCAGAAGTTCACAAAATGACGCCCACAGGTCTCGCAAGACAAGACCTGCTTTCATGCCATTCAGCATTGCCCCTAGCAACCTGCAAGCCAGCCTACCCCTCATTCGCAATAGCGCTGCCTGGGGCAGGCCCGGGGGCAAAGGGGATTCCAGTCTATATGTCACTGGTCAGACCCCCCACCTGGAGTATTGTGCTCAGTTTTGAGCACCTCAATTTAAGAAGGACATTAACAAATTGGAATAGGCTTAAAGGGAGATGAAAAAGGGTTTGGAAAACAAGTCTTATGAGGAAAGGTTGAAGGAAGTGGGTATGTTGAGCCTAGTGAAGAGAAGACTAAGGTGAGGCAAGATAGAAGTATTCAGATATCTAAAGGATTGCCAACAAAATGTTCTGCATTGCTGCACAGGGCAGGTCCGGAAACAATGGGCTTAAAGCAGGAGAGGCGGGGATATAAACGATGGAAATAAATAAATAAATACATAAATACATAAGTAAATAAATTAATTAAATTACAGGAAGTTAGATTTCAGTTAGATATTAGGAAAAACTTCCTAACAGTAAGCGATGTTCAGCAATGGAACAAGCTGCGCTTAGGGAGGTTGCAACCATCTCTATCACTAGAGGGGTTCAAAAAGAGGCTGGACAGTCATCTATCTGCCAGGGAAGTTGTAGCTGTAGCCATCCTGCTGCATCCAGGTGGGGGGTTGGATTAGATGATCCTCAACAGCCCTTCCAACTCTAAGGTTCTATGAGAGTACAGTGCAATCTCGTTATAAGGCGGTATTTGTGAGTCATGTCTCGCAATGCTTCATATTCAAATTGTGTTAGACTGAGAATGCTTAAATCCTGCATCTTTGAATGCACTGAATTGCCACACTGTGATTTTAATTGAAAAACAAAGTGTCCTGCATTTTTGATTAAACGTGTTTGGAGCAATGCCTCGTATCACATTAAGACCGAATTCGTGCTATAAAGACACATGTTTTAACGAGGTTGCACCGTTTGTGTTTTCGTGATATACAGCTGCTAGAATCATTCAAAACATGGACCCGACAATGGAGCCTTGCCAGGACTTCTACCAATACGCCTGCGGCGGTTGGCTAAACAGGCATGTCATCCCAGAAACCAGCTCTAGATACAGCATTTTTGATATCCTGAGGGATGAACTGGAGATCATCCTCAAAGGTAAGGTGGGAGAGGGTTGTGTTACTGAAGGATATGATCAGAAACTTGGGTGTCTTGGCCCCCTGTAGTGGTGTGGAGGTGGCAGGCCACCCTAAAGTGCATGAGACTGCTATTTGATCGTGTTTAATAGCCCTTTTAGCTCAAAGGGTCGAGACTAGAGGCCTGCTAGGGTTTCTGCCTCTTATAGAAATTATTCTGACACTCCCATTTTGGCCTATGGGAGTGTCAGGGTCCTTGAGAGATGACAACTCTATCTGCAACCCATGATGGACCTGAATGATCCTGCCGAGCCTAACTCTACCCAAGCCTCAAGCTTTCAAGCTGCGACAGGCAGGCTCCCTAGTTGTGGGGACCCCTGTCTCCTACAAAGTGTGGTGATGTCACAGAGCTCTGTAGGGGATGTGGCCACTATGGAAAGGGGTGTGGAAACACCTTAGCCCACCACCTTTCTGATGGACAGGGCTGCCCAGACACATTGTGCTTGGACTCAGAAGAGGATAGATGCATCAGGTCTGGGCTTGGGTCAGGCCCAATGTAGTTGGGCTCAGCCTCAAACTTGTGGAGGGTTCTAGCAGAGACTCATATTTATGAATCAAGAGGTCCCCTATTCAGTCACTGTAGCTGAAGCTCCACTGAGGGGTGTCAGTTACGCTAAGTGCATAAAACGATTGAGGCAGAGCATCACAAAATTGGTTGCAAAGGCATTTCTGAATGCCCCTAAAATGGTAACTGTTGCAGGGTGCTGACACTTTAAGGACTAGCAGCCCTTTCATTCTGATTGGTAATTGCTGCCTCCAGCTAACTACTGTACCAAACTCCCCCACTAACTCCAGGGGAGCTCCCCAGCCCTGGCACAAAGAGAATTAACCACAGGGGAAAGTTTGCAAGTATTTATAGAGAGAGTTAAGTAAGGGTGGTGGTCACAGGCCTTTAGGGAGAGGGAAGAGAAGGATACAGAAATGGTTCAGAAACACAAGACGCTTGCAGGTAAACACAACAGCCCGTGCCCCACCCCATCTCCGGACTGGGTGTTCCCTACAGTTAGTCCCAGAGGGCTCCGTTTGTAACAACAGCTTACAGGTCCAAAACTTCGCTGGGCAGGCCTGGCGCTGTGTCTGAGTTGCTCAACTCTCCACACTGTGGCTGTCTCTGATTCTCCCACGCTGCAGGCTCCAGCAGGGTTCTTGGGGCTGCTCTCCACTCAAGGGTGCAGCTACAGTCTTTGCTGAGCTCCACCTCACTCCAGGGCTGGCACACACTGCCCCTTTTCAGCAGTACCTTCTCTGGTTTCCGACGGTCTCTTCCCCAAGAGAGCTGCTTCCCCCACTGTTGTCCAGCCACACCAAAAGCTCCTCCTGCAGCCTTGAGCCCTACTAGCTGTTAGTCCTCCCAGACTTCGCTGCTTGTACTGATGCTCAGGTGCCATCTGTTGTTTGGTGTAATAGCTGACAATACACTACTAAGAATGTTGCCCAAGTGAGAGAGGCAGCTATGTGAGCCAGCAGATCAGGAAGAGACAGAAAGACAGGCTGCTCAAGAGAGCACAGAAGAATTGGGCTGTCCAGTGGCATTGTCTCATACCTGTGCTTCCTACCCTAGGTGTGCTGGAGACTCCGGATCAGAGCGATCGGGAAGCCTTTCAGAAAGCTAAAATTCTTTACAAATCCTGTATGAATGAGAGTGAGTCTCCTCTTCTTCCTGTTTCTTCTTGGAGTAACAAATATACGTTTCTGGCAGGGAAGGGTGGGGGGGGGGGACATAACAATAGTTCAGAGCTGTAACTAGCCTATGACCAACGTGGCAGTGGCCACGGGTGAATTGACATGAGAGGAGCCAACCAACTGTGCCCCAGGGCAGCGGAATCACCAGCTGTGTGTCTGTTGTGCTGCGGTTGCCTGCCCTAGACTCCCTTCACTGCTGCTTCTGCCAGCCAGCACTAAGCAGGAGTGTTTAGCCAGTACTAATGAGGGGACTCTGCCCCTCGCGGGAAGGCTCCACACCCACCCATTAGTACTGGCTAAGCACTAAGGGAGTCTGGGGCAGGCAGCCGTGGCGTGACAGACACACAGCTGGTGATTCAGCTGCCCTGGGGCATGGCTTGTTGGTGCCCTTCATGTAAATGCACCCGTGGCCACCGCCACGTTGGCCATAGGCTAGTTACGGCTCTGCAACAGTTTTCAAATATTTAAAAGGCTGCAATAAAGCAGATGAAGAACAATTTTCTCTATGACCACTGAGAGGGCAAGATAAGAGGAAATGGGTTTCAGTTGCAGGAAGGTAATTTAGGCTAACTATGAAGAGAAATTTCTGGGCAATGGAACAATTTGTCCAAGACAGAGGGAGGGGTATAAATGAATATTGGATAAATATCTGTCTGGGTGGTTTGGGTAGAGTGAATTGTGCCTCAGTACAGAGGGCTGGAGTAGATGACTTTTTTGGTCTCTTCGAGTCCACCTTTGTGATTCTCTGAATTTCCATCAAAATTCATGAGGATGTTTAGTTATTTTTTCTTTCCCAGATACTGTCAATTTCATTGCATGTTGTATTTTGAATGTGCACCTACGTTTACTCATTTCTGATCAAGGAAATACATGATTTCCCCCACCCTCTTTTAATGCTTTGTTTAGGTTTCATAGAAGATCGTGATTCATTACCTCTGCTAGAGGTCTTGAGAATGATTGGAGGTTGGCCAGTGGCTTCAACTGACTGGAATATCACCAAAGGTAATGGGGTATGCACTGCCAGTCCAGTGGTTTCAAGGTGAGGGCTATCTATCTTCTTTGCAAGGCTGATCGTGGTGCATTAAAACTCCACAGAGGCGGCCCTTAGCAACCAGAAATTCTGAGGGGCATTCACATACCATTCCGCATAAGTAGCACGTAATGGATTAAGTGCTGGCAATCCTTGACATAAGAACTCAACCTATGGATGTAGGTTACTGTTAGCGATGCCCTACCTGTGACATACCTAGAGAGAGCAAACATTTTCTATCACTTGTGATTTTTCTAGATGCCCCTTCTATGAAAGATCTAAAGAAGCTCTAAAAATCCTAGATGCTCCTTCTTAAAGATGTATATTCATTTTAGCCAAAGATATATTAATTTATTGGGGTGATATAGTAACAGCTGGAGGAAATAAGTAATAATTAGAAGAGAAAGACCTAGAAGATAATGACATCCATCCACTTCCAATCAGTGTCGGATCATTCACAACAATACATTATCAGGCATTTTGGCCTCCCTGACTTAAATTATTTATATTTATTTATTACTTAGATTTCTAGGCCGCCCCCTCCTGCTATTGTAGCTTGGGGTGGCTTACAACACAATAAAAAAGCATTAAAATATTAAAACATCAATAAAAACACACCATATTAATAAAAAAATATTCCAAACCAATAAGTTAGGCAAAGTTAAAACCCCTTCTCCCCTACCCAATGCCCCACCCATGACCCACCTCCCTCACCAAAAGCCCGGTGGAACAGCCAGGTCTTACATTGTCTGAGGAAAGAGGAGAGGTTCAGGGCTGAGCAGACCTCCCTTGGGAGAGCGTTCCACAACCTCGGTGTGGCCATTGAGAACACCCGTCTCATCGTTTCCACCCAAGATACTTGGGGAACCCCAAGGAGGGTGTCGCCAGACAACCGCAGGGGCCGGTTCATGACCTGGGGGGGTGAGGCAATCCCCCAGGTAAGCAGGGCCCAGGCCATATAGGGCTTTATAGGCCAAAACTAACACCTTGAATTGGGCCGGGAAGACTATAGGCAGACAGTGCAGAGACCGGGGCACCGGTGTAATGTGCTTGCGGTGCCCCATCCCCATGAGGAGGCGGGTTGCCACATTCTGCACCAGCTGCAGCTTCTGGACCATCATCAAGGGTAGCCCCATGTAGAACGTGTTGAAGTAGTCCAGTCTTGAGGTGATGAAAGCATGAATGATAGTGGCTAGGTTGGAGTCCAAGACATACGTCCGAAGCCGGCACACCAGATGTAACTGGTGAAATGCCCCCTTTGCCACAGCCACAGCCACCACCTGGGCATCCAGGCAGAGCCGTGGGTCGAGGAGCACCCTCGGACTCAGAACCTGAGGAACCAACGGGGGGCAGACCCCATCAATTATGGGCGTCAACACTCCCTCAGCCCTCCCCACCAGCATCACCTCCATCTTGTCGGGATTCAGCTTCAGACAGCTTGCCCTCATCCAATCCACCACAGCCATCAGACAACGGGTAGGCACCGAGACTGCCAAGCCTGTGTCAGCTGAAAAAGAGAGATAAAGTTGGGTGTCATTAACGTACTGATGACGCTGCACACCAAACCCTCTGATGACCTTACCTAAAGGCTGCATGTACACAAGAGAGGGGACAAAATTGAACCTTGTGGGACTCTATTTAAATTACTTTAATAGTAAATTTACAGTAAATGTAACTTAATTAAAACTCCGGTTTTTCATCGGGTCTCAACTATGAGAAGCACGTTCTCAACCATTGCATCTTTGCTGTGGAACTCCCTCCCCCAGGAGGTCCACCTGTGTTCAAACCTGTTGGCCTTCCGGAGGCAATGTAAGACCATTTTGTTCAGTTGGGCTTTTGACAGCGGGGATTGAACTGGGGGGGGGAGGGGGGATTAAGACAGAGGATGGGCTGGGGTTGGGGAGAGAATGGGGGATTGGTGGGGGGGTTGCTAGGTAGGGATAGGCTGGGATGGGATGGGTGGGAGGTGTAGGGGTGGACTGGGTGGGCTATTATTGTTTTTTGTTTATTTTAACAGTTTTATTCTGTGTTTATGATTGTTTTATTATTGTAAGCCGCCCTGAACCTTTGTGGGAAGGGTGGCATAGAAATATTAATTAATTAATTAATCATTTTTCTTGATGCATGTTAAAAAATAACACAGATATTTTTTTCCCTTTTAATTCCCTCCAGAGTCAAACTGGAGGATAGAAGAAAAACTCTCCATAATGAACTCCAGATTTAACAAGCGAGTCCTCATTGATATGTTTGTGTGGAATGATGACCGGGACTCCAGCAGGCATATCATTTACGTAAGTCTAATGATAGGAACCTAGAGCTTTGTAAGTCTTTGCAATGGGTAGCTCTTTGCATTAGATACACAGGTACAATCTAAAACAAGTTTTCTATAAACACTGGGTGCTCACAAAATGGAGGGAATACTTATATTGAATAGATTACAGTAGAAAATCAGGATATCTCGGGGGACATATTTTCATCCAGATTAGAGTGGTATCCAGATGTGAGAGGTTCATTTGTTTATATATTTAATTTCAATTTATTATCCCACCCTATACCAAGGACTCAGGGCGATTTACAACATATACAATCATTTACAATATAAATGCATAAAAACAGTTACAATCCCTTCTCTCAAACCTCCTGAATCCCTATCCCCACCTGACAAATATCCAACCAAATAAAAAAGTCTGCCTTTGTCTCCAGAAGATGAGCAGGCTCCAACTTAGATGAACTCCAGTGGGAGTTTCATAATTGTGGGGCAACCACAGAGAACGCCTCTCTGCATGCCCTTTCTGTGAGAACTCAATGAGCAGATGGTACCTATAAGAGACCATTTCCAGCCTCAGAGGCCATGAAGGGACATGAGGGAGAAAGCAGTCTTTCAGATATGTGGGGCCTAAGCCATTAGCATGTCTTAAATCAATTATTATGAGGAGCCCAGGTATGGGAGGTTATACTGTACTATAAATGTCCATCTATGGTAACCCCACACATTTTTGCCATTATTAGAGGTAGATCCTCAACCGGTGTAAACTAGTGTCACTCCATCCAAGTCAATAGAGCTACAATGACTTACAGTAGCTATGGTTCTGCCCCCAAATACTGTACTCTGGTTTACACAAATCTTGCACAGTTGAACATATGACATGAAACTCCATCTCGTTCAAATATTCAAAAGGTACCCTATGAATAAATCTATTCACAGCTAGTCGATGCCCGTTCATTTTTGTGCATGTAATTGTCAGGGCCTGGCTTAAGGTCAGGGTGCTCAGCACCCTGCGGGGCACCAACAGTCTTCTCAGAGGTGTTGTCAGGAGACAGGAGTCAAGCTGGGGTGAGAAGTCAGTAGGTCAGTCCAGACTATCAGCAAACTCAGGGGTAATCCAGGAAGGTGGTCAGTTCCAGGAGGTCCAATGTCAGCAACAGAGCCAAGGGGTCAGCAGAGTCAGAGGCCAAAACAGGGTCAGTTCTGGAGAGAGTCGGTCAGGGAACAATGGAACAGAAGCATGGCATAAGGACACAAAGTATTTGACCCAGAGAAGACTTTAGGTTGCTCAGACAGCCTCCACTTCCTGTCATGCGCCTTTTAAATTGACTCGGCCAATGGGCGATAGGGACATGGTGTTTGGCTCATGCAATGACAAACTTTTAGTGTCCTGGGGACGCAACTACAGGAGTGGTGCTGCCGTGGAATCGTAGTCAAGGTGGCTGTGTGGACTTCCCAGGGACCAGGGTTTGAGCCCAACAGGCCCTCACAGTAATCTAGCTCAAGAGCAAACATCTCCCATAAGTCAAGACTTTTTGTTCTTTCAGAGGCCTAATTAATCACTGTAGAATAGTTCTTGATGACTGCGGTAAGTTAACCACGATGTACTAGCAAAGGACGGAGCTTAGTCTTAAAGTGAGATCTCCAGAAGGACTTGTCCATGTGTCCTGTATTTCAAGTGTAACAAGCTAAGATGATTCTTCAGATGGTTTCTTATATAACAGCATGTTGCAGTTATTCAAAGGCCAAATGGGTTTCCAACTCAGCTTCTTATGTTGGAGTTGAATGTCTCATCGCTAACTACAGAAATGTCCTTGCTTTCCTTCAGATTGACCAGCCTAGCTTGGGAATGCCATCCAGAGATTACTATTTTAATGGTGGCAATTACCAAAGAGTAAGTATTCTTGTCATCTCCAAGTTGCACATTATTTTAATAAATGTAAAGACATACCTTTCATTATTCTTATAGTAAAGAACCCTGCTCTTCCAAACCTGAATCCTTGTCTTATCCAACAATCGTGTAAAAAGTAAAATTCGCTTTAAAGAACCCCAGTGTAGAAACTAGATTGGCAGGGGTGGGGGAGCTTTTCCATGAAAATTTGAGAAATGGCTTTTGAAACCAAAAATGAAATTTCTGTAATTTGCATAAAATTTCATTTCTGTAAAAAAAAAAAAATCTCCATTTTGCTTCTAGATTGTTGATTTTTTACGCTCAAAAATATTGAAAACATAAAGAAAAAATAACAATGTTAGCATGTTTGACATTTTGGAATTTTTATGTACACATTTTGCATAAAAATAGAATCAAATAAAAATCGGGACTTTCTAAAGTATGTTTTTCACCAAAATTTCATTTTGATTAAAATGTTTCAAACCAGATGTAGCACAACATTTTCTGACCCCCCCCCAAAAAAAGATGTTCATAAAAACTGGGATTTGCTTATATCAAGTGAAGGAAGATTACAGCACCAGGACGTTGATCCTTAGTGTACTTTAATGCAGTGGTGTCATACGGTGCAACTGCATTGAAGATCGCAGCCCAGTTCTCCAACTATAAAGATCTGCTTCCAGCAGTTTACATTTGTTGTTATCAGACCCCAGAAAATATACGATAATGTAAAAAGACCTTTCTTTGAGTTGTTTCTCTTTCCTTCAAACAGATCCAGTTTGCTCACTTTCATGTTTTGCCACCATGCGCATGCTTTTCTTTCTGAATGCCTAGCTGAGCAGTTGCAAATAGATGAATTAGAGAAAGCGTGTCAATTTCAAGCCTGAACATACTTTTTGAAGGTTTTCTTCTCCAACTTTTAATTATTTCAGGCTAACTGAGGGGATTTGCAACCTAGAATTAAATTGAATTTCCTAATGCAAGTGAAAGGGTATTCAAAAAGCCAATGATCAGACATTTGAGACAGGTAGTCCAGTCCTCAGAGCTTCCTGCCAGGAGAAGCCCTGATTAAATGAACAAAGCCTGCATCATTAGAGCACTTTAAGGACTGGAACCCAAATTGTGTCTTAGTGAATTTAAGGCCTTACCCAAAGTCTGTTGACTCCAGTGGAATTGATTTTAAGAGATTTTGGATCAACATGTTTCAACTCATTAAAGTTCAGGACCTCTCAAAGTTTGTTTGTTTGCGACAATTCACATTGTGAGGTTTGCAAATATCTGCGGAGACCACATGGGTACACTCAGCAACCCAACCAGCATTTCCTGCAGGGCTCTTAACCTCATCATCCAGAGCAGCTTGCTTGGAAAGGCTTGCAATGAGAAGTTAGGAAACCCTTTGCCACCCACTTCAAAAGGGGTCATACTGCCATTCCATCTCTTGTCTCTCAAAACTGTTGCTTGGTCTGTGTATCCCATGGTCTTCTACACAAGTGCCTCTTCCAGGACCCTCATCTGCCTGCCCCAAGGTCCTCCCTCCTGCCACCTATACAGTTGTCAATTCCCCAAGCAACTTTATTCTTTCTTAGTCCGCATGACCATATTAATTCACATTATGCTTGGGCCTTTCTCATCCAGAATTTAGAACTGTAGGATTTTGGTGATGGAGAAAACCATGACTACCTCAACAAATTAATTTCTTGTGGTCAGGATCCGACTTTACTCTCTGATGAATTCAGAGGGCGTTTTTAGACATGCATGAAAATTGCAGGGGTCTGTAATCTCCTGTGATCATTCCTCTCCTGCGACAAAGAAGGCGGCGCTGGGAATCACAGGGTTGCAATGTCACATCAGAATGGGAAACTCCCGCTAGAATCGTAATCAGGGTGTTTTTTAGACGTGCATAAAGGGCAATTTGCGCTAGTCTCACAGGAGTTTTCAAATGCACTTTTGGAAACCCTTGATATTCTAGGGTTTACAGATATACATCAACACACCGACATTTTTGCAAGACTCACGGGAGAATAGTTTACACATGCAGGTAACTCATGGGGTTTATTGCCCTCCCACATGAATAGTGTCTCATTTAAAAATCCCCAGAATGGGGGCTGGATCAATGTGGTTTACTTACCATCAATGGAATTGTGGCCAAATTCTTCCAACTCTATTTGACTCCTTGGGCATCAGTGTTAATGGTCATTATTACAGGCAAAGGGGGACTGTTGTCTGAATCCGCTACAGAAATTCTGTAGTGAAACTTGCAAAATATTCACTACCCCATAGAGGTGGAGTCAAACAAGTGTCCTGGAAATGGCACGTGGCTACTTTAAATCATTATGTCAGACAGCATGTTGCCTACTGGAAGTGGGTCCCTTAGTGCAGATTTCACATATACCATATTTCTCATAGGCCAGCAAATTGAGGGTTGCCCTAGAGGCACAGATGTGACAAATGTAAATAGTAAAAAACAAACAAAAGTCTGTCAGCTCAGCATGCATAATAGTCTAGCTACCACATGAAGTAAAAATGTAACAGACCTTAACCACCTTGTTTGATGAAGCTTTCAGATTGACTTAAATGTGAACTTGTCTTGAATTCAAGTAAATAAAAACTATTTTAGCAAGGATGGAGGAAGTGATAATTATGCATCATTCTCACAAGCAAGATGCCAAGGAAGCCAAATTAGCATGCACAGCTTACAGCAGTGATCCATAAGTCATGGAAATAAAGCAAGGCTAAAAGAGACTTTGGCTAGTTGTTCATCTGAAGTGCCGAAATCCCTTACTTTGCTAAACGCTATCTGTTACTCCTCATGAATCAAAATGAGGAGTTTCCAGTCAAGGAAAAAGAGACTCAATTCTTACTAGCCATCTCTTCTAAAAACACATTTCCAAACAAGCAATGGACCAGATTCTGAAGTTCTTTACTCAAAACTGTATTTAGCTCAGAAGGAGGTTTGACCTCACCACTGAGTCCCAATGTACAAATTGTCATTGTATGACGCAAACAGTATTGAACCCAACTCCAGAATAGCTAAACCATTGTGCACAGCTGGGTTAATAAGGCCCACAGAGCAGGAGACACACGCAAGAGTAATAGGTAACATAAAGCTATCCTCAGTCACTCAATTGCACTTGAGGGCAAGCCAGGCGTCCTTCCAAATCCTATTCTGATCCATAAATCACTTAACACATACATATGGTATAGCCTGTGGCTTGTGTTACGAGCAAAGTAAGGACCCAGATGGGAGCCATCCATCATTCTATAAATCCAGCCACAGATGCAGTCTTGCCATAATCTCCCCCATTCCTTGGCCTTCCCTTGCCTTTTCATGCCATAACCTCAATGTAGATGGGGATGGGACAGCAGAGGGAGAAAGAAAGGTTGTCTCCGAGCCAATAGACTGGACTAGGTTTTTTCTGCCAATGAGACAGCCATATATTCCTTTGCATCATTTTGGTTCCCCAAAGGGCAGTGGCATAACTGGGTCTAATGGGACCCTAGGATGAGTCAAACTACTACCCCCCAGGCCCCTCATCTGCCCTTCTGGGGTTCTCCCCCCCCCCCCCCCCCCCACCCCATGCTGCACTGCCCTGCCCCCAACCTCTGAACTGCTACTTCCCTTTCACCTACCTCTGCTCCAGCCCACAACAGCAGCAGCTGCAGAGACGGGCCAAGGGCAAAAAATTGGGGAGGGGGGGGGAAGCTGTTGTGAACTGGAAGAAAGACAAGTAGAAGGCAGCCAGTGGTGGTGCCATATGGTGGCTGGGAGCATGGTGACACACAGGCGCTGCAGGATTTTGCTAGGAGGCCCCAGTGGCAAACCAATAGATGGCACTTACCGCTTGGATGCCTGGGTCCCAGGGTGACTGCCCTGCTTGCCCCACCTACAGGGTGTTTTTAGACACACATTTCTCCTGGATGTTTACTGTAACATCCAGAACTTTCTGTGTGTTGAAATCACTCATCCAGATCTTAAACATCCGGATCTTTGAATTTCTGCGTGAAACTTCTCCCAGAACTTTTGTGTGTTAAAGGTTCTCCTAGTAAAACTGCTTTGCTCCAGGCAGCTGTGGTCACTTGGTTTCCATGGCAGCCTGTCACGTCTACAGCTGCGGCTACTTTAGGCTGCCTCAGGGTAGTGCTTGTGTGAAGAATGCATCCAGGAACTTACTTGTGGACTTGTAAACCAAGAAGACTGAAACATCCGGAACTTTAATGTGTGTCTAAAAATGCCCATTGTTATGCCACTGCCAGAGAAACTATTCCCTCAGAATAGACTTCAGTAGGGCTGAATATTAAAATATGAAGCACAATATTTGACATGGACGTGCAGCATGCAGATTCAAAATGTGCATCCATTTATGAATTCTGAAAATAGAGTTCAAAAGATTGCTGTCTTTCTATAGTAATATTCTAATAGCTGCATTGGTTAAATTTGCCTTCAATAAATTTGACAGCTTAAAGAACCAAGCTAACTGAAGCTTTACCTCATAACGGACAGGATATAAAGTTCTCGGAAATAGAAGTTAGAGTGGCAGCGGAAAGCTATGGACTACAGCCAGGTGTGGGTGCAGGCCCAGGCCTAGACCAGGACAGAAGCCTGAGCTAGAAAAGGCTGTCTGTCCTCTGGAGAATAAAGGAATATTTCCAAAGATCCCTGAGGTAAGAGAAGAAGATCAGACCTTAGGAAGAATTTTCTAACCGTACAAACCTCGACAGTGGAAAAGATAGATTGTGGTGTTCAGAACTCTTTAAAAATAGGCTAGATAAACATTTCTTCTGGATGGTCTAGCCTGCTTAAGAGCAGCATGTGAGTGGACTAGATGACGTTTTAAGATCCCTTGCAGTCTTAACCCTCTAGGATTCTATGTTAGGCAGCATTTCTTTTCTTTCTAGGTGCGGGAAGCCTACCTGCAGTTTATGATCACCATTGCCAAAATGATTAGAAAAGACAAGAACATGTCCAAAGATGATACTTTTGTCCAAGATGAAATGAAGAAGGTTATGGAGTTTGAAACAGAGATTGCAAACGTAAGTATGCTACTTGTAAGAGAGCAATAGTTGATATGAGATAGTAATCATATATGGAACAAGTCTTACTAGATGGTGCTAATAGAAGCAATACCAGCTACTGGCAAAGTCCACCCCATGCTGGCACTATACCAATGATGGCCTATTGAACAGACATTCAGCTATTGAATGGCCACTTGAACATACAGCAGAAACCTAATAGCTGGTACAATAGCAGCTGGTACTACAGGGGTGGCGGTGTCTGGAGAAGCAGTGTGAAGTGCCATCGCAGATGCTGTTAAAGCTGCTGCTGGGACCATGTTGTTACTGCCACTCCTGGGGCTCACATAAGACTTGCCCCCAGCTTTGGTGACCTTCCCCTCATCCTGCCCAGGGCTACTGTTACCACACATGACAGCAGCTGCTTACAAGGTGGACCTGAAACCAGCGGTGTGGTAAACTCAGCGCAAAACAAACAGACAGTACATTTCAGACTTGTTTCAGATAGGCCCCTGCCCCAAGAGACTTACAGTCTATGAGACAAGGGAGGGGAGACAAAGGAAATGGGAACATAAAGAGAAATGGGGATTCATACCACATTCACACCTGATGCCTGGCGCTGTTAAAATGATGCGCAGGCAAAGATGCGGCAGCAGGGAGGAGTCCAATGCCAGCAGTAGCACTGGTGCGAACGTGGTTCTGCCACGTTCAGTGGGATTCTGCCGCGGCTTTGCTCACACATGACAGGGCTGAAGTTTGTGCCCTGTCATGCACGAGGAAAGCTGCAGCAGAACCCCATTAGCTGCCAGCATCTGGCTCCTCCCCACTGCCGCGTCTTTGCCTGCATGTCATTGTAACAGCACCAGGTGTCAGGTGTGAATGTGGTAACATTCATGAAGTTGAAAAGTCTCAGGTGCAGGCACTTGGCTTAGTCACAGGGGAGAAAGGAACCCCAAATGTTAGGACAGTAGCAGGCACATCAGTGAGCGAGGGGTGAGGAGCCAGGGATAGCCTCGCAGAAGAGGTAGATTTTTAGGAAGGTCAGGAGGGAGAGAGCAGAGAGAATGTGTTCAATGTGGGAGTCCCAGGAATAGGGGGCATATCTTATGAATTTCACAAATTTGCACTTGTGAATTTGTAACTGGGAGAGAATTGCAAGCATACAAACAACAAAGTAATGCAATGTGAACAAGTGAAAGCCCCCTTGAAAATTTTGGAGTAACATTTTCTAATGTGGTGTTTATTTAGAAGTCAGCTGCCTTAGTTGTTACTAACAGAGATCAAACAAGAATTGGGTTGCTGGTGACCCCTTTTTAAAAGCTTCATCAGAGGAAGCACAGTGTTCTTACCATGGCTCACTTAATTTGCTTGTTAAATGAAGTTGAACTCTAGCTTCAATTAGCTCAAGTTTAAAGGAACTAAACAAAGTCCAAAATATTCAAAGTCAAATTTTGACTATTTTAAACACGTGACCTAAGTGACTGACATGAAGTAGAATTTTGTGTCAACATGCATAACAGCACCAGTTCAAATTTAAACATTCATTAAAGCAGGGGTGGGGAACTTTTTCCTTCCATAGGCCAAGGGGTGTGCTCAGGATGAAGGAAGGAAGAGGAGGGTCCAGATCATGGCTCTATGCCATAGATCAACCCCTATTCTTGAACGCATGCCATCATATCTATTCTGCACCCTTCTCCTGAGCTCACTCTTTCAGTGCTTGGAGGCAGGGATTGGATCCATGGACCAGATCCAGGAATTATAAAGGAACCTTTTTCCTTTGTTAAAGAAAATCAGGACTGCCCTATTTGTTTCTTCCCTAATTCTGGCAACAGGGAACTTGCTTTGTGAAGAACTGAGAACTGCAGCATGATCTTTAGCGCAGTTAGCAGCAGTGATAACTTACCACCAGTGTTAGTTCTATGCTTTTCATTGGGATGCATGCCAGCACTAGATAATACCGCCATTCTGAATGGCATAAGGATCGTGCTGTTGAATTCCTTATCTTGAGTTACTGAGTGAGATATCAGCTGATGCACTGGAATGAAGAAAACACCCTATTGGAATCTATTAAATGATTTCCCCTTTTCTAAATAATATAGACATTATCTTATTGAATATAATTTGTGTATGAGTGTGTGTGTAATGTTACCAAAATTCTACCATTTAACAGAGAGTGTTTTTTAACAAGCAAGACTGGACGGGCGGGGGGGTTGTCCGTGGACAGCCACCCAGGTGCAGTGCATGGGGAGGGATTCTAGCAGGTGGCTCCAAGCATGGCTACCACAGCCACTGCCTCTGCTCCAGTGGACCATTAAGTGCTGTTGAGAAAGACCCATAGAGGGGGTCAGAAACATAATTATGTCCAACACAGCCTATTGCATTGTCTAGTTTGTAGGAGCTATTCCAATATGGGTATAGAACTCCATGATGTTTTGATAATGTATTTAACATATTTGTTAGCATAATTATGTATATCATTTGATACTATTTCATATTAATACTGAATTGGATTCTGGTTACATCTGTAAGTACATTCTGTAGCCACAATTGCCTAAAAACCATCTCTTTTTCCCTCTGGAGCCGGTGGGCTATTACTTGGCTGTGTTTTCAGTAGGGGGTAGAGCCTGGTTTGATCTAGGGAGGGTTTTTAAGTCCTATGAGTAAAGTTTGTATATTTCATCAAAGCCTCTTTTTTCTTTTTCTTTTTGTAAAAGTTTTTTCCACCTCTGGAAGGGGAAGTGTGCCAGGCTGGCCTTTGAAATTGACATGTCCCAGCCATGAGCTCCCCAGCGCTCATGGCCAGTTCCTGGGACTTGTAAAGTCTGTGTCACCCATGGGCTCCCCCTGCCTAGACAGTATGTAATTCAGCCTGGCAGGCCAGACTGACTGGGGATTGTTTCACCCCTCCTGGGAGCTGTTTCACCCCGTATATCTTTGCCTGGGGGACTCTAACCCCTCAGCATTCCTGTTTTGGCCTGGCAGGCCTCCCCTACCCAGGCATGTCTTGGCTAGGGGACTCCAACCACACAGCCTCTCTTGTTTTAGCCTGGTGAACCTCCCCTGCCTAGGCGCCTTGGGGACCCTAACCCAATACAATCTAGATCCATATACCCCTTCTGGCGTTGGGAGGCCAGCCCACCCAATCCTTCTGGTCACTCCCCACCCCCAGGTGGACTTCTCACTATGTCATTATCAGTATCTTTAGAGGACTCTAACCCCATCTCTCTTCACATTTCTGCTGTCTAATTTCCAAGGGGTTCAACTATCTTCTGTCTTTCCTCAGACATTAAGTTCCCGTGCCCATTCCATGCTCTCTTCTCAGTCTTCTTAATTCTTTCTCTCTCACCTCTAAGGGCTCATTCAGACGTGCGTTTAAATCGCACAGCCGTGGCGGCGGCATCATGCGATTTAAAGCACTGCGCACTTCCGGGTTGGTGTGAATACACCAATTCAGCCTAACGCGAACTGTTGGAGTGCGGTTTTAAAAGCTGCTCGGAGCAGCTTTCAAAACCGCACTCCAACAGTTCGCGTTAGGCTGAAATGTGCGCGGTCGGTGCATTCACACCAACCCAGAAGTGCGCGGTGCTTTAAATTGCATGATGCCGCCGCGGCTGTGCGATTTAAACGCACGTCTGAATTAGCTCTAAGTGCTACATTAGTTCTCTGCTAGGCTCTACCCCATCTTCTAGGGTCTTCGCTAACTTATCCTTCTCCCTTGATAGCTCTTGGGACTTTTTTGACATCTTCCCCATGTCTCATCATTTTCTCTATCACCTGACCCATTTTCCCAATCCGCTCTAGGGTCAGCTCCATCTGTGTGCTCTTATCAACTGCCTCTTTCCTGGTCTGGGGTTATCCTCCTTTTTGGCCCTTTCTCTCAGGAAACTCCCTATGCAAGTGTCCTGCCTGTTTGCAGTCTCAATGCCTATTCTCACTCTTTCTCTGTTGCGGCCTTCTAGTGGGGCAAGTTCCCTCCACATGACCCACTCTACTACAGGCCCAACATTTCCTCTCTAGGGTCCTTACTACCCCTGGTCCAAGGAATCTGCTTTGCATCAAGCTCTCCCCTACGGGGGCTTTCCCTTTCTCCTCCCTAGGGTTGTCCTTGTTCACCTTCAGAGGACATGATCAAAAAGAACAACTCTTTTCCAAATGTCCAATAATAGCCCCACAGTTCCAACAGACACTTTCCTGGCACCCAGGGAAGTGGCAGAGAGAGGTAAAACCAGATTCCTGTCTCTGGGGGTGAGGTATGAATGATAAATTGACCTCCTCCCCAGGACGATCCCCCAAAGCAGCTCCTTCACCACATTCTCAGACGCCCTGAACTTTGGGAAAGGGTGGGATAAAAATTTAAATAAATTCTGCCCCTAGGAGTGTTTGGTCCCTTGTGGACTGTGGGCAGACCCATTTAAATCAGTGGGACTCCACTCAGATGAACGAATCTGTTAACACAGATCTGTGTGCAGAATGAGGACCCACAAGGTTTTGGTTCTGGTGTATCGGGGAAGAACTGTGTGTGAGTGAGTGTGGCAGGGGGGATTTGTGCATGTGAGTGTGTGTGTGTGTATGGACCTGTGTGAATGTGTATGGAGCTTGTGGCGAGTTGTGCATGTGAACTGGATCTACATGGAAATTCTAACTCATTCAAACTATACAATGTCTGTCTCTGGCCACCCAGAGTTTAAGTATCTGTCCGGCCTTACCATTGCTTCAGGCATGCCCTCCAGAAATGTCCTGTCTGGCAACAGCTATAGCACACTTGGGCAGTACCTCCCACTTTTGGTCCCCAGTACCTGCTGACCTGTACTTTCAGTTACTGGTCTTGCTTCTTTAACAGTGGCTCCACAAAGTCCCAAAGGCTCACAGCTCTTCTTCCATGTGCATGGACTCTTTCAGTCCCATACTGCTGCTCTTATTCCACATCTTGCTGTTGGTGGGGCGAGCCTCTGTGCTTAAGCCCCACACATGCACGTTGTTACATAGTGCACTCCTCCATAAGTCTCTTGCTCTAGCAGATGCAGCCCTCCTGGCCACATCTGTTTCTGGCACCCGGACTCGCCTTCCTCCAGGGAGCTCACACAGGTGCTGATCTATCTCTCTCGCTGCCGCTGGGTACACTCTTCTGGCTACTCTCTCTTGCTGCTGCTGCTGACTTCTCTGAATGCAATCCTCTATCCACTAGGCACCATGTGCAGACTCGACCCCTTTTCCCTGATCGCTAGACAACCAACTATTAGGGTGCCCACATTCTCCACCACTTATGTAACAGGGTGGCAGTGCCCCAGGGTAAATCCCCTCAGGATCAGGCCCAAAGAGTCACACTCTCGGGGATCAGCTCTATCACAAAGTCTTTACTTCCTTCATACACACTGTCTCCAGACCATAGGTAATATCTCCAGCATACAAAGTTTATCAGTCTCAACCCTCTCGTCAATGCCAGGAAACAGACCTCTGGCAACCCTAGGCCTATCGATCCCCAGCTCATCCAGTCAACAGCCTACTGACTGGCTACTCAGGGTTCCAGGAGTCTCATCTCAGCACTCCAGTTGGGTTGCCCCTGCTTATTCCTCTCAGCCTTCAGAACCATGGACAAGGTTCATGCAGGGATCCAGACTTCAGTAGAGAGATGCTTCTCTTTCTTCAGTCAGACACAGACTGAAGCCATCTCTGGCTTCCCTCTTCTTATATACAGCAGAGTAGGCATGGTCAACCCTCCAGTGTCCAGCCCCACTCTCCCTTATGTCTCTGCTGGGTTTTCACCTTCTCCACAGGGCTGCCTCAGCAAGACCACACCCAGCTGTTATGTCCCATTTTCTGCGGCTGTCCAGCCTACCTAGTCTCCAGGCTGGCAGTCCTGGTCCTCTTAAAAGGGCAAAACCCCTACCAGGCTGTTCCCTGCTACAATTACTTAAAAATAAGTCTCCGGGTTTTTAAAACACTCCTACTTTTTTGGAGTCTGACTTGTGATCAAATCTTGCAACATGACATATGTTTCTGTGTGTGCACATGCATGCATGCATTCATACACCCACATGTGTTTTCAGGGCAATGTTACGGTTGTATGGGTACACAGCTGTACTATAAGTGCAAGAGTGTATGTGCATGCATATATACACATGAATGCACAGATTTCTAAGGGTAATAGTGTGTGTGTGTGTGTGTGTGTGCGTGCCCACCTATGTTTCAAATGCAATATTGTGTGTATGTTTGCGTGCACCTGAACATGTGTTTTAAGGGCATCATCATGTGTGTGTGTGTGTGTGTGTGTGTGTGTGTGTGTGTGTGTGTGTGTGTGTGTGTTTCTTCTTTGGGTGCTTTTAGACAGATGGACTGCCCTGGTGCTAGCCATGCCAGCCTGATTCACCCCCAGATAGCCCATCGGTCTATAAGCACCCCACCAGATGTGCCAGCAGAGCAGATGCAAAGCAGACTATGCGTACTCTGGAACATCCTAGAGTGCCAACGGCAGAGCAGCCAGTCAAACCCGGGGCACCAGCCCAAAGCAGAGGAGCAGTCTGTCTGATGCACAGAAACACGCTGCTGCTCCTCTTAGAGCCAGCCGTTGCCCTGGGCAGCACCATCAGAGTGGATTCAGAGGGGGGGCAAGAGGGATGTAGCCCCCCCGCATTCATAGCTATTAACTACAAGGAATCTCTGGAGACCCCCAAATGCCCAAGACTGCAAACAGTTCCAAAGGCTCATTTGCAGCTTCAGCAGCAAACAGGAGTGCAAGAGGGCTTAAGGCATAGCAGGCAACCCCCTGCAACCCCACTAACCCACTGTCTGTGAGTTCATTGATTTAATCTGCAAAACAAAGTGTTTGGGGCAACAGGACACTTAGTGCAATTATGTCCTCATTGAAGTCAATGGCTCAACTCCCATTGACTTTGGTGGGAGAGGACTACTCTCTTAGGGCATTTTTACACAAGACAATCTCCACCCACTACCCACCCATTATACATGTTACAGGGCACCCATAGGGCAACATGTGTAGTTAGTGAGGATGGGTGGGTGGAGAATGTCTTGTGTGAAAATGCCCTTAGTCTCAGAATCTTTTTTCTTTTGAGGAATAAATTACAGGTTTGAGAATACAGCTCTTGCTCAGAGAGAACTCCTGACCAGTTCCAGGAACAGGACACTCTGAAAAAGAGCTTCAGGGTCTAATAGCCAATCTTAGCTTAAAGGATGTCTTTTAAAAAAAAAATTAACAAATCAACACTACCACACATATCATTCAGCATTAGAATCACAGTCATCATCATCATCATCATCATCTTCATCATCATCATCATATCTATTGTTGACCTTGGCTGTAACAAATCAAATACAGCATTGTCCACACAAAACCTCTCAGTACACAATACTCAGTACCCCATCCAGTAGATACAAATATTCCAAAATTTCTTTTTTATAACATACACTAATCCTTCCAGGTCTAAACAGAATATCTGCACAAGGATACCACTAACAAAATTACACGCTTGACAGGAATCTGGGGCTAGTAAGAAAAGTTTGCCTTAACAACGTAACCGCCATGCAAAAATTTGCCGCCGATCTTGTCACCCCTGAGTCTAATGGACTAAGGAATCGTCACAGCAGAATAGGGATCTGCCAACCTGGAATATTATCAAAGTCAAAATTGATCATCAAGTATTTCTTTCTTAACTCAGCAAACGCTGGGCAGTGGAAGAAAACATGGGCAAGAAAGTCAACCTCACAGAGGTCGTACACTGAACAGAACCTCGATTCCCTAGGAACCCTAGAATATCTACCTTCCAGGAGTGCAGATGGAAAAACATTGCACCTGAATCTAGTGAAAATCTGTCTTTTGTTTGCATCCGTCGATGTAGTCAAATAGTTAGAGCTACTACCAATGGGATCCCTTGGTAGCAACCTTCTGGGCAATAAGAAGCACATTTTCATTCTGGAGCTCTTGATCAGCAATCCTCCTCTTAATAAGACCTGCCGCTCTTTCCAAACCCAGGGGCCTCAACATATCGACAGAAAACCCTAATTGAAGAACTTCCGATTCCACTGCCTTGGTCCATGCAAAATGGAGACCATTTGCAATATCCAGGCTTAGAAGTGAATTGGCTTGTAAAGGAAACACAGAGACTTTTAGCCAGAACTTCAAAAGGGACTGTAAAGCAACTGATCGAATTGTAGGGCAAAGAGTCTCAGACCTCAAGATCACCTGAGGCGTACCCCTAGGAACCCCCAGGATTGATCGGAGAAACCCATTCTGTAGTACCTCCAATTTGTTAAGAAAATGAAAGCCCCAAATTGGAAATGCATAGAGTCCTTAGTTAATGACCTTGTCCCTAAAAAGGCAAAGTGCAGGGAGTACCAACTTCCCCCCGGCTAAAATAAAAATGAATTATTGCAGTTGTTGACCTTTTAGCCAGACCCATGACTGCCCTTATATGGGGATTCCAACTTGAAGAGGAAGCAAAGGTAACCCCCAAATATTTAAAAGCATTTACCTGCTCTATGGGATTATCACCGATAGCCCAGCGATGGAATTGCCTAGGCACCCATGCCCCCAACACCATTGTCTTGGTCTTGGAAAAGTTAATAACCATATTTTCCCTAATACAATAATCACCAAAATGTTGCATAGTTCTCCTGAGCCCAACTAATGACTGTGAAATCAAAACGGTGTTGTTGGCGAAAAGGAGGGCCAGAATTCTCCGGTCACCAATCAAAGAGGCATGCGTATCAGACAATTTCAAAAAAGGGAGCAGGTCATTCAAGAAAATATTTAAAAGGGCCAGGGCCGGAATGCAGCCTTGCCTGACACCACAGGAAACCTTCACTTCCCTAGATGGTGGTTGGAACGGAGCATACCTAACTTGCAGGGTATTATGGTTGTGTAATTTAATCAATAGGAATAGCAATCTTGGCTCGAGGGAATAAGAATGTAATTTAGCCCAAAGTCGTTCTCTATTGACAGAGACAAACACCATTCTTAAGTCCACAAAGCAAAGGTACAGCTTCCTCTGGCAGGAAACGTATTTGTCTGCCAACAAAGAGAGGACAAATATTTGATCAAGAATTGACTTCCCTTTTGGAAGCTCACTTGTTTGGGTTCAATAATGTTGTTCATATCTAACCAAACTTGTAATTTCCTCAAAAGAAGCTTAGCATACAGTTTTCCAATTATGTTAAGTAGGCTAATGGGATGATAATTGTCAGGTTGCCCAGGATCACCTTTTTTATAAATGGGGACCACAATACTGTTAAGCCAAGATTTGGTGATTTCCCCAGTATTATTAATAAATGTAAAAAGGGAGGCCAGCATATTAGCCCACCATACTGGGTCACTCTTCAAGAGCTCTGGCGTGACAAAGTCATCCCCTGGGGCCTTTCCCACCCTAAGCTGGGAGATAAGCTCCAGGATTTCCTCCACCAATCTGGAATCTGTCCTTCGGTGGGATAATGATGGGATCAACTAAAGGCAAGGACTTAGAAAATATGCCCTCATAAAACCCCACCCAAATCTCAGGGGGTATGGTGGATGATCCAGTATCGCCCTCGCTCCATTTGGCTAAACGTATAAGGCTCCAAAACCATTGAGAATCCTTCCTAATGGATCTCCTCGACCCTTTCTGACTGCTTAAAGTCAGAGAAGGCTAATCTCAACTCGTCTGACCACTTGGCCCGAACAAGGAAGGAATCAGCCCTCCCTTGATTAGATACAACATTTTGACCCAGGGACCCACTCCTAGCATAGGGATCACTCATAATTAACGCCAATGGAAAATGATTTGACTCAGCCCTTGGAACAATGCACAGCTCCAAGACACAAAACGGAAAGCTTTCTGAAATTAAACAATAATCAATAACACTAGAGCCCTGGGAAGAATGAAAAGTAAAATTCCCCTCCTGGTCCCCCCTAATCCGACCATTGAGCATAACAAGATCAGACTCAGCCAGCAAGGTACTCAGTCACCAGACCCCAGCACTTTTTACTTTGTCCTTGGAGGACCATGGGAAAGTAGCCATATCATCCAAAGAATCATCAAAAGCAGGGATAGTCCTTGATGCTGCCGGGTTACCCGTCCTTATATTGAATAAAATGTTAGCATTACCCATTCAATTACCAAACCAATTTTTTACAGAATGTGACAAATTAATGAAAGAAATAATTTGGAAAGGAAATAAACCAAAAGTAAATAAGCAAACATTAATGAGACCTAAAGAAAAAGGAGGTATAAATCTCCCTGACCTGCGCCTTTATCACAAGGCTGCAATATTGGGAACATTAAATAACTGGTATTACCAACCAAAAGATATTAAATGGGTAGAAATAGAACAACACATTTTAGCCACACACAGTCTGAAAAATATAATAACAGACGAGGGCACACCAAACAAAAAAATATGGAAGGATCATCCCTTTGCCTGGGGCACATGGATGACATGGCAAAATATAATTTAAAAAATCAAAATTAATCAAAACCATTTCCCATACTCACCGATAGACTTATTGTGCCTCCAAACACAACAGACAAAATCGGATCTACCTGAAGATCAAAGAACATATTTATTTGATTATTATGTATAAGTAAAAGGCCCACCTGAACCCAAAGAAACACTACCAAGGAAAAACGTTTTGTAACCACAGTTTAATGCTTACAATGTTATAGTCACAGGTGAATGTTTGAATTTGTTTACAATGTTATATAAAATAAAAAAAAATTAAAAAAAAAAAAAAAAGAAATCTCCCCCAATCAATAACAAAACTGAAGGGAATGATCTACATGCTGACTGAAGTTGCATAATTATTTCCCTCCATGTTTTGTGAAAATAGTACAATGAAGAAGGAGGGAGATACACATTTCCAACTAAGAGATCTAGTCCAGAAGGAAATACACAGTGATATAGGGCAAAATATGACCTGCAGGAACTGATATATTTAACTTTAATACAAAAAGTTGAATCAACTAAAAGAGCTTGACCTCTTCTGGGTCTACCTAATCGCAATGAGGGGGTAACGTTCAGACAATAAACATCAACATTTTTACAAGTAAAACCATCCAATAACCAAGTCTCTTGTAAGAGAATAATATCAAATTTATTCAGAAAATATAAAAAATCACTATCTAGCTGGCTAGATCTCCAGTCGGAAATATTCCAGCTTACACAGGTGAACGTGGGCAAACCCCTAAGATCATGTCACTTAATGGCTAGAGGAGACAGAATGGGAGAAGGCCCAGAAAGAACGCCACAAGCATCATTGTCAAGGGTAGAAAGAACCCCGTTAGATACAATTGGGCAAATGACCTCATTTTGGACTGCTGCCAGCGCAACCAAGGGGGGGGGCGTGATCATCATCAATCTCGGGCCCATCACCTACAGCTAAAGCTATCTCGGGGAATATATGCCCCATAGGGGGCTTAGGAGAAGAGGTGCAATTTTCCAAAATAGCCGCCCCGTCATGATTAACTCCAACCCTACATGACACTTCAATCAACTGGGATGCAGTCCCCCCGGCCTCACCAACACCAGTCTCACAAGCAGCTCCTATTATTGGGGATGGTAATGTAGAAAAAGAGAGCGGGGACTGGGGCCGCTGACACTTCCTCCCAGTAACACCCCCTCCAACTCCCATCAGGGGTCCCTCGGGGAATCGTCGAAGCTTATTGTTATTAGACTGCATTTTACTAAGTTGTTTATATAAATGGTCCAATTTCCCCAGTAGGACCCCATGGCCCTTATCCATATCTATCGGAACTACACCCACCCCAAATGGAGCAAGCCTCTTATTTAAACAAGATCCATCCCCACCTATTCTGAGATCAACTTCCATGCTCTGCTCCACAGAAGGTACTCTCAAGCTGACAGTCTTAGGTGGGCCCACAGGATAATCCCGAGGAGGAGGTTGGACCACCGTTGCATTTGCACATGGACTTTTTAGAGAAGGGAAGGTACAAGAAGGCTTGATTTATTCGGCCCTAGGAACAAAACCCGATGAAAGCAAGTCCTTATTAGATACACAGGTACCATTTGGATCGGTTTGGTACGCTCTTGAAATAAAGACTGCTCTGCTATTTAGCAGTTTTTCTTTAGCCAGAATTTTAGCAATCAAATTTGAGGAACTAAAAAGAATATTAACCATCCACCGATCCTTCGCATTGATCAGGTGGTCAATAGATGTAATATTGAACCTAGTAACCGTAATACCTAGGAGCACCCTCAGGTGCTCTGTGACGTCTAGAGGGGTGTTCTGAAGGGGAAGGCGTTCTCCTGGCTGAGGCAAAATGATAAATATCAAATTATCAGGGAGAACCTTAAAGGATCTAGGAATCCCTGCAGAGAGGGTCCCTAAGATTGGCACAGAGTATTGTACAACCGGTGCTGAACCCTTCTCTGCAACGGGGGGAGCCTAACAAAATGGTCCCAACACTTGGGAACATGATGCACCTCCCCAACCTCATCCTTGGGGAAATTATCCCGTATTAAAGCCATACATATATCCTGCATTTTTTCATTAAGTAAATTAAGCTGAGAATACATAAAACGCAGAGTTTCCGTGGTTAAAGCCACATGATCAATTTAAACATTCGTGAGTCTCTCATTCTCACTAATATTCAGCCTATCACCTTCGGAAGCTATCATGAGGCTCGTCTATAAGGGGCCTAAAGTCAGAGGAGAGGCCAAAGACGACTCACGAAAATGCTGTTATCAAGATCATGCACAACAAACAAAGCCAAAAAGCGATTGCAGGTTGGAAAATCCATAAACAACGAAGAAACTCTCCAACAAGAGAGCCTTAACCAAGAAACTCTCCAACTTCCTCTGCTTTAATGTTTTGTTAACCGGGGGAGAATTGGTGGTTGCCTCAGCCTGGGTGCGCTTGTTATTTGCCATAATTAACGAACCCCACAAGGATTCAAAAGGAGGAGCTCCCTGGTGATATTTTCCTGGCACACCTGGTCCACGCCTAAGGCTGTGCGCACAAGGGCACGCCCTTGTGCGTGCAGTCCTTAGGCACGCCACCTGCGGCGCAGGCGTGTGCCGGCAGCAGATTTAAAGGGCTCTCCCGGAAGTCCACCAGTCAATTACAGCCCAGTGTTCCGGTCGCAGCACCTGGCCATGATCCGCCCAGCTACTGCTTAGTCGCCAATCAGGACACTGCTTTCACCACTAGCTCTGTCCCCAAACTGGTTCAATGAGCCGCGCTCACTCACAAGCCCACTTTCCGGTAGAGATCCCTCTGTTCAGCCTCAGCCTCTCAGCTCAGGCGTGTGCTGGCAGCAGATTTAAAGGGCTCTCCCGGAAGTCCGCCAGTCAATTACAGCCCGGGGTTAGAAGCAACCATGAGGGTCATTGAGTCCAGCCCCATTTGGTGCATGGGTACACGCACTACTCCTACACTTTGCATGCACCCAGAGAATAGAGCATATATGGAGACATACTAAAACAAATAAGGATTGCCCATTGGAAACAACAGATGCAACATTAATGCCAATTGGAAATAATGGAGCTCTGTGAATGCCAATAGCCCTTACCGAGCAGTAAAACAATTAAGTGGAGCTGCATCTCTTTAAAAAAGAGAGTAGGGAAGGGGGTGGAATGCCAAAAAAGGACAGAGGTGTGTGTGTGTGTGTGTGTGTTTGGGGGTGGGGGAGAATAAAAAGTGCCAAGATAGAAAGCCTGGGAGGGAGCCAAGAGGAGGTGTGATGACATGCGACTGGCTGGGATCACAGCAAAGAGGCCACCGGGAGCAACTGAAATGACATGTGGGACTGGGTAGAATGACAAGGAAGAGGACACCAGGAGCATCTGGAATGGTGGGGGACTGAATCCAACCCTTTATCATTCCACATCTCTCTGCTATTCGTCCTTGTCATTCCAATAACATGTGAGTTCCCTGTCCTTCAACACATTCTCCACCAACCCCATTGTTATTTCATAAGGGCCTCTTTACCACATCCTTATAATTCCATGTCGTTACCTTGACACTCTGTGCACCCTCACCTCCCAACACCTGCTTGTTGTTCAACTCAGTCTTTGGCCATTCTGTCTCCTACTTTTTTCTGTCTCCAGCCCTTATATCATTCCACCCATTACTCATTGCCCCTTGTCATTCCATCCAGTTCCCACTCATCCTACCCCCAACACTATCACAGTCAATCCACCTTTCCTCTTTGACTCCCACTGTGCCATTGCACCATCTCCCCATTACTCATGTAACTCCAATTACATGAGTGCCCCTCTCATCATTCCATCTCATCCTCTCATTCAGCTCCTTCCCTATAGCTCATTGCTTGTCATTCTGTCAGCTGCTTGTGGCATACTCTGCCATTCCTTTCAAACATTTGTCATTACACATGATTCAAAGTTTCCTCCCTGTCACTTCACAATATTCCTCGGCATACCACCAAGTCCCAGTGACTTCATTCCAGTCATTCCATCCAGCCCTCATCATCCTAGCTGCTGCCGTTGGCCTCCTCTTTGTCATTCTAACCAGTCCTTCATCATTCCGACTGCTCACGGCAGCCTCTTTGTTATTCCATCCAATCCCCAGTCATTCCAGCTGTGTGTGAGGGTGTCTCTTTGACATTCCACCCACTGCCGCAGGTCTCCTCCCCATCATTCCACCCAGTCTACATTCATTCCAGCCACTCCCAATGGCCTTCTCCTTGTCATCCCAGCCACTCCCCTCCATTCCAGGTGATCCCTGAGGCCTATTCTGTCACTCCACCCACCCTGCCCCCACTTCAGCCACTCCCACAGGCCTCCTCCCCATCATGCCACCCAGTCCCTCTTCATTTTAGGTCCTCCTGGTGGCCTCCTCAGTGTCATTCCACCCAGTATGTAATTTTCTACAGTAGCTAATTCAAAACAATATGAGGCCAATTAAAACAATCAGATTTTAAATATTAATGTTCATATATACATATATAAAATGTATTTCTCGATTTAATCATTTAAGAGATGTAGTTAAGTACAGCCTCAATAGTGCATTCATTTTTCCATTTAATGGAAAATTTATTTTGTATGCTGTCACTATTACCAACAACTGACTTCAGCCCCCACATCAACATCCCTCCTGGATCCGCCCCGACCATAGCATTGCAGATGCTCTAGCCCACAACTCTGTGGTGTGGGGGTTGCTACGCAAGCATTCCACAGGCTGGAACCAGGCAGGGCTGGAAGTGGGCAGTAATGGGAGGTGCACCCCCAGAGTAGCTCTGGGGGTGGGCAGGCCTGCATCCATCTGAAAACAGTTAACACCCTTTCTCACACACCTACTTTACAGTGTTGTGATTCTTGCCAGCATATTCTAAAGATACTTTTTGAACACCTTTAGGCTACTGCTCCAGCAGAGGAAAGGCACGATGTGACCTTATTGTACAACAAAATGACCCTTGCAGAGCTACAAGAAAAATTTGGATTGGATGTAAGTGTTTTCTTTTGATATAAACCCTAGTGCAATCAAATCTTCCCATTGTCTGTCAAATGGAGAATAGCTTTGCAAGGTCTTTGCACTTAAGAAACAAAAGGAATTCAAGGTTACTTCTCTCCTTAATGCAAAGCTAGGTGGGTGGGGACACTTCTTGATAGGACAAAGGAGTTAACTGAACTGTTTGCCATATGTTACATCTCTGTACCATGCAGAATAAGAAATATTAACTCTAAAGGAACACTGCAAATTATACCCACAAAAGAAACAGGTGTGTTGCCTGTTTAGAATGTAACTTCATTGGTGAAGATGTTAGTGATTCATCTGTGGAAACATCTCTCATCCAAATCTTCATGAGAATCTCTAAAAAACCGAACAATTGTGGTCACAGATTAGGACAGCCCCCTGTCAACACAGGATTAAGTTAGCTTCCTTTCTGACAACATACTTGGCTTCCCAGTGGAACGCTTACGAAGTTGGAAAATCATTGTAAGTAGCCTCTTGATTTGGCTTGGATGTTTGCAGCTCATAGGATTCCCCTATCAAATAGCTAATCACATAAACCACAAAGCACAACAAAGTAAGGTCCCACCCTAATTGAATGCCCATACATTTATGGGCCATTTTTACACGGACCACGGCTGCGTGGAGTGTGTGTGTGTGCGCCGCAGCATGGGTGGTGCGTAGGTGACAATGCACACGAGCACACACACAGGCGCACACACACATCCATGCATCCCCATGCATGGAGCAGCCTCCATTTCCCCTGGTTGCTCCATATCTGGAGATGGGGGGGGGGCGAGGGAGTGGAGATGTGTGTATCGCAGGAGCGTGCACGCACCCTCACTCACCGGCCACAGAATTTACACAAGACATTACCAGTCATGCCCACACAGATCCGCTACGTGGGCATGAGTGGTACCATTTTGTATAAAAAGGGCCATGGATTCTGTTATTTTAACTTGTATCTAGGACAGAAAGGGAAGTCCATGGAGTAACAACACACAAAAAGATGTGCATCACTATTAGATTGTGTCTGATGGGAATCTAAAGTGTTACTTAGAGCTTTCCGTAAGAGTCTGGACTCCTCCCTCCTGTTTCTACAGGGAGGGATGGGATAAAACCCACAGATGTTAGCATCATGTTAAAAATGGAAACCTAGTTTTAGCTGTGAATTGTGGAAGGGGAAAAAGGGGTTTATAAAGGGATAGTAAATACCTGGTGAGTATATTTTTCTACTAATACAATTTAGATTATGTGGCCTCTTGTCTGATCATCAAAGTGCACTGCCAGTACAACCCCTGTTCACACAGGCCTGCACGAGCAGATCACATGCTGGGGCACGTTATCCAATATTAACATACTGCAACAGAGAGTCAGTGTGGCCGGGTAGTTATAACATTTGACTTGGAGCACTGAGATCCTAGGCTGTCATTCCATCCCTGCCACTTCCTGGCAGTGTGACTCAAGTCACTTCATCTTGTCTTGACTATAAGTTCCTAAGGACAGAAATGACCTGTGCAACTGACACAGCACGAAGGGGTTGTGATCTCTCCATTGAGGGTCTCGGCACTTCTGTAATACAAACATTAGGCAATAGCCCGTCATGTCGCATACCTCCTTCTGATGTCTGTGTAAATACAAGACATATCACTGATATTTGCATCATACAATGTCTATTCATTATATTCTAGTAGAGGTGAAACAAATTGCATATTTTGCATTTGTGGATATTAATTATTCACATATTCCAAAAGCTATCTCCAAAGAGTCTCCATTCCTGAAACACATATTGGGTTATTGGTTAATTTTGTTTTGGTTATTCACTTTTTTTGTGAATAAAACTGTTTATACAGTTTTTCAGTTGCTGTTTTGGTGGCCTATACAGAGCCAAAACAGAACAACCAAACAACTGAAATGAAAAACTGAAAAAATAAGTAAATGAAAAGAAAAAATTGAAACAGATATCCAGGCAAAATGGAACAAAAATTCTTTCTTGGATTCAGAAGGGATTGAACTGTATTCATTTCATGTCTATCTACTAACCATTTCCAAATGTCAAGTGTGATGCATTTCTTAAACACCTTGCTACAGCTGCAAAACATAGAGACTGAGGCTCCACACCTCAGAGCCCTGCACTAGTGCAAAAGCCTCATTCATTTCAAAGGGCAGGACCAGCTTTAGACATCTCACCTTTCAAGTCCAGGGTTCAGCATTGTTAACAGGAGACCCCCTCCCACTCGTGACTATTGGGGGTGGGTACCCCAATATCCACCGTTCCTTAAACTTCGGGGGGAATTAGCTTAATGACTTAAACCAGGGTCTCCACGTGTTCAAAAGGATAAAGCTGAGGACAGTACGTGCTACAGGCAGTTTATGTACCCTCCCCAAATAGAAAGAGAGAGAGAGAGACAGGTGTCCAATAACTACACGTTTATTGCTATAAAAAAACAAAGAAACACAGCCCCGGTCTGGCTGAAGGGATTTAAAAGGGGAAAATACAAGCAGCTTGCAGGGAGTATGGTAGGAGAAGAAGGGGGGGTGTCCGGTGTCAGCTCAGCAATAGGGAGCGAGAGAACGCGAACGAGGGAGAGAGAGAGAGACAGACAGACAGGCCTTCCCCAGTTGGCTGGGAAAGTCTGGACCTGTGGTTACCTTTCCTTGCCTGTTGAGATGGGACAGGCGGACCACTGATCCAACGGAGTTTGGGGGGTGGAGGAAAAAAGAAGGGGCAGACCAGAGTCTGGGAGATCTCTCAACTCAGACATGCACAGAGTGACCTGCACATATCTGGGTCCCAAGATTTCTCAGCGGTTGAGGCGAAAACAAGGGGCAGTTATTGGGTACTAAACAAAAGGTTTGGGGAGGCTATGAAGGGTCGTTGGGGGTACTCAATGGATTAACGAGGGGAGAAGTTACAACTTATGCTTCCATTACAAAGGTGACTCCAAGATATGCAAAATATCTCTTTGACTCACAGGGGAGTTGTAAACAAAAGGTGGAGGGAGGGAAGGAAGGAAGGGCTAAATGACAGACTTCAGGGTACAATAAGTGTTTGTCTGGTTTCTCTTGGGGAATACGAAGATAGGATGTTGCTGCTGTGAGTCATGGCTACCAGTCCTTTGTCACAACAGGGTGAGCCCCTCTCTTTATCGACTCCATTCTTTATTCAGAGGGCTCTCCCTTCCAGTCTTTTTCTCAACATTAGGCTGGTATTTTTCCATGAGTGGTCCCTTTTGGCTAGGAGCTAGGGTGGCTGGACCTGATCCTTATTTTTCATGCCCCCCCTCCTCTTGCATCCAGTGTGGGGTTTTTCCCCAAGCCTCCTTGACCTTGGTTACCCCTGTGGGCTTTGCCGACCCCCAGGTCCAAATTAGTTGGCTATCGCAAGGGGGGGGGCACATCCATTCTAGGGGGGACCAGGGAGCCTGGCTAACAATTCCCCCCGTTGGGGACATTTTAATCTCATTAAAATGGTCCCCACAATATGGGATGGGCCACACCTGGACCATAGCCTACCTAGCCCAATACGTTGGCTCACAACATGTAAAAACACCAGCCACCAGAAGATCTATGACCAATGTAGTCTGTTGGAGTCTCTTCTTAGGACACTGATACCTAGAACCCCAGTTTAGCAAGATCCCCTTCCCCTTCATTATTGCGGGAAGGTATGGGGTTGGGTCAACCTACCATGAGGCGGTGGGGGTGGAGCGTTCCGGGTGACGGAAGGGGCCATCATTGGAGGGGAGAGGAAAGAAACAGGAAGAAGAAGGAAAACACAAGATAGTTCAGACTGGGGTACTTAAAGTTAAACACACAATAATCAATACAATTATAATAAAAATAAACAAACATTATATGCATAGGTACATCTGGGAGCTGCTTGTTACATCTACATTCTGGCTAGAGTCACCTGGGTTTCCTCTGGGGGGTCCGGAGGTTTCAAAGGTATTGCCACAGGTTAATCTAGTTTTACTTATATGCAAGCCTTGGCTGTGGCTTACTAGTTTTCTTGAGAGATCCTGCACGCTTAGAGGAATGGATCTCTTCTTAATTTTAGGTCCCTTATTCCGAATTTTAATTTACCAACCCTCCAAAAACCCCTGGCCATAAAAATCCAATTACCAATCTGTACCTGTAACAAGGAGCTCTGTTCAATGGGACAATTCCATCCAGGTGTATCCTATTTGGCATGAGGGTCCATAACTTTCAGCTGTGAAAAGGAGCTGAAACTTCTCAAACAAAGTTCCTTTGGCTGGAAGCTGGAACAACTGCGGTGTGGCTAGGAGCGCGGAGAAAGCTCTTCTGCTCCCAAAGTCCGGTGCCCTCGGGCTCACTGCCAGGCAGAAAGTTCTGGGTGGCAAGAAGCCTTCACTGAGACATGAGTTCAAAGTTTGTGCTGTACCACCAGAAAAACACCTGGTAACCGTCTCCGGGAAGGAAAGTTCTCTCGAGATTGGGGGGGCAGCTTTCCATGATCTTTTTCCATGGAGCTGTGTCATGGGCCACTGGCTGTCTCGGCTGGGAAGCTGTACCCCAAGGGCAGAGGCTCCAGATTGGTTCCGGTAAATATCCAGGTTCCCAAGCTCCGTTCCTGGCGCCAAGCTTTGGAGTGACACCCTTCCCATCTTTTCACTGGGTTCATGGATCTTTTCGTTGGCTCCTTTCCTGGCACGGGTTCAACATCTACACTCCTAACCGCTGCTCACTTCTGGATCTGCCTAATGAGATAAAACTCCGGGGCTTCTCGCCCGTGGGCGAAGTTTCACCAAGGACAAGGAGAGAGACTGAGGACATGGGAGTCCCTCCTTCAGGGGAAAAAAAGAGGGGGTGTGGGGGAGAAGTTGAAGGGATGGATAGTTTTATGAACCTTTTTAATCATCATCACTGACATATCCAATAAGGGGATCGAATTCCTACATTTCTCGGCGGAGGGGAGCGGATGGAGGCTGATTTCCTTCCAGGACAGGATATCTGTTCCCCAGCCTTCCCTTAATTACAACTCGGCCTGTGATGAACTGTATCACATGGGGATCTTCTCTCATAACAAGTTCCCATCTAGCGGAGCCGTTGTGGTAAAACTTTACAATCACTCTCTCCTTAACTCCGCCCGTGGCTTTCCAGGTGGCCACCCCAACGAGAGTTCTGTGTGGTCCTCCGGTCTCACTATAGCAAAACCTGAAATGGAAGGTTTGCCTGATGATCAGGTTGCTTACCCTTGTGGCTAGTCTCATGGCTGGATTGACTGAGACGCTGTTCCGGTTGTGTGTCAAGTGGGGGTACATTTGTTCTGTTGGTCTCCTGGGCCTTACCCTCCTATTCATGGCTGCCTTGTGATGAGGCTTGAGAGTTTTTCTACTGAGCAGGGGAGGAAGAGCTAGCCGGATCTGGGGGCTGGCTTACCATGAGCTCCACAGGTCTACCGGCCCACTCCTTGAGCTGTGAGCTGTGAAAGTACTTTCTCCACGGCTTACCTCTTTTACCTTCTGGGATTTCCACCTAGTAAACCACTGGACTAACTGTGTTGACTATTCTGACAGGACCTTCCCATTTGTGTTAGGGAATGCTTTGAAGCTGAAATTTTCTGATACATTACCGCCTGCCCCTCCTCCCAGACAATGGGCTTTCTGATCCACCCCAGCCTCTTATCTATATCCTGTTGGGCTACTCCTAGGCATATGGCAGCCTGTCTATGGATTTTTGCTAGTTCACCCACCAACATTTGTATCCAATCTTCAGAGATGGTTTTGTTTTCCCAAGTGCTGGGTAGCTCTGTTCCCAACCACCAGGACTCAGGCATCTGCATATGCCTACCTGTCATCACCTGGAAGGAAGTGTATCCATGCACTGCCTTAGAGGCTCTCAAGGCCATCAGAATGAGAGGAAGTTTTTCATCCCAGTCTTTTCCTGCCGGGCTAATCCATTTCTTTAAAGCTTCTTTAAAGTGCGGTTAGTTCTCTCAACGAGCCCGGAGGAGGCGGGGTGTCCAGCTATGTGAAAATGTTGTTTAATTCCCAGGGCTTTGCATAGTTCCTGCATCACATCCCCAACAAAATGGGGTCCCATGTCTGAATCTATGCACCGGGGAATCCCCCATCTGGACAGGACAATGTTAAACAACATTTTGGCTGTTGCACTGGCAGTGTTGTTTTTACAGGGCAGCACTTCCGGCCATTTACTGAAGGCATCCACTATAACAAGACAGTATTTATTGCCTCTGGCTGTAGTGGGAAGGGGTCCTATGTAGTCTATTTGAATCCTGGCCCAAGGACCCTCAATACGCTGGTGCTGGATTGGAGCTTTAAGAGTCTGGCGATCTGCATTGACCATGGCACATGACAGACAATTATCACACCATTGCTCTATATCTGTTTTTATCTGGGGCCACCATCCTGTGTCTTTTACCCTGTTTAAAGTATCCTGCTTACCTCTGTGCCCTTGTTCATGGACAAACTGTATTAGCTCCCCCCGTACATTCCTCGGGACGATCCAATATTTATTACCCCCAGGATCGATTGGCCACCATACCTTGTTGTCTTTGGTGATGGTGTATCTCCCTGTGCTGTGCCAAACCCTCTATTTCCTTGTTCCCTTGCTGTAGAGTGCCTAGGTCTAGGGTGGTTACCCCTGATCCTAACATGCTGGCTCTCGTGGTGACTGGGTCTATGGATGTTTCAGGGGAGGGTAAGTCCTCTGCAAGGTCGGGGGGCTCACTCTGGGTGGCGGCTTCTTTTGCTAGCATGTCTGCTTGACTATTCCAAAAAGCCGCCTCCATAGGCTTTCTAGAATGCCCGGTGACATGTACAACCCAAGTCAAGCCAGTTCTGTTTTTAACCAGCTCTGCTATTTTAGTCCATTTTCCTGCATGGGCTACTGGTCTCCCATTGGAAGCAGTCATGTTTCTCCCTAGCCAAATTGGGAGCCAAGCTGTGGCGGCCCGCGCCGTCCAGTCTGAATTCGTATAGACGGCCAGGGAGATGTCTAGGGGCTTGAACTCAAGGACAGCCAATACAGCCTGGACTTCAGCTGCTTGGGCAGAGTGAGGACGCGCAGATCCCCTCAACACCCGTCCATCTAGCACCCGAACTGCTGCCCAGGCTGTTCTTGGTCGCCCCTGGTCATAAAAAGATGACCCATCCATGTACCACGCTGTTAACCCCTTTTCTGTTGCCTCCTCCTGATTTTTACCCCACTGCACAGGCCATTCTATATGCTGGGGCTCGGGGAGTGGGCAAATGTGCTCTTCCCCTTCTACAAGTAGACCATAGGGAGCAGGGGTTTCTTTCTGTTCCCTACTGAAGCCCACTCCCCTGCCCGCCAATGCAAGGGTCCATTGTGCTATTCTGGGGCTACTAACCTGCCCATCCTGAATCTTGCCAGAGATGATGTATTTCAGGGGTGAATGGGGGGTTTGAACTATTACCTTAGTCTCCCCAATTATGTACTCTCAATGCTTTAAGGCCCAGACCAAGGTCAGGCATGCCTTTTTGCAGGGGAGAAACCTTTGTTCCACCTCATCAAGCAGCCTTGAGGCGTAGGCTACTACACGCTGCCTCCCCATTTGCTGCTGATTGAAAGTGGCCCCTATACAAGTCTTCGTTGCTGCCAATTGTATGAAGAAGGGAAGTTTGGGATCTGGGTGAGCCAGTGCTGGGGCTTGTGCCAAATCCATTTTTAGAGTTGCCAATGCTTCTTGTTGATCAGGGCCCCAATCCCATGTCCATCCCCTTTTCAGGAGCTTGTACAGAGGTCTTGCCTTGTCTGCGAAGAACTCTATAAAGTCCTAGAAAAGTTCAGGGTGCCCAGTATGGCTCTGAGGGAATGCAGGTCTGTGGGTGCATGTAATTTAGCAATCACTTCCACCCTCTGGGTGTCTGGGGACCTTCCCTCTTCTCCCAAACTGATGCCCAAGTATTTCACCTCCTTTTGCACAAGCTGTGCTTTGTCTCTATTAATCTTGAACCCAGTCTCTTGAATTATGGCGAGTACCTCCCTAGTTACTTCTGCAGTCTGATTCCTGTCTGGGGAATGCACCAGGATGTCATTTACATACAATAAGACATACCCTCTTGATTCCAGCTTCAATTTATCCCACATTTTTGACACCATCGAGTGACAAATGCTGGGAGATGAATGGAAACCTTGGGGAGTTCTGGTAAAACTGTACTTTTGATTCCTGTATGTAAATGCAAACTTGTACCAACAGGCTGGATGGAGAGGGATCACAAAGAAAGGTTTGCCAAATCAATGACAGAGTACCAGTGGGACTCCGCGGATATTGCTGCTACTATCTCGTTGTATTTAGCTACCACTGGAGCAAAAGGAGGAGTCACTGTATTTAGAGCCCAATAGTCTACAGTTATTTGGTAAGTCGCCCCATCTGCTTTAATAACTGGCCAGATGGGGGAGTTACAGACTGCATCCTTAAAATGACTCCTTGCCCTAACAGGCTATCTATTGTGGCTTGAATTCCGTCCTCCGTTTCTGCCGGATACTTGTATTGCTTTTGCGGGGGGGGGGATCTTTCCCCTCGATGAGCACCTCCTCCTCTACCTTCCCGCACTCTGCCTTGTCCTTAATCCATACCTCAGTAAATTCCTGGGTCCATGGATCATTGGTCAAGGGGAGAACGGGAAGAGGTACCTTAAGGGCTGCACAGCGGTGTATGGTGGAAACCTTGGAAGGACCCCCTGGGACTTGCCACAGTACCCCGTTAGCTAGGTTTACTGTTAGCTGGGACTCCTTCAAAATAGTGCCCCAATGATCCCCTTTTCTTTTCCTTTATGGACACAACTTTCAATTGTTCCCTTCAGTTTGCTTAATTCAAAGGGAACCTTGTTCCATACCGGGGCTTCCTGAGTTTCCCCACTATAATCGCTGAGCGCCACGGTTTTACCAGAGGGCTCCCCTGTGTTGACACAGTCTGAGTCCAACCTTTCCTTGCCTGTTGAGACGGGACAGGTGGTCCACGGATCCAGTGGGTTCGGGAGATGGAGGAAAAAAGAAGGGGCAGACCAGAGTCTGGGAGATCTCTCAACTCAGGCACGCACAGAGTGACCTGCATGTATCTGGGTCCCAAGATTTCTCAGCAGTTGAGGCAAAAACAAGGGGTAGTTATTGGGTACTAAACAAAAGGTTTTGGGAGGCTACAAAGGGTCATTGGGGGTACTCAATGGGTTAACAAGTGGAGAAGTTACAACTTTTGCTTCCATTACTAGGGGTGGGAATTTCGGGTCCCCCAGTATCTGAAACGGCCGGTATTTTGCTGTACCGGCAGTTTCGGATTAACCTGGTAAACTGGGGTACCGGTTCCCCGTGCTGGATTTTTTTACATTGCAGCTACTGAAATGAATGGCTGCAATGTAAAAAAAAACACCCAAAAACCCCCACTCACTTTCCCTCCCCCATCCAGGTTGCATGGGTGGAAGGGGGAGCACCCCCCACCCACCCTGCCTAGCCTGGATTATTTATTTTTTTAACCCGAAGTACAGCTGCTAGTGTGGGCTCTGGGCCACTGCCGTGCTGGTGGCA
>QEPC01003095.1:803911-821396 GCA_003113815.1 Sphenodon punctatus
TCACCTCGAGGCTCGACTACTGCAACGCGCTCTACGTGGGGCTTCCCTTGTTCTTGGCTCGGAGGCTGCAGCTGGTGCAGAATGCGGCGGCTCGTCTTCTTACGGGGACGGGCCGCCGGGAGCATATTACACCGGTGCTCCGAGCTCTGCACTGACTGCCGATAGCGTGCCGAGCCAGGTTCAAGGTGTTGGTGATGATCTATAAAGCCCTACACGGTCTCGGCCCCTCATACCTTAGGGACTGCCTCACCCTTCGCGCCCCAGAGCGGCTCCTGCGGTCTGCCGGGGGTGCCTTCCTGGAGGTCCCCCGTGTTAAGCGGGGGGCCATGATGGAGAGGGCATTCTCGGTGGTGGGGCCGCGGCTTTGGAACTCCCTTCCGGAGGAGGCTCGCCTGGCGCCTAGCCTATTAACATTCCGGCGTAGTTGTAAGACCTGGCTGTTCGCCCAGGCCTCTGGGAGGGAGAGGTAGGGGAATGTTTTAGCTCCCCCACCTATTTATATTTACACTGATCTTTTTTGCTCTGTTTAATATTTTAATATGGTGAATTTAAAATTTTATTGTATGTTTTAATATTGTAAGCCGCCCCGAGCTGCATGGCAGGAGGGGCGGGGTAGAAATTTATAAAAATTAAAATATCATTATGCCTCCATATAAATTGACGGTGCAACTGCACCTTGAATATTGTGTGCAGTTCTGGTCACCCCATCTCAAAAGAGATGTGGCTCTCTCATGGAACCGAATCTGCAATTAAAACCAAATGACTGCCCCTACTATTTATATATCACCAACAATGCACTTGGCATTGCAAACCATTTAGAGGAAGGTCCCGATCCTGTGAGGCTTACAGTCTAAGGAAAGACAAGAGAGGGGAGAAAAGTGAAGAGGGGAACATCAGGAGACACAGGGATACGTTCACAAAGTTGAGATGTTGCAGAATCACGTGCTTAGCTCAGTTACAGGGGAGAAGGAGATTCAATGAAAAGACAGAAGGAGCCTCCGTCAGCAATCTGTGGGGGTGTGGACCTACGGAAAGTCTGATGGAAGAGGTAGGCTTTCAGGAGAGATTTGAAGATGGATCACAGTCCCTCTCCAAAGTTTGGATTGCTTTCTCTTTATATTCCTTCACCTCCCCAACATACTTACTGCCGCTAGTGTCTGACCTTCCTGCAGGGGGTCCCACAGGCCTTGCTGGTCATGTGTTACAGGCCAGGGCCAGCTTTAGGAGATGCAGGGCCCAGGGCAAGGGAGAAATGTGGGGCCCCATTCTCCTCAAACAGCTCAGGGGGCACTACCCGGCTTGGTCGGGGGGTGCTACCCGGGCCTGGGCTTGGGGACGGGCAGAGGGGCACTCCCTGCCACCCATTCCCAAACCCAGCCATTTTGCGGGCACTTACCGCTGTGGTATTGGCATCCTGGGCCCCGCACTGGGCTCACTAACTGGCTCCCTGCGTCGGGCTCCGACAGCAGCAGATTAAATCTGGCCCGGCACCGCCTTGTGTCACTGGAAGTTGCGAGGGAGTGTGGGAGAGGCAGGGCCTCTGCCTCTCCCTCACTCTCCGTGGCCCTCTGCTGTCTGTTTGTCTCTGAGTCGGCCAGGGGGATTCCCCCTGGCCAAGACACTGACAGGCAGTGGAGGGGGGAGGCACCCATGGAGTGAGGGAGAGGCGGGGCTTGTGCCTCTCCCTCACTCCCGCTGGCCCCCTCCGCTGTCTGTCAGTCTCGGCCAGGGGAAATGAGAGAGAGGCAGAGGCCCCGTCTCTCCCACATCCCCCCTGGCTGAAACAGCCAGGNCCCCCTCCGCTGTCTGTCAGTCTCGACCAGGGGGAATGAGGTAGAGGCAGAGGCCCCACCTCTCCCACATTCCCCCTGGCCAAGACACTGACAGGCAGCGGAGGGGGGCGGCACCCACGGAGTGAGGGAGAGGTGGGGCCTCTGCCTCTCCTGCTGGCCCCTACCGCTAGTGCTGCCTGTCAGAGTCAGACTTGGCCAGGGGCCTCCCACGCTTGGGGTCCCCAGCTCCTGGCTACTGTCAGGCTGGGAGCTGGGGACCCCGAGTGCAGGCCTCCCCCAGGAGCGGGGCCAGGGGCGACTGACCCGAGCCGCCCTGTAGTAAGGTAGGCCCTGTTACAGGCTTCAGGTAAAATTCACCGGATCCATTCCTCTCCTTGCCATGTTTCCTGCCAGGATCCTGCAGCCTTCCTTCTTTAGCAAACAGCAGCCACAAGCGCTCAATTTTGGAGGGATCGGGATGGTGATGATTGGCCACGAAATCACCCATGGATTTGATGACAATGGTAAGAAAGTGGCATAAGACTCTGTTTAAGCAAAATGCTATTTTAAAAATTGTCCGGGTTGTGTCTAAGAAACAAAATGTGTCAGCAGCCCATTGGCACAAGTGACCGTGAGTAAAACACGCACAAACCATAGAATTGGGAAGGAGACTTTGGGGGAGGGGGTACATCCTGGTAGCTGGGGTGCAAGGGGAAGGCTACTTCCCATCCCTGCATCATAAGTTTATAAAGCAATTTCTGGAGATCACATTGGTATCTTATTTACACTCATGTTATTTGCAATTATTACTTTACTCATAGTTCAATGTATATTAAGAAAGGGGATTCTTTTATGGGTTTTTGAGGGGGGTCTGAGCTTCGGAGCCCAGTATAATTGTACCCCCATTCCTTACACTCAGAAGGCCTAGATAGGATTAAATATGACTTGACTAAATCACCCCGATGGAGGTTTATTCAACCTGTTTGTAAAACTACCTAGTGACAGCAACTCTGACTTGGTAATGTGTTTCCCTACTCAACTCTTCGCGTCATTTGAGAAAACCTTTCATAATATTTAACCTAAAATCAACCTTTCTGCAAGTTAATCTCATTCCCTCTTTATTATTAGTTAGTTAGTTAGTTATTTTATTTATACTCTGCTCTTCTCCCTAAGAACTCAGAGCAGCTTACAAAAACATATACCATTTACAATAACCCAATTAGAAGTCACAAAATTAAAACTCAATTAAAATGACAGTCTTTGGCCCCTGAGTAGGGTTGCTATATATGCAAATTTTTAGAGGGCACTTATGAGAAATACAGGTTGCAGGACTGCATCGCAAAGAGAAAACTAGGAACCCTGCTCATTAGTATTGGATTCCTGGACCCTTTTCAGACAGGTTTTTGTCCAGGGTATAGCATGGAGACTATACTTGTGGCCTTGGTCGATGATCGATGCCTGGAGGCTGACAAAGGGAACTGTGCCCTGTTGATCTTAGATGTTTCAGCAACCCTTGATACAGTTGATCATGAGGTATTGTTGACATAAGAACATAAGAAATGCCTTATTGGGTCAAATCTATTTATTTATTTATTTTCAACATTTATATCCCGCCTCTCCTGCCTAGACAGCTTGAGGAGACATACAAAAATTAAATATTTAAAAATATATATAAAATAAAAATAAATAAATTAAAGGGAAGCATAAAAAATAAAATAAAAAACCCATCCTCCCCACCCACCCTTCACCCACCTCCCTCACCAAAGGCCTGGCGGAACAGCCAAGTCTTGCACTGTTGCCAAAACGAGGCAAGGTCCGGTGCCACCCGGGCCTCCACCAGAAGGGAGTTCCACAGCCTAGGTGCCGCCACCAAGAACGCCCTCTCCATTGTAGCCCTCCCTGCCACCCAGGGGACATCAAGAAGGGCGCCCCCGGCGGACTGCTGGGGTCGATTCAGGGCATGATGAGTGAGGCAGTCTCGCAGATAGGAGGAGCCCAGACCATATAGGGCTTTATAGGTAAGCACCAACACTTTGAATCGGGCCCAGAAGACTATCAGCAGCCAGTGCAGAGTTTGGAGCACTGGTGTAATGTACTCACAGCGACCCCCACCTCATTCTGCACCAGCTGCAGTCTTCAGACCATCACCAAAGGTAGCCCCATGTAGAGCGCGTTACAATAATCTAATCTTGAGGTGATGCAGGCATGGATGACAGTGGCCAGTTCGGAGTCCGAGACATATGACCGAAGTCGTCACACCAGATGTAATTGGCAGAAAGCACTTCTCTCCACAGCCTCAACCTGGAGATCTAGGCAAAGCTGTGGATCAAGGAGTACCCCAAGGCTCCAGACCTGAGAGACCAGTGGGGAATGAACCCCATCAATGATGGGGACGTCACACCCACCACCCTTCCCACCAACATCACCTCCGTCATGTCAGGATTTAGTTTCAGACGGCTCACCCTCATTCAATCCCCCACAGCCGCCAGACATCGGGTAAGCACCGAGACTGCCAGGTCTGGGTCGGATGAAAAGGAGAAGTAGATCTGGGGGTCATCAGCATACTGATGACACCGCACCGCATACTGTCTCACAACTCGCCGAGCGGCTGCATATACACATTGAACAAGAGAGGGCACAGAATAAAGCCTTGCGGAACTCCACATGTGAGGTCCTGGGGAGAAGATGAACAATCCCCGATCACCACCCAATGGGTTCTCCCAGCCCAGGTAGGAATGAACCATTCAAGAACAATTCCACCAACCCCAGCATAGTCCTGCAGGCGAGTCACCAGCATCTCATGATCAACGGTATCAAATGCAGCTGACAGATCTAATAGGATTAGCAGGGTCGAATGACCCTGGTCCCATTCCTGGCAAAGTTCATCAACCAAAGCCACTAATGAAGTCTCAGTGCCATAACCCAAATGAAAGCCAGACTGCAAGGGATCAAGAAAACCAGTGCGGCCCAGAGGCTCCTGCAGCTGCTGAGCCACCACCCACTCAATAACCTTCTGATAGCTAGCAGGGGAGTCAATGGGTACTTTCAGACATGACGCTAACCACCCTTTAACCACCCTTGGTGGTTATTTATGCATGTTGCAGGGCTACATAGGGCACCAACACAGCCCTGCAACATGCATAAATAACCGCCAAGGGTGGTTAAAGGGTGGTTAGCGTCATGTCTGAAAGTACCCAATGTCAAGTGAGCAGGGGCCGTACCATCACTTCTTTGAGGCAGTCCAGCAGCACCCTGCCCTCCCATAGGGAGGCATTGACATCTGCCAGCAACGCCCCCAACGTCTCCCAGCTGGTCTTGACCAGCCAGGATGGGCATGGGTGTAGTTCACAAAATGTGGCTCTAACAGCCCCCAGAATATCCATCACAGCGGCAGGCGTCACCCACTGAAACAGATTCCACAAAACCGGACAAGACGGAGCCTCCATAACCTCTGGTTCTCCTATTGTCATAAGCGTGGAGTCAAAGTCGTGGTGAATTTGAGCAATTTGCAAAATACTCAACAAACATGTCACAGTGGGCACTGGAAGACTCCAGTTTCAGGCAGACGAGGCCGGACTGATCCACTCCCTCACCACCCGGAAAAGCTCTGCTGGAATAGAGCGGCATATAGCCATAAACGGGCTCTATGCCGCAATCGATCAGCTTCAGCAAAAGACCGGCACCACCGGTACTCTAACCGCCGCCCTTCCTGCTTCAGCTTCCACAGGCCCGCCAATAATCATGGCAGCCTGCGGTGCTGGTGCTGAGGGAGCAGACACCTAGGAGCTGTCTGGTCAATGGCCTCGGTCAGCAGAGTATTCCATAAAACCATGAGGTCATCGAGTGGACGGCCATCAAGATCAGAGGGTAACTCCCTAGATCTATGGTCCCATCAAGCCCATAATCCTGTCTCCAACAGGGCAAAGTCAAGCAGGCAGAGTCCCGTACACAAGAACATGCAAGATGGAGTGGGGGACATAGGTGACTGGTTAATGTTGATGGTGGTGGTGGTGGGGGGAGCACAAGAGTGAGGGCTGGGCAGGAGGATGGACAGGGTTCTATACAGCTCCCAAAAAACTGGGGAGGGCATGCCCCCCCCCCCCCATGCCCTTCTTTGAGTCGCCTATGGTGGGGGCCATAGTCATCAAGGGTTGTTTCACAGCCAGGTCATGGCTGTGATGGAGCTGGAGCCTGAAACCCAGTACCCTCCGCATACTCCACCCATGCAAATATTCCTCTCCAATACCCTCAAGCCCGCATATGTCGATTCATCATGAAGTTTGGGTCAAAGGGATCCTCACTGGCCAGAGTGATCTGGGCGACTCCACATCTTAAACAGACCTGCCATCTCCATACCAGCCAGGTACAGCCCCTCAGCCAGAGTTGTGAGCAACTCCATCTCATGCAGGCATTCCTTGCGCTCCTGCTGCTCCCTCCTGTAACCCCAGACTTTCAGCATGACACTGGAAAAGGTGATTGGAAGGCCGCCCACCCCCCCACCCCCTCCAGAAGGCACAAGCCAAGCTCTGCCAGACGACAAACATCCTGAAGAGCAATGGTCTTCCTCACATCCCATGGTAGCGGCATTCCCCATCCCCACTGGGCCCCAGAACATGGAAGCCCAATTCGTCCACTAGCAATCACAGCTGCACACACGATATCCAAAAAGCATCGGGCTCCGCTACAGGTCATAGCCATCACGTGTGGACAAGGGATCCGCCAGAAGCCATTGGATATCATCTCTAAGCCACAGTTCACCCAGTAATAACGTTGCACAGACATCCCACACTGCAGGACACACACACCCCAACTGCATGTTTGGGGACTATGGGCTCAGGACATGGCAGATAAGTAAAAGGCACAGTGAGCTATGACTGGCCAGTGCAAATGGCCGTTGGATCTGAGCAAAAGCAGCACCTGCAACCATATATAAGTGAACCTCCCCTCCCCCATCCCCGCCCCGCAGGAATGCTGGCAGCCCCCCTTATTTATTTATAAATTTATTTATAAAATATTTTTATCCTGCCCCTCCTGCCCGTATATTATTGCAGACTCTAACCTTGTCCCCTCATTGCAATGGGAACACCCTGACAAGTAAAGGGGAGGGGACATGCAGCCACAGGGATAGGCATGAGAACCCCCCTCCCCAGCTGAGGAGAGGAGACCAGACAGGGTCAGGAGGAGTCTCGCTTTTTAAGTTGTGAGTGTTGGATTTAAAGTTCCGGTGAGCCTTCATTCAACAACAGGGGGAGGAGTTTGCTTGCATGGGCACTGAGTGCTTGTCAGACAGGAGACTCAGCACTGATTGTGGATGCAGCCTCATACAGGGCAGTTCAGACAGTGGCCTGGGTGAGGTCCAGGGAGTCTTGTCCCCAGAGCGCCTCCTCAGCCCGATTCGACAAGTCTCCAGGCAGCAGCAGCAGCAGCAGCAGCAGCTTCCTGTCCCTGCATAACAATCTACCGCCATTTTCGCTGGTTGCTCCGTGCGTGTTGTTGTGTGGGATGCAGGTGGGGATGCGTATTTGGTGGGAGCACACCCACCTACCCACCCGCCATGTTTTTTACGTGGGACTCACCCACGCATGAACACCACCCAGATTTCTGGGTGGTGTTCATGCGTGGGTGTGTCTCATGTAAAAATGGCCAAAGAAGTGCTTTGTATATACTTTTTCTTTACCCCATTGTTTTGAAAATATTATATATTCACAAGTACACATTATTCTATTCCTCACATCAAAAAGGCTTGGAAATTTCCTAAAACAACAAAACCTTACTGTTTCAAATAACGTTAAATGCAGGACCAATTCTGAACAAGACTTACATTTCAAAAAACATTTAACAAAGTAGAGTTTAACAAAACCTAAATGCCAAAAACCATGTGCAGCAGAGCAGAGGCTCAATTAGGTGCTGGCCCTTTAAGTCAAGGCAGGCCATGACACCTGGGCTGGGCGTGGTTAAGCCAGCCAGGAAATAAAAAGCCTCTAGCTGGCCCAGGCTTGGGGAGCAAAGAGGCAGATGCTGGGAAGAGAGTTGCTTGCGAGGCAGATGGAGCAAGACAGAGAGAGTTGTTTGTGAGGCTCTTCTGAGCCAGGAGCTGGCTAAGAAGAGCCTCACTCTTCTTCTAGTTGGACTGTACTGGAATCTGCATTGTTGTCATGGTGAGATGCTACGAGGACTATAATTGTCGTGTATATATGGTGGAATTGGACACTGTAAATAAACTGGCATGTAAAGCTAATTCCCAGTGCGCGGACCTTGAAGTTGGGATCTGATCCAGAGGGGAACTACCCAGAGGAGGGCGCCGCTGAAACACCGTGGAAATTAATTGCACTTATATTTCAAGACACTTTAACATACAATGTAGCAAAACATAAATGCGAAAAAATATGGAAATGATTTACATTTATTTATTTTGTTACCTACATTGTGTAACATATCACCATGAATAAACCATACGTACTTCATTCCTTACTGTACTGCATATACCATCCATACTTATTTCGTGGATTATTTGCCACTAATTACAGTACAACATTCTTTCTTTAGAGGTCATTTATTTATTATTATCAGTCACCAATGAACATTTTTTACAATGCCTTAACTCTGTCGTTTTGCACAGCAATGCATTTTTATTACTTTACCATTTCTATAAATTTAAATTTTATAAAGTTTATGGAATTTCTGTAAATGTAAAGGACAGAGGGTGCTCTTAGACAAGCACCGTCCCACTCACTATCCACACCCCATCCACCCACTATACATGTTGCAGGGCTGCAGTGTGCCCTATGGGTGCCCTGCAACATGTATAATGGATGGGTAGCGGGTGGGAAGGTGCTTTTTTAAAAGCATCCAGAGTTAACGTGTTGTAAAAAATGTTCATAGGTAACTTATAATAATAAATAAATGACCACTGAATAAATAATGTTGTACTGTAATTAGTGGCAAATAATCCACAAAATAGTATGCATGGTAAAAAATACAGTACGGTAAAAAATTAAGTACGTATGGTGTCTTTGCGATCAGTGTGCATGCCGCAGTGTGCGCAGTGAGGGGGGTTGTTCACCGGCACACACTCATCCCCACACATGGAGCAACTACCTTTTTGGCCAATTGCTCCATGCGTGGTCGATGGGTGGAGGTGGGTGGGCATGCGTGTTTTGTGGGAGCATGCACACCCACCCACCCGCTGTGGCATTCACATGGGAGGCGCCCACTCATGCCCTCTGCCTGGGCATGTGTGGGTGTGTCTCATGTAAAAAGGGCCTTAGACAAACTCTTCCCCAACCCCCGCCCATTGTGCATGGCCCTTTTTACATGAGATGGACCCACTCATGCCCCCACAAGTCTGCGGTGTGGGCACGAGTCACCTATGTGACTGCCTGGGCGGGCATGCATACTCACTCCTGTGAAACACGCATGCCCCACCCACCGCCACCCATCGTCCACTCACAGAGCAATTGGCCCAAACGGTGATTGCTCCATGAGTGAGCGCGCGGGGAGATGCGTGGGGGCTGTCTCTTATACACATCTAGATGTGTATAAGAGACAGCCAGAGGGTGGGTGGCGAGGCAGCGTGGAGGGGGTGGGGCCATGCGGCCGCATGTTTCGCCATGTGGCTCCGCCCCCTCCCTGATTTCCCGCCGGGATCCCCGGCACGTCTGTTTGCCGTGCCTGGGTGATCCCGGCGGGGAATCTCTGGGTTGTTTTCGGGACGGGGCGAAGCCCAGAGGGCAGGCGGTGAGGGAGCGTGGAGGGGGCGGGGCCGTGTGGCCGCATGTTGCGCCGTGTGGCCCCTCCCTGATTCCCCGCCGGGATCCCCGGCTCGTCTGTTTGCCGTGCCTGGGTGATCCCGGCGGGAAATCTCTGGGTTGTTTTCGAGACAGGGCGAAGCTGCCCCATCACGTCTGAAAACACCCATGCATGATGGGTGGGTGTTTTAAGACAAGCGCCTCCCCACCCATTACCCACCCAATGTGGACATGTTATGCAATTTAGATAATAAAGTGTTAATTATTTTCATGTTTTTTGGCATTTAAGTTTTTGCTATATTGTATGTTAAATGTGTTTTGAAATGTTATAACAAAATGAGATCTACAGCTTCTTGAATCCCATTCACATCAGTGGGACTCACCTGCACACAACCTGCCAGAGGATCACACTGAGAAGGTCCCTATGGTATGTAAGTAACCATTGTGTTCCCATGGACTCTACAATGCTGTCAAAGTTAGTATAAAAAGTTAAAATATTTTATTTATATTGACTGGCTTACAGAAATTCATGGCTATAAAAGAAGTGACAAAATGGAAAGTTAGCAATGCAAATTTAAAACCAATATAAAAATATGCAAAATCTAAAACAATTGTCATCTTTTTCCCTAAAAGTTCATTAAAAGATTCCTAGAATAAATCTTCAAAATTACATTTCTGTGACTGGTAGGATAATTTCATGCCTTGGTCTAGGAACGTGTTTGCTTGTTCCCAGTTTAACAACTTCCTTGTTGTCTGTCTCCTTTAGACCCTGTTTCCTAGACCATTTCCAGCCTTGCTAGTTTCCTTCCCCCTGGCGTTCCTATCTCTGCCCTAGCTCTGTTGGTTCTGCCTCTTCTCCCTTTTAGAACCTGTTTCTTTACCAACATTGCTACTTCCCTTCATGTCCCCCCTGGATCTCTTCCCCTTAGTCTTGCTGGTTGGACTCCTCCTTCCCCTAGAAGCCCCTCTCTTTTGTCCTAGCTCTGTTGGTTCCATCTTTCTATTCTCTTAAGAGCCTGTTCCTTCCCATCCTTGTTAGTTCCTTTCTTCCTGCGCTGAAGCCTCCGTCTCTCTCTCCTTGCAACCTTGTTGGTTCCACTCCTTCTTCCCCTTGGAACTCCTCTCTCTTTCCAGTTCTGTTAATTCAATTACACCTTTCCTTTCTTCTATAGTCTGCTTCTCTCCTAGCCTTGCTGATCCTCTTTCTGTTCCTCCTTAGCCCCTGTGTCTTTCCTAGCCCCTGGGTTACACGTCTCCCTTTTAAGTTACCTTTCATCAAGCCTTGTGTTGGTGCCTATCCTTCCTCTCCTAGAATCTGCCTCTTCCCTAGTCCAGTTCCTTGTAATCCCCCCTTCTCCTGGGGGGTCATTCTGTTCAGGTGACACCCTGCCTGTCACCCCTTCCCTGTTTATGGTCTGTATCCTGTGTCAGCTGGCTATAGGCTTCCTGTCCCTCTTCCCTTGGGAATCGCTTGAAGCTCCTCACTGGATGATTCTGGCTTGTTCACCAGGGTTCCTCCATTCCGCTTGGTCCTTCCACACCCCTATGATGAATGTGGCAATGCCCAGAGTGGGCATTATCTTATTTGATCCTGTCTGGACCTCCCATGGCCCCTGACAGTATCCATCACGTGCAGTAAGAAAAATTACTGGCTCTTGTGGGGGGTTTGGGTAATTTTTAGATCCTTTCGCTACAAAAAAGCGCCCTCTTTGTCTTTTGCTGCTTTGTCTCAGTTGGACCACCAGCTCTCAATGGAAACTTTCTTTTTACTGCATAGCATTGGAGTGTATTTCCTCTTGATGAAAAGCTATTAGCTTACCATTGGGGGCGGGAGCAAATATCTAAATTTCTGAGCTCTCGCTTTTCTATCAATCTCTCCTCTCCATGCTATGTAATTTTATTTTATTTTGGGGGGAAACGATTTTGACAATTCTGTGAAGTTGGGAACTGCTGAAATGCCAGGTACTTATTGGAGAATCCACTACAGTATTGGACTGGGAGCTTAGTACTGAAACAGGGGGGAAACATGAGGGTAGATGCTGAATGAAACCAAAGGGTTCGTTCTTAGTCCTAATAAGGAGTCAGGCTGTTGACTGAGTGGGAGGAAGGCACTAAAGAGGCTAACGCTACGTGAGCCATGTGTTGTTAGAAAGCTTTACCTGGTTTTTATATTGGACTCTGAAATGCTCTTACTCTTTGGAAGTAGCTCCATGTGACCCATTGTTGCCCAATATGGTAAAGGCTGGATGGAAAGAAGAGATACTTTTAGGGAAGATGCAGACTCCTGGTTTGAGTGGAGAATGTAGTATCTATTCACTTCCAGTTGCACCTGTTTGAGAGTTTATAGGACTTGAATCTTAACCCATCGATACCAGAAATCGAGAGCTCTAGAAATGCACTGTTTCCATTGGGTCTTTTAGCCGGAGATGCCTCCTCTTCTTTCAAGCTGGGGGAAGCAGGTTTCCTTCCATTTTTTAAAAACCTTCAATCTTTAAAAAACCCAAGAAAACTTTGAGCAGTTTTGTTCATTCAAACATTATTTGAAGCAAGTTCTCCAGAGTTCACAGCTGTTTCTTGAACAGGATGGGTGGGTTCAGGCCCTTTATTCTGGACCTGGGCATAGTCGATATTTTGTCTTTCCTTTAAAATGGGAAAAAGTGAAATGGGAGATATTATAAATATACTCTAGTACTGCTATTCAATACATTTACTTAGCCCTCATTTAACTTTTCACATTTCCTTTCCATCAGGAATGTTTTCTCTTCTATAAAGGAGTGCTCACAATTTGTCATACACATGCCTTAGGCTGATTTCATACCACATTAAAATGCATGACCCTGACACTCAGTGACCCATTTATGTCAAGAGAATCGGGATCCCCAGCTTGAGTGTCTCCGATGGTGTATAGTGGCAGAGACAGGAACCCAAGACATTTTGTGCATTATTGGTTAAAACTAACCATTTCCACCCAGATAACCAGGACAAACAAAGGGGCACAGGAGGTAATGGCAGAGCTCTTTGAGTTTTGCACTGCTCTGATTGCAGCAACAATTTCCGTAGATTTTGCCACTTGGCCCAGTTCTTATAGAAATTGCCTCTGGCAGCATGAAATTACAGTCTGATAGGGCACGACTATGAGCTAACCAAAAGGGTGCTAGCAATGTCCGTTGACAGCATAGATTCAGGGCCATGAGGTCTCTTGTCACAGCTGCTCAAGGGGAGTTGTCCTATCCCCCTCTCACTGAGAAGAGAGCCCCCCTCTTAATTTATTTATTTTGATTTTAAAACCACCCTTCCCCAAAATCTCAGGGAGGGTAACATCAAAAATATACATTAAAAATATGAAAATAAAAACCATAAAGTCACATCACACAGACTCCTCTTAAGAAGGGAATTCTGTGAAGGTTTTAAAGATAGATGTCCAAAATAGATGGGTGCTACAAAGCTCAACAGCATTGAACAAAATGACTTAAGTTACACAGTTCATTCTCTTGCACTATTTGGAGACCTTTATTTTTTTCCCCTACAGAAGACATAGGGCCTGACATTTTCTGCCACCAACATACAACCCAATAAACAGGCTGCAGCATTTGGCACTAGCTTAATTCTGCAATGTCTCCCTGAAGAGTGCAACACCGCAATTCAGCCTTAGACATGGATAACTGTGATGAGGTTTCCACGCCACAAGGTAAAGCTGACATTGGCCAGGAGTGAGAAGAGGGGAAAGGAGAGCTGTTGATCACAACAGATGCTAAATGGTTGGAGCATCAGGCCATGTGCTAGAGACCAGGACACCTGACTCAGAGCCAGGGCCGGCCCGAGGCATGTGCCACCAGTGCCCAGGCACATGGCCCCACGGTGGGGAGGGGCCCCGCACCACCGCAGGCTAGAGACTGACAGACGCTGCCGGTTTTTGTTTTTTTCCCCACCGGGAGTCTCCGAGTCAGTGCTCATGGGGGGTGTGGGGGGGTGGGGGGGGTGCGTAAACTCCCTGGGAATCCCTGGCCAGTTATACGCTGTGGAACTGAGCTGACACAGTCAACTTGCAGGTAAGTAACCAGCCGCCCATCCCTTGAAAATCCCCACCTCACCCCACCATTCTAGCGAGTGCCGTCTGGCCTTTGGGGCCCCGCAGCAAGGCTTGGCACATGGCCCCTGAAACCCTTGGGCCGGCCCTGCTCAGAGCCACTCCCAATAGTCACTTAACCATCCCCTTCTCTTCTGGGGCTTAGGCATGCTTTCCTCAAGAGACTGGTAGTGCAAACATGCAGAACCCTTGTCAAGAACAAGCTGTGACCAGCCCATTTTTCTTGGGTACCAAATGACAGAAGAAAAGTCACTCACCTGTGCTTCAGCCATTGCTGCAAAAAGAAGGGGGAAAGTCCTATTAGCACAGCTCCTTTGTTACAGATAGTTCATGTCGGGGGCAGCCTTACTGCAGGGCGATCAGCCTGGGTGCCACTATTTTCTCTGCTTCTGGGGGCCCCCGGGAGCCCCTGTTTTCACCAGTGCCCAATGAGAGGTCCCTACCCCCCTCCCAGCAGGGCCCCAAACACAACCACCTCTAGGGCTCCATGGAAGGTGTTGGGTGATGTTGGAGGGGGCCATGAGGACCCCCACATTTTCTCTTCACCCTGGGCCCCACAAATTCTAATTCCGGCCCTGGCTCATGTGCTAACATCTTGAGTACAATAATGTCTCGATAGGTGTTCACAACTGAAGAAACAAGGGGAATGTCCCTCCCTCCCCCTCAGATGCCCTCCCTCTGATACTCCTTCTGTGAAAACATAGAGATAACAAGGTGCTCTTTGTTTGCTTATTTGTAAAGTTCAGTATCAACACATCGTTCATTCCCTTGGAGAACAGAGTATCCTGGCCTTGGTCAGAAACAAGAGGGGCATGGGAATAGGAACCACAGTCTGTGGAAGGGAGATTCAAACTAAACACAGGGAACATTCCCAATCCTACAGGAGAGGATGGTGGAGCGAACATCTCTAACAACCACTGGGTTACATTCTCCCTCTCTCTGGTAGCAGCCAGTATATTCGGGTATTTTCAAATGTGACATCACTGCCCATGGCCACACTTACCCCGGCGCGGCCATGAGCAGTGGTGTCACATCTGCTCCCGCCCGCCAGATGTTCACCATGGGTGGGAGCAGAGTATACCCTGGACCATGGCAGAGCTAGGCTCCCTGCCAGCGCACATCCTGGGTTTAGCCCTGCTAGGGTTCGAAAGTCTACCCCAGGCTGTGGTAGAGCGGGCCACCACGTCTGATGGCCCGCTGTACCTAACCCCAGCTGGTGGCTGGAGCAGTTCTGGGCGGGCGTGACGGTCTTATAGGTTGCTGCACTCGCCCGTTAGGGAGGAGGCGGGGCTGTGCTGAGGAGAGGGGGGCAGGGCTGTGCGGACCCATGCCCGCATGTCCCCCGCCCCCTCCCCAGCTGCCGGAAAGTTTGTTCGGCGGCCAGGCAGACCATTGCCTCACCCGGGGCAGGATTTAAGCATGGTGGCTATTTGAGCCGTCACGTGTAAAAATACCCTTACTCTCTCTACTCCCTCCAGAGATGGTCACATCATGGCCCCTGCCAGAGATCATCCAAACAGTATGTGTATTGTGGGATAACTCTCGTCCCTCTCCACTGGAGATTGCTGTGACCCACACATGTGTGCTGTTCACTGTAGCACCCATGCGGACCTAGAAGCTGACCGTTTTGGGTGAGTAATGCAAGGGGTTCCCCAAAATATTCCTGCTTAGAGATACCCCAGAGAACTATCATTAACCCTGCTGGAGTCTGAGAGGAAGCCCTGTTGAGCCCCGATAGAAAGAAAAAGCATGAGGTTCCCCCCAAACCTGATAAAAAAAAGGAAGAGCTCCGAGTGCCACTAAATTCAACTAAAAAAAGTGAAATGGGAACACAGATCTCCTCGCCTATTTTACTAAGCAACAGAGTCTCAGAGAAGGCACAGCTGCCAAGGGGACAACCATTCTCTCACCCACTCACCTGGTCTGCCTTTCCTATGAAAAACGATGCCAATGACAATGCCAATGACAATAATGCCCACCGGAATTCCAACAGCTATACCAATCATACCCCTATGGTCACTTTTCACACAGATAACATCCGACGTGGCTGTGCCAGCATTTTTTTCTACCAGGCCTTGTTCACTGCAACTGAAGGGAAGAAGCTGCATTAGTATTTGGTTCTGTAGGCAGAGCACATCCTGCCTTGGAGGTTCCATCTAACCCTGCAATTCTATGACTGGGCCAGGTACTGACAGATGAAATTGGATTATTTTTGCCTGTTTTAAATTGGGTCTGACAATGGATTCAGTTCCGGCTTCACTTCCTGAAACGGGCATCTCTTTTGGTTACATTGGTTTGGTTCTTTCAAGATTTTGGTTACATTGTTTCAGGACAATTTGCACTAAATTTTATCTGCTATTATTTATTATTATTATTATTATTATTATTATTGCTAAACTCCTAATAGTGCTGAAAAAGTAACCAAAATACTAAAATGACTGAAAAAATATCCAAATAGAGATGCGTAAGTTGCTAAGACGATTCCTTTTACTGAACATGCTGTGCACAGAGGTGCAGCAGCTAGGTTGCAGTGGTCCCTGGTGCAGAAGATGGAATTTATTTATTTATACATTTATACCCCGCCCCTCCTGCTGCCGGTAGCTCGGGGCAGCTCACAAGTAACAATAAATAACCACTTACAATAAAAATCAAATATCAAAACAGTTTAAAACAATTAAATAAATAGAAACAACTGTAAAATGTCCAAAGAAAACATCCCCCCTCCCCCTCCCCAAATGCCTGGCAGAAGAGCCATGTCTTGCACCAACGCTGGTGCAATCGGGTGCCCCACCCAGTAGCAGGAAACACAGCTACAACAGGGAGTGATGTCCACCGCCACCTCCTCCCAGGGACATTAACCAGAGCTTCTCTAGCCTTCTTAGGCTGTTTTTACACAGACCGCGGTGGCGGGTGGTCTGTGCGTGCGCCGCTGCAGTGGCCATGTGTGGGGGGAGGCATCAGACAGGCACACGCCCATCTCCACGCACAGAGCAACCTGGCTTTTTGCTGGTTGCTCTGTGCATGGAGATGGGTGAAGGTGAGGGGGGGGGGGTGGGCGGGAGTGCTTGCCCACCCACCGCCACTCTTACACAGGTGCTCCCCCACGTGTCCAGTGGGTGGACATGCGGGGGGAGGGTCTCATGTAAAAACAACCTTAGAAGTAACAGCAAACACAGGTGGAAAGAAAATAATAATGAAAGGAAAGAGAATGCAGCAAATGAAAATAGTGCATCTCAAGCAGTGGTGCAAGGAAATACCCATTTGGAGCCAATCACCTACTTGCTCCATGGGCTGCACGTGAGTGACATGAAAGCTGTCGAGAACGTCCGTGGAGGACAAGGCACAAATTTGGTGTCACTGATTTCCGTACCTACAAAAGAGGAAGAGAGTTTAGAATTCCATCTTAGAGCAATCCAGGAGACACTCTATCCCCTCACCCTTCAAACTTGAACCACCTTTGTTTCTAGGAAGGTTGTAGAGCTCTCATTAGACAACTTCAGTCAAGCTGGGGTGTGACAAGCTAAGAATGGATTTCTCTGCCGGCATTTTCTGTACTTAAATGCTTTTTTCCTCACTCAGTGTACAATTAGCTTGTGGAACTCCTTACCAGAGGATATTGCAAAGGCCAATCGCATAGCTGGATTTAAACAAGGATTGGATACGTTCTTAGAAATAGGTACCTCCAGATTAGATCAGTTGCTATGGGGAGCTGGGAGTAAATACCAGGACAACTCCATTGTGACCTGTTGTGCATTACTCCAAAGCAACCAAAGTTGGCCACTGTCAGAGGCAGGACACTGGGTTAGATGGACCATTGGGCCAATCCAGTAGGGCACATCTTAGATTCTTAAGGGCTTTTTCCATGCAGCACTTGTCTC
>QEPC01003095.1:821496-834749 GCA_003113815.1 Sphenodon punctatus
TATCTAGAAGCTGCCACTCTAGCCCCAGGATCCACCATCATGGGTCTGGGGCCATCATTCCTCACACAGAGAGCCTTTTCCCGAATGCCCAAACAGAACAGGACCAAACCGAACAGCCGAACCCGAACCCGGCGAACAAACCGAACGACCGAACCAAACGGGCGAACTGGACCGGACCAAACAGCCGAACCGCGATCTGTTCGCCCATCCCTACAGAGCATCCAGAAGATTTGCATCTGTGATAACTTTTCCTTTCTAACCCCCTTCCTGTCACCTCAACTCTGTGAGATAGATGCCATTGCTATGAGAAGCTAGCTGTTCCTCGTATCCTATCTCTGAGCAGATTGCATTCAGGTGCAGAATGGGAGCTTAATGGATAGCATCACAGTGATCTCATTTTACAAGCCTCACAGGAAGGCTCTCAGCTTGAATTTTAAAAAGAAACACACTTCATGAGGGACCAGTGGGGTAACGTTCATGTTTGTGGCACGTTAAGAAAATAAATCTGTGTTTATATGCATAAAGTAAAAGATGACCAGAGTCTGTTATTGTGTCATTGGTGCCTTAGAGAAATCTAGGGCTTAATGTGAGGGGGGAAGGGGGGACGGGTGGAGTTGCCAGGGCTCAGCCCTGGTAATTAAATCCAAGGGGGAGATGAAACTGCTTTCCAACGTGTAGGAAAGGATGCTTTGAAGTCCAGGAGAAGGAATGCAGATGCAAATGCTGCGTGTCATTCATCATGTGGGAATGCAGCACTGCACATGATTGAAACTTGTATACATGCTGATGAGTGCAAATTACAGAGCTGCAAAATCCTGACCGGAAATATTCCCAGTAGGAATGTGCACCACAAAATGTGAAAGACCAGGAAAAAGCCAATATTAGCTATTTCTGGGTTGGAAAGGAAAACCAGAGAAACTCTAGATGGTTTATTTGGATCTCATTAAAGACTTTCCTGCTCCACCCCCTGCACTGGTCATTGTGTAGATTAAATCACAAGAACTCCTGTTTTATATTCAGCATTAGAGAGGCAGGTTAGTCTAGTGGTTGGGTTGCTAGCCAGAGACTAGGTCTCAGTTTCCTGCTCTGATAAGCTTTGGGCCAGTAGTCGAGGCTTCTGGGGCAGAAGATGTGGCTCCTCAGGCAGGCTTGGGCCCCAGTGATTCATTTTTTATTTTATTTTTTCAAATAATAAAGAAGTCCTGTTGCCCACAGCCATAGCAACTAGGTGCAGTTTACAAATATTAACACCACACACTACAGCACAAACGGGTTACCCAATCCAGTTACCATGGTGACCACCAGAGAAATGTCAACAATTGGGGTTGGAGTGGGGAGTAATATGAACAGGATCATAACTGTCAACATAAAACAGCCCCTGGTTTCATTGTCTGAAGACTATCAAGCACCCATGAGGGCAGAAAGTTCCATAGATGGGTCCCCCTCAACTGGAATGTGTGTAACTACTAGCCTAGGAGTACCCAGTCCCAAGTAGGCCCAAACTTACAGTGGAGACAATGGAGTGTTGGTACAGGCCCAGAATAGAAAGGGGCTGCTACGACATAGGTACAGGCATGTGAAAGCCTGATGTAGAGCCCAGCCACCCTAATGGCTGGAGGGGAGGCTGTCACAGGGCAGGGGATACCATCAGCAGGAAAGCAAAGTGGTTGCTGGCATGGTGTGAGTGGATGTGTTGTGTAGGGATACAAGCCCAAATGCCAGGGACCCACAAATCTTTTTTGTGTCAGGCCCACTAAAGGTTAACCTGCACCAAATGCCACACACTGTGGCAAGTGGAGGCTGGGATAGCCAAAGAAAATTCTGGAATCAGTGCACTTTTCTCTGTCTCTCTGCCATAGGAATTTAACTGGACGCTCTTCATTCAAGGTGTCATGTCTTCAGTCAATGTCCAGATTCAGCCGAACGAGGAGGTTGTTGTGTATGGAGTGCCATATCTACAGGAGCTTAAAGCCATCATCTCCAACTACTCTGCCAGGTAAGCATGTTGGGAGAGGGAGGTGAGACAAATCAAGAGACAAGGAGGACGATCCTCTTGCAATTAAAGGCATGGAAGTAAGAATAATACCTGGTTTCTGATCCTGGCTCTGACTCATGCTCACTAGGAGAAATGACTTCATTTCTCTGTGCCTAAGTTTCCCGCACCCTGTAAAGTGTGTGTCCCTGCCTCATGGAAAACTCTCCTATCTCTGGGCTGGGGCAGCTTTAGACACAGGTGACATCGGCAACTGCCTAGGGTCCCGTGAGCCTCAACCACTGCCATTGTGGCTCAGCTGTGGAGAAGGAAGGGGAAGGGACAGGGCTTACTATCCGGACAATCAAAGGTGAGATTAGCCCTACTCACTTTCATTCGCCCTCTCCCATCCAACCTGGAAGGGAGAGGGAGCAGAAATGGGGCAGGGGAGTGGGGTGGTAAGCTCAGGTTTCAGCTCCAGCAGCTTGGGCTGAGCTGGCTGGATGCAGTAGGGAGCTGCTATTAGTGTATCTGTTGATAAAACATAAGGACCCATTTTAATTTTTTGCTGAACAACCTCTTTCTCCTACAAAACCTAGAGCTACCACACCACTGTCTATGGGATAGTCTCAGGAACTGGGATGATCATGGTGGGGCATACTAAAGCTGTTGAGGAAAGAAACATATTGATGTTGATTAGTCTTCAGAAAAGGAGAGATGGGAGGATGCTAGAAACTCAGAGAATGGGATGAAGTGAGTCATCTGATGTGAATGAAAGGACAATCCATCCTGGGTAGGCCCACGGCTGCATCTGAAAATAACTAACCAGTGCTCAATATTAGCCACTCGCTAGAGCTGTGCACCAGGGACCCATGTTGTTATTCACTTTCGTTTTTCATTTTCATTATTACAAACTGTCATTATTTGTTTTTGTTAATCAATAAATTTTGTTTTTTGGTATCAGTATCGCACAAAACCAAAATGTTTGTTTTCGGTTTTGTTTCCGTTTTTGTCAGCGTGTGTGGGGGGGAGGAAGAGGGGGGGACTGTGTGTGTATGTTAGACATGCCAGTGGCAGAAGTGCCAGCACAGGCTGCATCTCATTATAGCCACACACACAGAGCCCCCCCTCACATGCACTGACAAAAACGGAAATGAAACTGAAAACAAAAAGTTCCGTTTCATGGAATACTGATACCGATACCAATAATGACACCAATAACGAAAAATGAATTTTTGTTATTTATTTCATTATTATTTTCATTTTTGTTATTGTAACGAAAACGAAAAACAAAAATTTCATTTTCGTTATCGAAATAACAAAAATGAAGTGCACACCCCTACCACTCAGTAGCTCCCCCTAGCAGTTGATGAAAAGTATGACAGTTGAGATTTTTACAGTAGTAACTGCCTCCATTAGAAATTCAGTTTGATGTTCCCATTTTAAAACCCTAATATCTGCTTTGTCTTCACACCCAGCACCATCCAGAACTACCTTGTCTGGCGGATGGTGATTGACAGAGTCAGCAGCTTAAGCCGGCGTTTCAAGGACGCCCGGGCCAACTACAGAAAGGTAACCCCTCCCTCCTGCTCATAACCATGGTTTCTTTCAGCAGGAATGACCCTGATATACTTGATCAGTTGACCAGTGTGAGGAGGCAGACTCCTCAGTTATAACTTGAAGCTGTGCTCAGCCTTGTCTTAAGGAACCAGGTCTGTGCTATAGGAAGTGCTCCAGACTTGAGCCAAAATAAATGGGGGCTTTTCAGATTCACAAATCAAAGCATAACCTCATTACATCACACATTGTTATAGAATGAATTCTGCTATAATGTGGGATGGGAAGCATGGCTCTTAGCTAGGGCTGAACTGAATAGTACTTCCGGGTATTCGGACCAATTTTCAAAGTTCTGAATAGACGGCCCAAGTACTCGGAGACAGTAGCTTCGGACTTCGGAGACCGAAGCACAGAACGTCGGAAAACTTCATAAACTTTGTAAACTTGTTGCAAAGTTCTTGAACCCACAGCCAAAACACTACCCAGAAAAGCACTACCCAGAAAAGCAGACTAGCAAGAGTGGGACAATCGCTCCAGAAGACAACCCCCCAAAAGTGCAACTGCATGTGGAAATTAAAAAAAAATTATATCAATATCAATATAATAATAATAATAATAATTATTATTATTATTAATATAGTGACAGCAATATACCTGGCACAGTACAATCCACAGTCAGAGACAGGTTCCCTACCCCTAAGGGGCTTACAATCTGAGAGACAAGGGAGGGGGATACAAAGGAGAGGTAAACATTAGGAAAGACAAGAGTACATTCATGAGATTGAGAAGTTGCAGGCTCACGTGCTTCGCTTAGTTACAGGGAATTAGGTTTTGAGTGGGGGGGAGGGAGGATCCAGTATCACTCATGATAAGCTAGGGAAGGCCTGACAGAAGAGGTGGGTTTTCAGGAAGGATTTGAAAATTTGGAGGGAGGGAGCGGAGCGAATGTATCCATGGAGAGAGTTCCAGGCATGAGGGGCAGCAAGGGAGGAAGGGCGAAGACTTTTAGAGGAGCAAGGGGTTCACGAGCAGGCAACGGTGGGGGCAGAGGAGGAGCGAAGCTGCTAGGCAGGAGGAGTGTGGTGGGATACAAGAGCGAAGAGATATGGGGAAGCAAGGCCGTGAAAAGCCTTGAAGGTTGGGTACAGTAGTGTACCTACAGCATGGCCCACCGTCAGCAGTGAGTGCACCCACTTTGTAATTATTCCAACCGAGCAGTGCACAAGAATGCAGGCTAGCAAGGGACATTCACTCAAGAAGTTCAGTTCAGTTCAGTTCAGTTCACCTTATTTAGACACAAGCCTCCACCATGGCCCATTATTTAAAATCTTACAGTCCTTTCAGTAGGTACTTACAATTATACAAAACCAAGAAAATTACAGTCTTCGGGGAATCTGCAACCCAATAAGTCACTTAGCATCTCATAGGGGGTGGTAAATCTCCAAAAATTGGATTAGTAAAATTACCAAGTAGTAAGAATCCAACTTACATAACAATAAAAAATAAAAAATCTACCTAGAGGTCTTCAATATAATAGCTAACCCTCTTATTCCTAGTATCCCCATCAAACAAAACCTACAACAAAGAGGAGACATATGCTCGGCATATTTCTTCTGCTCGGAGGGCGAAGACTGCCAATTGAGCCAAGAAGCCCTTCTGTTTGTTGAAAAATCCAAACTAATTTCTCCTGCTTGGAGAAGGCATTGACATAGTATGGGAAAGGGAGAAGAAACTTCAGTATAACAGTATTAAATAAAGGGCACTCAAGTACATAATGTATAGTGTCCCCAATTCTGTCCTGACAACTAATACAAAACCTCATATTTTGAGGAATAGCACGCCTGCAACTTTCTACCATAGCAGATGGCATTTGCTTGAATCTGAGTCTAGTTAGTGCCACTTGGAATTTCCATTTCATTTAATTTTTAAGGTATTCTTCCAAAACCCATGAATATTTAATCAAAATATAAATAGGTGCAATCCTAGAGACATGGCCAATGGCAAAATCATTTTGTCTTGCAATATCCCTAATGCGTTGCATAAGCAATAATCTAGCCTCCTGAGGGAACAAACGTGAATCATTATAAATGAAACTGCCTAAGCCCAGTCTCTTCAGAGTAAAATGTACATATGTTAACCATGGGGATTGCTTGTCCATACCTGTTAGCCATTGGGGCCCGTGGCACCGCCGCCCCTGCCTACCAGCCCAGCCAGTGCAATCCTTGGGCTGGTGGGTCCCGGCGGGGCAGGCCCTGCAGCCGGAGGCTCTGCCCCCGGCGGCGATGTCAGACCAGGGGCCAGGATTCCAGGGCCCAGTAACACCCCCTGCTCAGACGCGTCATGCGGGCATGCCCCTGCTGCATCTCTCTGAGCGCCTGCGGGTGCGCACGGGGGCGGGCCTAGGGGGTAAAGCCTAGCGCCGCTTGCAGAGCGGCGCTGGTGATTCAGAGACCGCCCCCCTTGTGAATTGATCCCTTGTTTGTTGGATGAAGAGGAGAACGAGAGTGTCTGCCCTTAATCCATGTGTCTGGAACCCGTGACCTTCTTTTCCCGGAGTGACTGGTGAGTGAGCGAGAGCGTGCATGTTAGAGGGTAGGAATCCTCTCCACCCCCTTCCTTTCCTGGGGTCTTTTCCCCTGCATAAGTGTGCCTTCCCCACACTTCCTTACTTGGTATCCCCCTCTAATCACTGCCTCACGTCTCTACCCCTGTTCCCCGCCCCACGCTCCCGAGTGAGTGCATCGTGTGGGTGCCCCTCGGGGCGGACCTTGGCGTTCCTGAGTCTCTGGCGCCCTATGATGATAGAGGCCTGTTCTCTCCTCGAGAGGTAAGGCCATCACTCTATCCTGACGAGCATTTGAAGTCTCCACCGAAACCCCCAAGATCAGGACACGCCTCAATAGCGAGTGCTTTCCCCTTCCCGATGAGTGAGTGTTTCCCCCCTCCCGGTGACAATACCACAATTTTGATCCTCAATGAAGCACATTTTAGGCAAATGTAACGAAGAGTACATCAGTATCCTAAGCCAGAAATTCAACACTTGGTTAGAAATTTGGGACTCTATTGAATCAACTCCTACCTCTAGCCGTAGTAAAGCTGCTGGAAATGAAGCTGGGACCCCCAAAACGGCATACAAAAACTTATCCTGGGGTATCTCCATGTTCTCTTTGGCCGTGATACCCCATACTTCTGCCCCATACAGCAATTGGGCATTAACCATTGCCTCATAGGCCCTTAGAGGGGTTTGCACAGATCTCCTAGTCAGGGACATGTGTAGTCATTTAATAGCACCTGTTGATTGGAGAGCCTTGATCTTAGTGGTTTTTTGATGATACTGCCACTTGCTATCTAGTGAATGCCAAAGCCCAAGATACTTGTAGCTCTTAACTATCTCAAGTTTAGTATTCCCCATCCACCACGCATGGCGATTAGTCCCCCGACCCCAGGCCATAATTTTGGTTTTCCCATAATTAATACACAGGTTGTTATATGCACATAAGGTTTCAAATTTTGTAATGGCCCTCTGTAAGCCCACTGGGGTCTGTGATATAATGACAGTATCGTCAGCATATACCAACATGGGCACCATTGTTGTCAAAATATTAGGCGGATGGAAATCTCCATCCATCATAGCTACTATCATTGTTGTTGGTATACAAGCTAAATAAGAGGGGAGCGAGGACACAACCCTGCTTTGTAGCAACTCCATGAGGGGCAGCCGGGTGAAGAAGGGAGAAAGGCCAAAGCAATCATGTCTCATGTCTCTCCAAGGCACTTTATGGGACAACACTGGAAGAAGCCCGCTGGCGGGAATGTGTCAGCTACGTCAACAGCAACATGGAGAATGCTGTGGGAGCACTTTATGTCAGGGAGACATTCGCTGGGGAGAGCAAAAGGATGGTATGTCATTTGTCGTTTGTACTCTTGCAAAGCCCAGCATTCCACTGGCTCATCTTGGCCTACTTTCCCTGACCTTGTTTTTCTCCACACTGTATAAATGTTTAAAAGAAGTCTAGAGTCTAGAGGTGGGTCTGACAGTTGTGGGATGTTCATTTTCTGTTCTAAAGTCAGAGGAATGTGGACTATTTCTTCAGTGAGTGCAGGTGATCAATAGCTCTTAGGATCCTCTGTCAATGAAACAGGTTGCTCAAGGTCATATTCTTTTAGTCATTGTTTGGAAGAAGCTCAGCCATGTGTCACATTTTCAGTTGGATGAGACTTCCTGGAACGCATCCCTCTCACATCCTTACAGCGTGCAGAGGAAATCCAGCTTCTAGTGCCATCTAAATTGCAATGGGACCTAGGCTCCTACATCGGTTAAGGGCTTTTGAACATTTTATCCTTCATTAATGTGGTGAGGTCCAAATATTTGAACATAAGTTACCTCATAAGAGGCTGGGCGGTGGGAAATCCATTTCCATTTAGGATATACTTAAACTATAAGAACTGCCATACTGGGTCATCTAACCCAGTATCCTATCTCCAACAGAAGCTGGCAGGACAACTATGGAGCGATCAATTTTCTGTTGTTTACTCACAGTTTCCAATAGGCAGATGTTTAGGGACACACTGGACATGATGTTGTTCAGCTAACCTGATTAGCCAGTAGCAGTGGATGGCCCTGTTCTCCATGAATTTGTCAAATTGTTTTTTTTTAAAATCCAATTATGCTATTGATCTTTCCAGTACATAAGCAAGTTTAGGTACCAGACTTTGGTAACTTGTCAGCAAATATAGCATCTCATTTATGAAAAATCAAGGAATGCATAAATCAAGCAATGCATTTTCCTCATTGCTACCAATGGGGAAAACACAGTGAATGTGGGTGTATGATGTTCAGTCTTTAGGTCAAGTGCCACATGCTAAGCATAAAAGACGTGAGATCATTCTCTCTCAGGAGCCTTCCGTCTCATTGAGAAAAATAGCTTGCCAATCGTGAATTTCTTTATTTTAGGTCCGAGACCTAATTAACAAGATCCGTGAAGTGTTCATCGAGACGCTGGATGAATTACAGTGGATGGATGAGACATCTAAAGAGAAAGCTCGTGAGAAGGTCAGAGATAACAAGAAGATATTAACAAACCTGGGCAGGAATAGGAGAACTTGTCACATTTATTTTCTTTTTCTCCAGAGGAAAAATTAGGTCTTCATAAATTTTCCCCAAGAAACTGCCTTTGTTCCCCACTTATTTAACTGTCAAAAGAAAATGTAAAACAGTCTAATGTAATGGTAGCGCATAGAAACAGTAAGCCAAAAGAAAGGTTAACTAAAGAACAAAGCCAGTCAACATATAGGATATTCTAACCATAAATCTCTGAAAATCTAGACCAGGTTACCTTAGATCCTTCTGGTGTAAAAATCAACTGGAACAGGTCCTATTTGACATTAGCAAGCTCAGTCAAATCAAAAGCTCTCATTCTGCACTATGCAGCCATACAGATGTTTCTTGTTTCAGTAATATAGCTCTTTTGCCCGCTATGCGTCAGAGAAAAAAAATTCTTGCATCTTGGTAACTTCACCTCTTTGCAAAACTTGTTTGGATTCCCATCCATTCCACCCTGTTTATTATCAGCAGGGAATGTGACAACGTTCACTGTGAAGCATTCTGTTTTCCTGGGGTTGCCCTGACACATTCTATTCAGTTGCATAAGGTGTGATTAGATGGACCGGGGGTGGCCACCCTTGGGTCTGCTCCAGAGGGGCCACTTCCAGGTCTGCTCTGGTCACGGTGGGTTTACACAGAGGCAGCAGCTCCTGCGGCCTGCCATTTGCCTGCGCACAACCCCTTCTCCAACACCAGAGAGCTGCAGGCGGATTGGCAGCCACTCTAGGCTTCTGCCCACAGCTCTATGGTGGTTGCCAGGGCAACCCGCAGCTGGGAGCAAAGCTGCAGCAGCCGTCTGCACTTTAGAGAGACTGCTGCTCTGCCCCAGGCTGGTGCTCTGGATTCAGGCAGCCCACTCCACTCACGGTGCTCTGGAATGTTCCGGAGCACCGCAAGCAGAGCTGGCTTGGAAGCAGGCAACACCTGCTCCACTCGTGTTCCGCCTCACCCCAGGGTGGCCTGCCTCTACATAAACAGGCCACCCAGGGGAGGGACAGAGCAGGGGCACAGTAACCTACAGTGGGGTAATAGCAAGAACAAATGCTTTGTGGTGGCTGCTTGGATTTAGCACCAGCATAGCTCCCATTGCACTGAATGGAACATTTGTTGGTACTAAACAACACAAAGATCATGCTTATCACGTTTCGAGATTACAGCTCTCTTTTCACTTGAAATAAAATAGAAGACAAAACCAGTGTCGCGTTCCTAATGGGTAGGTCTTCACTGGAGTTGCATGAGGACACAGGTCTCAATCCAGTTCCCACTGAAGTCCTTCTTTGGTGCTTATTTGCGGAGTGGAGCTAGTTTGGAATGGATCTTGGGGCAGAAGATGGAATGGGGCTGCCTGCACGCCTTCTCCAGTGATGGGGAATAAAGGCTACACTAGGGAGCACAGCCCCCACCCCAGGCTCATGGGCAGCCACGGTACAGCGGCTACACTGCTTGTCCCTATTATTGCTGTGCTCTTATTTATATGGCCCCTGTAATCACAGTGTTTGTGTAGCTGAGAATCATTCATGTATTTGTCCTCGCACAATCCCCCACGGGCTATTGTCCTGTTGTTACAGAGGAAAACCAGTGATATAGGGAGACTAATCTCAAAGCTCAGTCCCTGGCAGAACAAGCCCCTATTCATTTTTGTTAGGCTTACCAGACAAGGCTGGCCTTAGAAATTGCAGGGCCCAGAGTGAAGATAAAATGTGGGGCCTCTGGTGGCCCCTCCCCCTTGGGCACACCATCTGTGGGGCCCTAAAGGTAGTCGTGTTTGGGGTCCTGCAGGAGGAGGGGGGAAATGGGGCCTCCACACTGTGCTTTGGCAAAAACAGGGGCCAGTGTGGGAAGAGCAGGGGCTGGGGGTATAAAACCAGGGAGGGGGGGGGACAGAGAAGACATATCTTCCCTCTGCTTGGGATGCAGAGAACAGTCCTCTCCTTAGTTCCATGCCTCTCCCATGCCATTGCAAGAGTCACAGAATGCCCTTTTCACACACACACACATACACACACACACACACCTCTATGCCAGTGTGGGTATCAGAGAATGCGCTCTGCACCCCAAACACAGGGGAGATATAGCCCTTCTGTCCTTCTTGTTTTCATGTGCTGGGTCAGGAGTGGTGCTTTGGGGGGCTTTGAATTGTTACTCCACTGTGATCTACTCTTTGCATATTTTAATCCTGTGATCCATATTTTAATCCTGTTGAAAGGACCTTACAAGTATTCTTTCCCTCTAGGCAATTGCAATTAAAGAACAAATAGGCTACGCAGATTATATTCTGGAAGATCAAAATGAGAAACTGGATCAGGAATATGCCAATGTAAGTATGCAGCGTGTACGTAGGGGTGGGAATTTCGGTTCCCCCGGTATCCGATACTGCCAGTATTTTGCTGTGCCGGCAGCATCAGATTAATCCGGTAATTGGGGGTACCGGTGCTGGTTCCCCGTGCTGGATTTTTTTACATTGCGGCCATTGAAATGAATGGCCACAATGTAAAAGAAAAAAAACAAACACTTTCCCTCCCCCATCCAGGCTGCGCGGGTGGAAGGGGGGACACCCCCTATGCACCCTGCCCAGCCTGGATTTAAAAAAAAATGTTTTTTACCCAAAGTCTCTGCTAGTGCGGGCTCCGGGCTGCCATCGTGCCGGCGGCGGCGACCCGGACCCTGCACCAGCAGGTACTAGGGTGATCCCTGGGGTGGGGGGTGGTTTAACACACACCCCACCCCAGGGATCACCCTAACCCCCCACCCAGGGATCGCCTACCTTTTGCGCTCCGGGCGGTGGCAGCTGCAGCACAGCAGTACGACGGCTTCAGTGCTGGCTGGCTTCAGCGCTTTACTAAGCCTTCCGGGGAACTGGTTTCCCCAGATAGCGGCCCAGAGCCCGCACTAGCAGGGACTTTGGGTAAAAAAAATAATTTTTAAATCCAGGCTGGGCAGGGTGGGTGGGAGGTGTCCCCCCTTCCACCCACACAGCCTGGGAGGGGGAGGTATTGTTTTTTCCCCCCATTGATTTCCCCATTGAAATCAATGTAAAAATACCGGTACTGGTACCGGTATACCGGTTCTAATCCGGTAAACTGGTTTTTGGGAAACCGGTATCTGGTAAAACCGGTATCCGTTTTTTTGCCTGAAGTCCCACCCCACACAAGAACAAATTGCTGAGACACTCTATTTACAATAGGAAATACCCGTATTACCCTGGCACCCAGGCTCTGATCCATTGAGCATACAAAAAGACAGTCCCTGCCCCAAGCAGCTTAAATTTTAAGAAAGAGTTTATGATCTATTTCTACAAGAAGCACAAATAGATGTAAATTTTAGAACAACAGGATGTTAGGGTGGGAAAGGAGGAAACACCTAGTTAAAACAACCATCCATTTGTCAAATATGGCTGGCTTTGCATGGTGCGAGAATTTAAATTCCCCAGTGCTGAATCCCCATTGGACAGTTCTACAACTCTCTCATGGCAATTGGCAGTCTTCAGAGCTCACAGAGAGAGCCTTGATTGGCTCCCTGTCATATTATGGGTGTTCCCCACTATGTCAGGAAAATCCCCCCTGACATCCCTAAGAGAAGGGGGAAACAGGTCATGTGCCCCTCCATCAGAAAAAACCCTGCTCCCCATGTGCCTTCTATGATATCCACATCCCAGCCATGATACATGTGCGTGTGTCTGTCTGTCAGTCAATGAGGGAGTGGGAGGTCTGACAACCTACTAATTAATCTGATTTTATTTTTTTTAGCTAAACTTCAGTGAGCACAAATACTTTGAAAACATCCTGGAAAATCTCAGAGCTGGTGCTCAGAAGAGTTTGAAAAAACTTCGAGAAAGAGTTGACCAAGACATGTGAGTATCTGGATTGCATGCCATAGAAACATCTTACGTCCTAACATACTGGTTGGAAGTCTTCCAAACTGGAGAACAGTAGGCATCATTCTTATCTTTGCCATACATTTTAGATCACTACGAATGCTTCGGTGTGTTGACATCAAGTTGTGTTGTGAAGTGATGCCTGAAATGAGTCATCTGTGTGTGAATTGAACAAGTGGGTGATTGTCTCCCTACGTTGGTAAATATAGGCTACCATAGCTACATGGGATCATTCAAACCTGAGGCAATTACATATCAGCATTTCATCCTGGCTTACTAACTAACCTTGATTCCAGTAAGGTTGAAAAAAGGGGAGAACTTTTGTAATCCCAGCAGTGTCTGTTGCAGCTCAACACTTAATGGCCATGTTCTGGCGAACAGTTAATTCTATGTAGTTGGGCCTTACTTTTGTTTTACTCCTGAAGTGTTCACACTAGGGCTGAAATGAGATTTTGCCAAAATGGAAAATCTTGTTGAAATACCCATTTCTGATATTTATTTTATTTTATTTTATTTATTATTATTATTTATTATTATAAACATTTATATAGCACCAGCCATGTGCCTGGTGCTGTACAGAACATAGAAATAGACACGGTCCCTGCCTGTGGCTTACAATCTAAAAGACAAGGAGGGGGAGACAGGGAGAGGGGACATTGGGAGAGACAGTGGAGAAGACAAACAAACATTCAGGCGGATGCGAAGTCTCAGGTGCGTGTGCTTGGCTTGGTTACAATCAGGTTGGT
>QEPC01003095.1:834849-858396 GCA_003113815.1 Sphenodon punctatus
AGGGAGTGACCGTCGGTATGGGTGGGGGAATTGGTCCAGAGTCGGAGATCAAAGGAGGAGGTCAGGGAGAGAAAGCGGGAGATAGAGGGCGTGGAAGGTGTGTCGACGTGAATGTTGAAATCACCAAGAATGAGAGCGGGGGTGTCATCAGAGAGGAAGAAGGTGAGCCAGGATTCAAAGTCTGGGAGAAAAGAGGAGAGGGAACCCGGGGGGCGGTAGATGACAGCAACACGAAGGTGTAGGGGGGAGTATAAGCACACAGAATGGGCCTCAAAGGAAGGGAAGGAGAGGGAGGGAGGAGGGACAAGGGTTTGGAATTGACAGGGATTGGCAAGGAGGAAACCCATGCCATCCCCCTGGCCCTCAGGGTGGGGTCGGTGAGAGAACGAAGGCCCCCCGAGCATAGAGTGGCTGGGGTAACAGAGCTATTTATTTGGCACCCTTCCCATCAAGGCTCAGGGCAGCTTACAATCAATGAAAACATCTAAAAATCTCCTTGCCCCCACAACCCTTCCCCCATACTTACCACCCAGCCACACCCAACCTCATCCCAGCTGTCTGCTAAACATCTGGTCAAATAAAGAGGTCTTACAACATTTAAGGAAGATGAACAGACTTGGTCTGAAACTAATGTCCATGGTGAGGGAGTGCCATAATTGTGGGTCAGCCACCGAGAACGCCTCTCTGCCTCTCATTTACGAGAATGCCTCTCTGCATGCCCTAGCTATAAAAACTTCATAGGCAGATGTTACCTACAAGAGGGTATTTCCGGCTGACCTCAGAGGCCACAATAGGACATGAGGGAGGAGGTGGTCTTTCAGATACTTGTGGCCCAAGCCGTTTAGGCCAGGGCTTTATAGGTCAAAATTAGGAATGGGAAGATCGGTATCAGATCAATCCATTTCTCTGAGTTTTGGGTGAATCAGACTGATCTGATTTTCTTGATCCCCCATCAGATCTCCTGGTGAGTCCTTGGAGTGGTGCTGGCACTTTCAGTTGCCGCCAGCTCTGCATCCCCCGGACCCTCTGCCTGGCACCCACTTTCCCTGGACTCCTGCCGATGTTCCACCTGCTCCAGCGCCTGTGGAAGCAGCGCTGATGGGGCGGGTGGGCAGGAGGTAGAGGGGCTGGGCAGGGATGGGGAGTGGAGTAGTTTGTTACTTACCTTTTCTTCCTAGGCTCTGGTAACCCACATGGTCCCCACCTGCATCGGGAAGAAACAAACCCCCAAAAAGAAATGTATATGGGCAGAATGACCCCCATGGCTGTTCTGTGCAAGTGCGGCCATTCTGAGCATGTGGAGACAGGATGCCACTTTCCAAAATGGCGCTGATGCTTCTGGCACCATTTTGGAAAATGGCTGCTCAGAATGGCTGTGGCGACCATCTTGCACATGCACATTGCTTTTGGGGAGTTAGTTTCTTCCCAGCACGGCCCTGAGAGGGCCACACTGGGTGCCACGCAGGTCGTCAGAGCCTAGGAAGAAAAAGTAAGTACAAACTACCCCCTTTCACAGTCCCTCTATCCCTCCTTCCCCACCACTGCGGCTGCCCGTCCCCTCTACTCCCATCTTTGCCTCCCCCAGGCCCCTGCCCAGAACCCAGGCTGGGCAGAGATCCAGGGGAGGCAGAGCTTGGGACAGACACATGATTTTAAACCATATTGGTCAGAATCTGATTGCGATTCTGATTAATACAATTTAAATTGGAATTGAAGATCAGTCGGTCCAATATTGAACCAATATCAATTTTCAATATATTTTCCCATCCCTAGTCAAAACTAGCACCTTTGAATTTATTGCGGCGTAGCCATAGGCCATTGCTCAAACAAACAACATAAAGACAATACATAAGTACAAGTTCATAAAACCCTTAAATATCGCCCATCTTGGGCCCTAAAAAGAAATCTGTAATATGTTGACATAAAATGAACCCTAGGAATAAATTTTTAACTGGACTTGCCACATTCAGACAACTAGGGTTTACCCATAGACCCACGATGAACAGAAGACCTACACAATGGATCAACAGTCAAAAGCTCTTCTTCAAAGACCGAGGCCCCTCTAAGAGGAAAGCCTGACTTATTCTTAACTGCACCATGGTTGGCCAAGCCGGGACTCAGGACAATCGGACATTGGGTCTGGGACACCAGCCTTACACGTAGGGAAATATTAGGGGATGAGTAGGCTCTAGGAGCTTGGCCTAAAAGTGGACTAGCAACATGGGTCCTTGGCAGTATCTGGGAAGCTGCCGCCGCTAGAGAAAGCCTCCCAGGACTAACTAAAGCAGAAACACTGGGATGGCAATGGTCCGGCTTAGTTAGAGCTGAGGCCACAATAGGAGTGGACCCACAAGCCAAAGTAGAAACGAGAGGGGCTTCAAATCAAGCCAAATTTTTAGTCCCACTAACATTCAAAGTATCCAGTATGGTGCCTGTCTTCCTCCTGGATAACTGGGGGGAATCGGAATTTCCTACCCAGGGAACTGGGATAATGGACAGAATTTGGGGCATGAGTGGCACAATTCCCTTCTTGGCATAAAGGTTTGCCACATAAACCCCCCACGAGCTAAGATGGTAAGCATTGGACAATAGCCACTCTACTGTGGCAGGGGAACGAAAATAAACAACTAAGCGCAAAGCCCTATCCCTAGCTGGCAAATAGTGAAAACGAGCTATATAGGACGGCAAAAAGAAGCAACCCAAAATACTAGAAACATGATGTGCGATCCACAGTTTTGAGTCCCAGGGAGGGAGTACTCCAGATGGCAACGGGTAAGCTGTAATAATCAGTGCATCAATTACTGGGGTAATGGCCCAGTCCTCCTTAATTGTCAAGGGTAAAACCCTGGGACAGGCTAAACCATACGAGGGAGTTATCTGAGATGTCCGGTCCACTCTCTGATGGTCCGTGGCAATCTTGTTCCCTCTCAAATTGTTAGCACAGTCCCAGATCCTGCTCATCTGCTGCTGGAGGGCATGAAGTTTAGCGTCAATCCCATCAACTCGTTCCATGAGTGCCCTATGGGCTTCTGCCTGCAAGGGACAGCCACATGCCTGAGCCCGAATCTCCTGGGTCACAGGGGTGACAGTCCTTAAGTTCAAAAAAGAGCCCCTAGTAACAAAAGGGGGTCCCTCCCTCCCTGTAGACCCACAGGAGGGGAGCTCTATCTCCTCTGCCTGGGGAGGGTTTCGGGAACCATACTCCTCTTGAAATCCCAAAACATTGGCTCTGGGAATAACTGGGGCACCACAGGGCACCTCAAAAGATCCCCCCTTCCCCAAATTGGCCTGGCTGGATGTCCTAGATGTCCCCCTAGGCTCCCTACCCTGGTCCGGGGAGGAAGACAAACACTCAACGGGAGCACAGGACAACTCTAAGGCTAGACCCCTAGCCAGGCTGGCCAAAAACCCAGGCAAGAATTATCCCCTTCCACAGCCAGGACGGCGGAGGACTGGGGCTCGGTCTTTTCTATTGGATCATGAGAGGGGGGACTTCTGTTTTTGGGGAGAGAAGTCCCGGTATCTGTAGCAACCCCAGAATGCCCCCGGGCTTGAGCGGCCATGGCTAGCCATCGCTCTCCTTGCTGTTTGAAGGCCAGGGCACACTCCAACAGTGAAGGGTCTGGGAAAGCCGGCCTAGATGGAACTAGCGACCCAGAACCATCACCGGGAATCCCTAGCCCCTCCCTCCCAGAACCCAACAAAGGGAGAGATGGAATACCCATGCCGACAGCCAAAGGAGCCCGTCCTGTATCGTGATCGTCCAAGGGAGAGAACAGCGGTTCACGCGAAAGCCATCGAGGAGGCTGGGGGAGGCTGCTGCCAAGGCAAAGCATTCAGATAACTGTTGCTGCCTAGCCCGGGTACTGGTGGTAACCCCCACTTTCTTACCCTTCCTAGGCATTGGGTCCTAAGGAGTGGGTCCCTAAAGGGGATTAAAATAAATAAAGGACATGAAAAGATAAAAAGTAAGTAATAAGTAAGTAATAAACTCTTCAATCCCACCCCTATGCCCAAGGCACTACCGCCTTCCCAAAAAAACCAACAGCACGTCGAGTTCCCTAGCCCGGCCGGCGCCTAAGGCCGTGCGCATAAGGGCGTGCCCTTGCACGTGCAGCCCTTAGGCGCGCGGCCCTGACATGCACCTCCAGCGCCGCCGGGCGGCATGGAGTTTTAAAGCTCCCAGTGGCATGACTCCTCCCCACACACAGCTGCCCCCAGCCAGTTCAAATGAGCTCGCAGCAAAAACGTGCTGTTTCCAGGGTTCCTCCGGGGACAGGCTCTGGATCCCAATGTCTCCCTCACAGCCGGTCAGTGTTGCCCGGGGACAGCGGGTCTGGAAGAAGGGCAGGCGGGACTCAACTAGCACCTTGAATTGTGCCCAGAAAGCTCTTGGCAGCCAGCTCAGATGCTGGAGCACCAGTGTAATGTGCTCCCAGCAACCCACCCCCAATAGAAGATGGGCAGCTGTGACCTACGCCAACTGCAGCTTCCGAACAGTCATCAAGGGCAGCCCCACATAGAGTGCTTTGCAGTAGTTTAGCCTCAAGGTTACAAAGGCATGGATGACGGTGGCCATATCCAAATCTGATAACAAGGGTTGCAGCCTTCTCACCAGATGTAATTGATGAAAAGCATTCCTGGCCACCGCTGCAACCAGGCACTCTCCAGGCACAACCATGGATCCAAGACCATCCCAAGGCTGTGAACCTGGGTGACCAAAGGAGGCTGAATCCCATCAATAGCAGGGGTCCCTATGTCTCCCCGGTCACGCAGCTGGTCAATTATCATCACTTTGGTTTTGTCTGGATTCAGCTTCAGTCGACTCACCTACATCCAGTCCCCAATGACAGCCAAGCACTGGGTAAGCACCGAGACTGCAGGCCCTGGATCAGATGAAAAAGAGAGAGAGAGTTGGGTGTCATCAGCTTACTGATGACACTTTACTCCAGATATCCGTACATCCTCACCCAGGGGCCTCAGATACACCTGAACAGGAGTGGGGACAAGATGGAACCCTGTGGAACCCCACAAGGGAGCTCTCAATGGGACGATGAGCCACCACTCATCATCACTCTCTGAGTTCTCCCAGCCAGCAATGAGCAGAACCACTCAAGAGTGATCCTGCACACCCTGCCAGGTCACACAGCCGTGCCAACAACACCCCATAATCAACTGTATCAAAGGCCACTTGAAGATCTAACAAAATCAACACTGTACAAAGTCACTTGCCGATTGCCAAATGGAGTTCATCAACCAAGGCCAAAAATGCAGTCTCAGTGCCATACCTAGAATGAAATCCTGACTGACATGGGTCCAGGAATCCAATAGCATCAAGGTGTGCCTGAAGCTGTGAGGCAACCACCCATTTCATAACTTTCCCTAAAAAGAGAAGATTAAAGATGGGGCAATATCTGGCAGGGGTGGTCACCATCAAGAGTTGGGTTTTTCAGCAGCGGCCAGACAACCACAGTTATTAGGCAGTCCAGCACCCTGACCTCCTGAAGGTAGGCATTGATGACCCCAGACAGCAGCGTCCCCAAAGTCTCCCAACTAGCTTTCATCAGCCAGGACAGGAATGGTTCAGTGGATCTAACTCACAACTAGCCGCCCACATCACTCCAAGCACACCTTCCACATTGGTGGGAGAAACCGATTGAAGCTGATCCAAGCAAACTGGACAAGACTGAGTCTCCCCAATCCCAAATTCTGACTCTGCATCCAAATCAACAGTTCCCAAGGCAAGCCAAATACGAGCAACTTTATCTGCAAAGTAGGTGACAAACTCATGACTCTAACTCCAGGTGGAGACAGCCAGGATTTAACAGGTTATTCACCACCCAGAAGAGCTCCGCTGGATGGCACTTTGCAGATGCTATGGTGGTAGCAAAGAAAGCTTTTTTTGCCACCACCACCAATGTGGCCAAAAATGATCTATGCTGCAGTCGGTCAGCTTTGGTGTGAGTTGAACACCACCTGCACTCTAACCGCCTACCCTCCCGCTTTAGCAGCCTCAGGGCCTCCATATACTAAGGAGAACTTTGCTGCTGCCGCGGAGGAACCAGACTCCTGGATGCCACTGTGTCAATGGCCGGACCTAATGTACCATACCACAGATCAACCAGGCCATCGGTAGAGAGGCTGTCAAGGCTAGTACGTTAATCCCCCAGAGAGTTCTGGAATTCTATGGGATCCATTAGTCTCTGGAGGCAGACCAACCTAACTGGTCCACCACCCCAATGGCAACAAAAAAAGGGCAGGGATCTGGGTCCTCAGAAGGTAATGATATCCTTGGTCGAATCAAAAACCATTTGGTACTCAACAATGTCTCAACCAACATTCTGTCTCTCAATTTACTGATTTTCTGCTTACTGGGATCCCATTTACTGCTTTGCTGCCCATTTGAAATCCTGAGAAGTAAGACTGATGCAATACCACATTTCCTGCCCTCCATTTTCCCTTGTACTTCCTTCTATGCAAATTCTCATCTTTGCTCCCTTATCCCAGGCTCAGTTTTTCAGTGATTGGAAGTAGGAACTGGATCCAGGGGTCAGAGCCACGTAAAAACTTGCTGAGGGCTGCATTTAGTCCCCAGGTCTGAGGTTCCCCACCTCTGACCAAAATGCTACCGAAGTGGAGTATTTAATTTAATTTAATTTAATTTAATTTAATTTAAGCAGTTATTTTGGTTTACCTATATTTGTTGGAATGTGGCCAAAGCAAAATGATCATCAACCCACTCCATTAGCACCACTTCTAATGTAGACATATCAGTCAGAGGCTTGAGTGGTTTTTTGACTTCTTGAAGAAGCCGGTACTTAACTGGAAGTTTGTTCCTCAGAGGACATCCATGCAGCACAAATAGGCTAAATGAAGGCCACAGTTAAGGCAAAAGGTAAAATCCATTTCGAATAACACCTCAGCTTATGTAACACCCACCCACTCAGGTTTAACAGAGGACCACATTACCCATCACTTTAATGGAATAGGATCTAGTCCCACATCAAGATGTTTTCACAAACACCACAATGCTGAGGAAATTGCATCAGAACATCACAGCCAAAAGCTATTCAGATTCGATTAAGGTTTGAAGTAAGTACATAACTGGCAGCCTCAGAAAGCTATTTGTCTTCATGAGCGAGGCAGAATATTTAACCATCACTCACAGGTTGATAAAGAGGGATTGGGAAGTGTTAAAGAGCAGGAAAACCATGTTGATACTATTTCCCCCTCATCTCAGTCTTCATGTCTCGCTTAACTGTAAGGTTGACAACTAACATTTCGCGGCAGAGGTCATCAACCAAGGCCACAAGCGCAGTCTCAGTGCCATAACCCAGACAAAAGCCGGACTGTGAGGTATCTAGAAAACTGATGTGGTCCAGATACTCCTGCAGGGAGGTTGAGGGTTAGAGAAGGGATTTTGTTTGTTTGTTTGTTTTTATTCTTTGGTGTCCCATTTTGGGTTTTATTGCTATTTTTAAGTTTTTAATGTATTTTATATTGTTTATTTTATGAATTTGTGAGCCACCCTGAGCTGCTATTAGCAGGAAGGTGCGGGGTAAAATTGCAATAAATAAATAAATAAATAAATAAATAATAACATCCTCTTTCTCCAGTTATTCCACTTTTTGATGTCTTCTGTTGTCACAACCACTTGTCTCATGTCACTTTCTAGTACATCTTTCCCTCTCAGTTTTTTACTGGGTCTTTTCCTCTCAACTTTCATCTACATCACTCTTCTAATTATAGTTCCTTCTTCTAATCTCAGCACAAATCCAAGCCACTTCCATCCGGCCTCTCTAGCTTCTCTGATGTTCCTTACTCACAGTTGCTTTATTCTGTTCTCACTCCATTGGCCCTTTTTAAACAGGCTGCAGCTGGGGGTGGGGGGCACAGTCAGTGTGCACGCTGGTGTGGGGGCAGTGCAGGAGGGGCAGGTGTACATGGGCGCACACTGGTGCACACCCATCCCCCACGTATCCCTATGCACGGAGCAACTAGCGTTTTCACCAGTTGCTCTGTGCGTGGGTGATGGGTGGAGGTGGATGGGCATGCGTTTTTCACGAGAGTGCGCACGCACACACATCCACCCTCCACGGCATTCACACGGGAGGCACCCACGCATGCACATGCAGCAGACCTGGGCGAGCATGTGTGGATGCGTCTCATATAAAAAGTGCCTTTGTCTAGCTCTCAGTGATATGTCCAATATCCATCTTCACATCCTCATTTCTGTGCACTCAAGTGTCTTGTCTTCCTTTGTTTCTGATTGCACAGGTTTTCATTCTATAGAGTAACACCAACCTCATCAGTGTGATAGATCTTGATCTTTTGCTTTATTGACATCTTCCTATCACATATCTGACCTTTCTTTCCATTTCTTCCATCCCATTTCCACTCTCTTATTTCTGGGTGTTTTCATACATGATGATGCTCGGCCAACGCCACGGTCTGCCCTTCCTGGTCTGGAGTTGGGGTGCCACCGCAGCTGGGACCGGTCTGGGCCCCCAAACTAACGTGACGAGGATGGGCCCCTCCAACCCAGCCAGGAAAAGTGGGCTTTCAAATGTGATAGCCCGCTTTACACCTTACACCGGTAAGACGGCCAGATCCCAGCCGTGTTGGCGGCTAGCGCGGGCTATGACTCAGAGACTTTCCCAAGTCACAGCCTGCGTTAGCCGCCAACACAGCTGGGATCTATCCCAGGTGAACATCTAGTGCCGGGGAACTAATGTGACGATGGACCACAGGTTAAAACGGGGTAAGGTGGAGTAAAGCGGGCCACTGTCACATCTGAAAACACCCTCTGCCTCATCACCCTGAAAGCCATACTGCTCTAGACATTAAAAATGTGATTGGCTAATGCACATATGAAGATTACATCCTAATGTATTTTTTTCCTTCTGTAATTACTACGCATACATAAAAAACCCCATGTATTAGATCCATGTATACCGCATATAATAGTGGTGGCAAATGGAAATGGAGAAGCTGGTAAAATTCTTTGTTGCAAATAATGTTCCTTGCAAATGTATACTCTTTTTTGTTCATAAATTGTTCATGAACCCCCATTCTTGACTTCAGCCACTGCATTTACTGTTCATACATGCCATCTGAAGTTAATTCAGGATCCTTTAAAGAGCCAAAATGGTCAATGTTGCCAAGGTGGAGCATGGGTACGAAAAACTCTGGGCAGTATGGGGGGGCTGGCAGGGGGCAGGGCTGTTATGGTGTGGGGCTGGCATTAAAATTTCACACATGATCAATGGAATAGAACACACAATGAATGGAAAAAACACAGTGTATGCAGAACAAAAAACTACACAATCTTGATGGCATGCAATAGTGAGCAAAATGCAAAGCTCTGTGTGAAACAATAAAAAAGGGGAAATCAGCATTTGGTCTGGTATATCAGGTGGTAGAAAAACTTTTGGCAGGTCAAGGCTTCAGGTCTGCTTTAAATAAGAGGACATTATATGTATGTGTGATTTGTTTCACTTTTAAAATTGCAATTTTAAAAAGAATGACCACTCAGAAGAGAAACCCTGAGTATGCCAGGGATGTGAGGAAAGCTGACTGGGAAATGTTACAGGGTGAGCTCAGCCCTCAGTACGCACCAGAGAATTCACGCTACCAGGGAAAGGCCCTATAAATGCCTAACTGTAGGGAAAGCTTTCGTGTGTATTTCAGTCTTAGGCCCTTTTCACATGGACGCACCCCCCCAGCACATGTGTGTGGTGGGAGGGGCCGCCCGTGTGAATGCGGGGGTGGGGGTGCCCGTAGGAATGGCACCTGTGGTGGGTGCGTGTGCGCTCCCGCACTCCACCCATCTCCACCCATCACCCACACATGGAGCAATGGGCTCCAATGCCAGTTGCCCCGTGTGTGGAGATGAGTGTGCACCTGTGGGAACGGGTGCACACCCACCTCCACCCTCCATGGGCGCACACCCATCCCCCCACCCACCACAGCCCATTTGAAAAAGACCTTAGTCTGCATGAAAGAACCCAAACAGTTCCCTCATTCCCGCCCCCCACCTCAGCTGCAGCTGCAGTTGCAGTTGGGAGAGAGGAGGGCATGACTGTAAGGGACAATATGGGGCAGAATACTTTGTCAAACAGTATAGTAGACCAAAAAGCATAGGCCGTTTTTACACGGACGGCCCCCGACACCGCTCAATGTTTGGGCAGGTGTGCAGCGGGGAGCCGGGTGTGCACCCGTGTAAATACCACGGGCGGTGGGTGTTTGTGCGTGCACGCTCACGGCGCACACCCACCTCCACCCACGGAGCCCTCCGGTAAAATGGAGGCGGCTCTGTGGGTGGAGATGGGTGTTGGTGGGTGGAGGTGGCACACCCACCTCCATCCACCGCGCCAAAACACCCACCCTTCCATCCACCCCCGTCCATGTATTAACAGCCTTAGCTACTAAACCACACTGATGGTGCTACATTTCTAATCCCTCACCTCAGTCCAGCCCCTCCCATCCCCGCTCTCCTTCCCTTACACCAGAGGTGGGGAACCTTAGGTCTGGGAGCTAAATGTGGCCCATTGCAAGTTTTTATTTGGCCCTTTCCCAGTTTCTGGTCCTGACCCCTATATCCAGTTCCTGTCCTCAAGAGCTGAAAATCTGAGTTTAGGGTGAGGGAGCAGAGATGAGGGCATGCACACAAGGACAAGAGATACAGATCCATGTGACCTCAGGCTCCAAAACCAAAAGCCCTGGAGAAAGAAATCCATTTTTAATACTTTAAAAAATGTCTCTCATGATTTTGGGGGCCCAACTCATGATTCTTGAACATTTGGAATTGGCCACCTTGTACACGAGGTCTGTGTACACACCTCCCTCAACGTGCTGACTCTGCTGATGTCCCAATGTTTGACTTTCCCTCTTTATGTCCCTGGATTAGGCAGAGCCCAGAGACTCCTTTTGGTAAAATGTATGACCTAATTTAGATCAAGCAGAATGGGCAGCAATCCCTGCCAGACCATGCAGGCAGACTGGAATTCACCAGCACAGCAGGTCACAGATTATGCAGGTAGACTGTTCATTAGTAATTCTCTGGCTACCACCCGGAAGCAGTTGAAGGAGATTTTTAATAAACTAGATCGCCCCTCGATGGACACCAGCCCACTCCAAAACCTGCTGGCTGAAAATGATTTGACTTTACATCCTGGCAGCTGGACGGGAGATAGGGTTTCTGGAACTAAAAGAACCTTTTATAGGCAGAATAATCCTGCCCTTGATGCTGTTAAGCGTTTGACACCAAATGCAATTTATCTTAGAATAAGGCCTGATTATAATGGCATTGTACCTAGCTGGGACTCTCCGATGAATATTGCTCATAATATTTCATGTTTATTGGGTAAAACAGTAAATTCTAGGAATATAGTAGTAGAAGTGAAACATCTCCCCCACTCTTGGAAGGGCTATAGCTTGGAAATTCACTTTACTTCCTTCTCAATAATCAAGGATATCTTTAAGGAAAGGAAGTTTCTGTGATATAGAGGAATTTCTATAGATAGGGTATGGTGCCGTGTAGAGCTTGTGTCCCAACAGAAGCCCAGCTCAATTCAGCCTGGGGACTGCTTTCTTTCTTCTCCAAATGTCCTGCCATACCTATCCTTTTAGGTATGGCAGGACAAAACCAGATTATTCCTCAACAACCTGACAGAAATCAAGAAACCAAAAGAGGTATCCCTGTAACTTCAATCGAGCAGGAAACACGTCAGTCTAGCGTTATGCCTAATGATTCGCCCTCTCGGGACAGTATAAAACCAAAGGGTGATCTGATAGTTATAGATTTTATGGATTTTATATCTAGCTATCAGTCTGATGCTACTAAAGGTAATTTACCTGAAACTGTAGGAGGAAATCCGTGCCAAACTAAAGAGGACTCAAATCCTATGATTAGACAGCAAACCTTTATAAACGAACTTGGCGCTTTTTTGCTCAATAACACTGGGACCAAGGATAGCACTAGTGTTAATTCCTTATTTAAGCACTTGCCTCCTGTTGATCAGGATATGCTAATACAAAAACTAGAGTCCTGTAGGAGTAATCTCCAAGTGGAGATTTTGGATTATGAAACGCCTGAGTTGGTCAGGCTGCCAGTTCGAATCAGATGGAGCAGGATCTAGAAGTCCCTATAGTAGTCCGTGGCCCCACCTTTGCAGCGCAAGATAATCCCCCTAGGGGGACAGGCTGCTTAACAAGCATGGGATTTCAGCAGGTTGAGCACCAAAGGTTTGAGGAGGGCACTATCGAAAGTTGTCCCCAAGGCAGAAACGGAGCTATAGCAAATGAGAATGCACTCCAAATAGAGGCAGAGACTAATCCTCCTTGACTACAAATTGATCATCCCTTGCAGCTCAGTAACTTAGGTGGGGAAAATTGGGAAAAAGCTTCTGGGGATTTGGTAACCCAACATATGGCCCTTTCATTCATTCATTAAATAATTTATTTACAATAGGGTCATGGAATCTTGCTGGCCTAAGGTCTAAGCTCATTGACAGAGAATGGGTTGAACAAATAGGCTCCTTTAATTTGATATGTCTTCAGGAGACATGGCTCGAGAAGATTGAGTCCCTGTATTTTGATAAATTTAAAGTAGAACTGCATGGAGGACACAAATCCAACAAAAAGGGTCGAATTTCTGGAGGAGTAGCGTTTTTGATCTCCAATTTCTGCCTCAATCTATTTTATCCCTTAGTTTCTATCAAACCGGAGTTTCAGATTGGCCTATAACCTCCTAGATCAAGGACAGTTTCTCTTATTTAATATTTACATTCCTCCGTCTACTTCACCTTATTATTGTGCGGATATATGGTCCATTCTAGAACAAGAGATAAATAAGTACAGTGATAAATATCCTCGTGCTTGTACTATATTATATGGGGATTTGAATGCGCGTGTTGGAGATCTAACTAAGGAAACAACTCAGATGGATAGGTTAGATAGTTTCTCTCCACCGATTACGACCAGGAGGTCGAAAGATACAACTATAAATGAACAGGGACGCGCTCTCCTGGTTCTAATGACAAACTTAGACCGTACCCCTTTAAACAGTAGAATCCAAGGTGATTTGGAGGGTGATTTTACCTTTTTTAGTCCATTTGGAAATAGCACAATTGATTATATTTTGGTAGACTCCCTCTTCTTGGAGGAATTTATTTCCCTTACCTTCATTAATAGGCCTGAAAGCGATCATGTATTGCTGAAATTACAACTAACAGGCTGTAATAACCTCCCAGATGCCAATTCTGCACCTCAAAATGAATCAATTTGTACAAGGCTTAAAACTTGTTCCTCCACTCAATGGATAACTAGGTCATATACATTTTGCAATTCTAAAGCACTCATGGAATTAAGCTCTGTTTTTCAATCTGAGCAAAATATGGGGAAGTTATTTGAGATTTTTGCTACTATTTTATCATATGTTAAGGACTATTTTTCCCCTTCCTCTCCAGTTCGCTTAGGCATAAAACAAAAAAGCCAATGGTATGATAAGGAATGCTGGGCTGCCAAAAGACAGCTTATTAGCGCTAAAAAGATATGGGTAGCAAAGCAATCTCCATCTTTACAAAATAAATTCCAAGATTTGCACAAATCCTATAGGCTTTTACTCAGGAAAAAAAGCAGAGACTTTTATAATAACTCTTGGGCTAAAATGGCAGTTGCTGCACACACAGGAAATGCGAGCATATTCTGGAAAATCTTGAACTGTATATTGAAACCTGTTCCATCTGAAACCAATCCCCCTATTCCATCTGCAGTGTGGGAGGATTTTTTCAGAAATATGTATAATGGGCAAGGATCAAATGATGATACCCTGGGCCTATTTGATCCTGACAATTTATCCCCACCAGCATTAGACCTTACAGAAACCAAAGTTAAAAACTAATAATGGCATTGAAATTGAATAAAGCCCCCGGCACTGATTTGGTTAATGCTGAGCTTTTACAAACTGCACCAAATTGGTGGGCACCCATTCTTTGTACACTATTTAACAGGATAAATCAAACTTGTCAAATTCCTGGAACTTGGGGGCTTAGCTGGATTACTCCTATTTTTAAGAAGGGGGATAAGGGATTCATCATACTATAGACCTATTAGTCTCCTTTCTGTTGTAGGCAAGCTGTATGCTTCCACGTTGTTAAAGACTATACAAGATTGGCTGAAGCAAATAGGCTAATCCCTCGTGAGCAATTTGGCTTTAGGAGTAATCGATCTACAGCTGATTGTTGTTTTATTTTGACACATTTGATTCACAAGTACGTCAAAATTAAAAATGGTAAACTTTTTATGGTTTTCATTGACTTCATGAAAGCCTTTGATTCTGTCCCTCGACACAGATTATGGTCAAAATTGAAGGCGCTAGATCTGGATAGCAGAGTGCTTAACTTGCTTATCCAGCTACATCCAGTGGATGAGGGAGCACCAGGCATGGGTACGGCACCGGAGGGAGGAGCAGGCAGAGGAAACAGTCGACACCACCACCGAGCAGGGCGAGCGGATGATCGCGGCCATCGACCGCATGGAGGCAGCCACTGAAAGGGCCGTGCAGCAAACGCAGGCCAGGAACCAGAGGCTGCAGGCGGAGGTGCGCCTCAAACGGAGGCGGGTGTGCCGGGAGCACAGCAGGCAGGTGGAGGCATTAGGGCGGCTGGAGCAGGCCATCGACAAGATGGCAAAGGAGCAATCTGCCAAGATGGACCGGTCTCACGACATAGGCACCTCGCTGCTGCTGCTCGCGGGACCTTGAGCACCTACGTGATGGCCACCGCCCCGCCAGGCAACCTGCCTGCCCCAGCCCCAATGTTGGGTCCCGCAGTGCCCCCACCACCTCCGCCACCACCTCAGGCACCAGCACACCCGCAGGGCCCGCGCATCCGCCTACCAATCCCTTCAGGCCTCAGGAGGGAACAGCCGCCCAGGAGGCCCCCTCCGGCTCCAGACCCGGCCTCTCTCCCAGCACCACCTGTCCCTCAGGACACCGAGGCCTCCCAGGACACCATTGGGAAAATGGACAGCGGGGGGGAGGGGAGCTCCCAGAGCTCCACGGCGACCACAGGGTGGCCGAGAGGACGGCCCTGGAGACACCCAGTTTGGGATGGAAGGGGGGACAGGGGAGGGTGGGCTGAGGGGGACAGACACAGCACTGGGTGGTGGGTGGTGGTGGCAGTGGTGGGGATACATGGAGGGTGTATGCACAATAAATGAACGGGCACTACCTTAGCAGCCGTTACCGTGCGACAGGGTCCCAGGGATGGGAGTGGGAGGGTATCCAGGGGCTGGGTGCTGGTGGCGGACCCAGGGTGGTGGTGACGGTGGTGTGCGGTCTCACACTGCAGCTTCCCGGCTGATCCGCCTTGCCAAAGCAGCTCGAATGCGCTTTGCGTATCGGTACTCCCTCGGGTTCTCAGCATTCACATACAGTGGCACGGGGCCAGGAGGATGCCGGGGCACGGGGTAGTCGAGGGTGGCCCCATTGGTCTCGCACACGTTGTGCAGCACACAGCAGGCTCCGATCACCAGGGCTGAGGTCTCCACCGTGTAGTCCAGCCGGCCCGCAAGGCACCTCCAGTGCTGCTGGAGGGCCCCGAAGGCCCTCTCGACCACGGTCCGGCAGGCACACAGGCAGTTATTGTAGAGCACCTCCACAGGGTTCCAAGCAACCAGGTATGCCTTCATCAGCTTCCAGGTGAGGGGATAGGCTGGGTCCCCCAGGATGCAGGGGGGCATCAGCACCTCCTCGATCCGGGACATCCCCATGTTTGCAAAGTCCCCGCGGTACATCCGGGCATAGAAGGGAGAGATGGTCATGATCCGGGCATCGAGGCTTCAGCCGGAGTGGCTGGTGTAAATGTCTGTGAACCGGCCCCAGTGGTCCACAACTGCCTACAGCTGCAGGGAGTGGTACCCATGTTGGTTGACATACTCCGAGGCCTCCCCATCAGATGGGTGGAGGATCTCTATGTGGGTGCCGTCCACGGCGTCCATGCAGTTGGGGAAGCCTCCAGCCGCGAAGCCAGCCAGCACGGCCTCCTGGTCCACCAGCTGGATCTCTCGGTCTAGAAGCTTACCCTCCACCTCCTCGCAGACGTCTCACAGCATCCCGGCGACGGTGCTCACCCCAACACTGAAGTGCTGCAAGACGGACCGGCAGGAGTCGGGTGTTGCCAGGGCCCAGACCCCAATGGCCACGCGCTGTACCATAGGAATGGGGGCCCACATGGGGGGTGTGCTGTTGCTCCAGCCAGGGCATCAACAGCTCCGCGAGTCGCAGGAGGCCGCGCCTGTCCATCTGAAAGTGAGCTCTCTAGGTGGCCTTGTCCCAGTGAGCCAGCGCCCGGGCCCACCACCCCTGTGTCCGCTCCGTGACCCATACCCACTGGGCAATGGGCATAGCAAGCAGGGCTGCACACCCCATGGTCTCCCTCCATCATTGGTGGCGGATGGCCGCCTCACGGAGCACCGCTGCCCGCTCCCGGGCACGACTGAGGGCCTGTTGGGTCGCCCCGGACACCCGCAGGGCCCTGAGACAGGCCAGGGAGCACCTGCGCCCGTGGTGGGCTCGCCTGGCTGTAGCTGCACTCCTGGCTATGCACACCCGCAGCCGGGCAGCCAGGTGCACCTCCGCCGTTTGGATGCGCACAGTGTCCATGTGAGGGAGATACCATTCTGCGCAGATGGCTAGGTACATCACACAGGCACCCAGTCATCCCACATCCATGGTGGCCGGTGGCCTGGGTGGGGTGCATTTGCACCCGTTATAGGCTGGTGCCGCCCTAGCCCCACCCCCTATCCTCAACCTAGCACCCGTGCGGGGGACCCCGGGTCACCTCTGCCCATCCCCCTTGGCTGGCTGGCCTGACTTGCTTCAGGGCATCCAAGGCGCAGCAGTAGGGAGCAGCCCATCAAGCACACCTGCGGTCCCAGCATGGGGTCTAGCGCATGTGCCTGCCTGCACCCGGGCATGTGGGCAGCAGCTGCATTACTGCTGTCATCACCTCCTACCTATCTGTGTTGGCTGCCTGTTGTCCCCGCCGCCCTGATCTCTGTGTAGGCTGTCCTGTCCATGTGCTTGGTTCCAGCAGCTGTGCTGAGTCTGCACCCCACGCCTCACCGTGCCATGTTGCGGCCTATGCCTTTATTGCTTGGCCTTGGAGCTCCCCTGCTTCCCCTCCCATCCCTCCTGGGATTGTGGGCCCCCTCATTCCTTTCAGTCATTAGCCGCCGCTTGCTAGACCATGGCAGGCAGCGCTTCCCTAGGGGTCGTGGACCCCACCCCGCTGAGCGCCCCCCATAGATGGACCTTCCGCGAGACCATGGCCCTGTGTGACCTGTGGCATTCCCTGGCCATGCAATTGCTCCTGAGCTGCCCGGACAGCCTCTCTGGTTCCTATGCGAGTCTGAGTTCCAGGCTGTGCTACTTTGGCTATGAGGCGAGCGCCTGCAATTGCCGGCTGCATGCGGAGACGCTGGGCCTGCGTCCTTTTCCCGATGGTCGCATCCTGGAGATGAGGTGCTCGCATGTGGGGTGGTCTGTGGCAGAGACCATGTCTGCTCTCTCTGTGTGCAGCCTGGCCGCCTACATGGCCTGTCTGGCGGAGGGGGCCCTGCCCTGGTGGTTTCCTTCTTTGGCTGCGTCCACGGGGCCCGTGGTTACTAGCGGTCGCATGGGGCGGCATATCACCGCATGTTGGAGCTCTGTCACCTTCCGTGGCCCCCTGCTGCTGACTATAGCTTGTCGGAGCCCACAGACGCGGAGCTGGAGGCACTGGCTGGTGTGTGGTCCCGATCCGATGTGGAGGTGGGGCTCGCCTTGCAGGATCCCTTCGAGGCGTACTACCTCATCGCCCACCACATGTCTGCGCTGGGCTACCATCGGGGCATGCTTCAGTGGCCACACTACGTGCACCTGACGAGCCTCCTGGCCCTGGGCCCCTTCGTGACACCCTGCAGCTGGCTGTGAGGTCCCCTGTGCCTTCCGGGCCCTGGATGCTGGCCCCGCTGTGAGCTCCCGCCTCTACCCTGATGCCGTGGGTCACTGCCCACTCCCTCCATGATGTCCCGGGCTTGCTGCTGTGCAGGCTGGTTCCAGGGGTTCTGCTGCCCCTGCCTTTGCCTCTGGGCCCCCTCCACGGACCCCCCCCCCCCGTCCTCTTCAACTGGTGTTCCCTGCCATGGCTGCCTTCTCCTGTGACTATGTCCTGCTCTCCAAGCCGGCCCTCGGCTCCCCGGGTGCTGTTTTCCGTCCTCATATGGCCGCAAGCCTGGTCGTGCCCGTGCCCCTCCCCCCAGGTGACTCTGTGACTGTGGGGGTCTGGGGCCCCCGGACTGTGCCTCCCAGCGTCCTCCCGGGGGGGGGGGAAATCAGTCACCTGCTCAGCGCTTCGGCTCACCTCCATCCCATTCAGCACACCCTCGCCGTCGGGGCTGTGTGTGTGTGTCCCTGGCTACCTCCTGGACTGTTCCCGGGCCACTCCGGGGCCATTCCCCATCCATGCGCCCTCCCCGTGCCTGTGCTCTGCCCCTGTGGGGTCCCCCCCATGCCTGGTCTGCCTGTGTTGCTGTGGGGTGGCCCGGGCTGCCTGTGCTGTTGTCGGGGTTCTGGGTGCCGTTCCCCGTGTCCAGCTCTGCCCCCGGGCTGTTCCCCCCCGTTTCCCTGGCCCTGGGTCCATCCCCCCTTTGTCCGTTGTGCTGTGTGTGTTGGCCATCCCGCTGCGTTCCCACTTCCCTTCCTTTTCCGTACACATGCACCCGGGCGTGTGTTTGTGCTGTGTGTTCCACTGTGACCTCGTCTTCCCTGTGCCCGTTGTGTGTGCTGCCTTGGCCGCTCTTCTCCCTCCTCCCCCTCCCTTCCTGTTTCCCTTGTGTGGGCGTTTCCTTTTGGCGCTTTTGGCTTCCTTTGCCCTTGGTCGGCCATGTCTGCCTCCCGCTCCATCCCTGTGCCTTCTGGATGTTTTGACCACAGCCCGGAATCGGCGTCACATCTGTTGCGCTGCCCCGGGCCATGGTCTGTCGGTCCGATTCCCTGCTATGGTCCCGGTCCCGTCACGTCTGTACGGGGCCTTCCTGGACCACGGGGCGTGGTTGGTCGGCTCGCCACCGCTGGGAATCCACTGTGGTGATTCGGGACCGCGTAACGTCTGAAATCACTCTAGATCTTTTAAAGTATGCTGATGATGTTGTATTATTTTCTCAGACAGAAAGGGGGCTAAAAGAGTCAATAAACGGTCTCCTAAGATACTACAAATTAAATGGTCTAGAGGTAAATGATAAAAAATCTAAAATTATGATAATTGGAGGTAGATTTTGCCCCATACAAAGTAAAACCATAACAAGGCAAGCAAAACATATAATACTTTGTATGTTGGCCATGGCGAAATGCCCGTGCCTAAAATAAATAAATAACTAAAGACAAGGATCCCCATGGAACTATCCTTAACTGCTTTCTTTTCTCCAGCCTCTTTGTTTATAGGCAGTCTTGAGTCTTTTGTGTGTTTTAAATTATTTTTTATTATTTATGTATAACTGCGTAAACACATGAGACAAAATAAATATATTTATAAGATACATGCATGAATAATACATGGCAAAATTCAGTGTTATGTACAAAACATGGTGGAAAGGAAACCGAAACAAAACATCAACACATAGGGAATCAATTGTTAAAATTACTAAATATATAATTGAGAGCTCAGTGGATGGATTAGAGACAGAGAAGTGTGTATTAAACTGCAGCGATACGCAACCTTTAGCCTTGAGCTTTGAGCAAGAATAACTAACTAAACATAAGTGAGTGATCATATTGCTGTGTACGGTTCTTTCTAGATGGATAATCGGGGCTGCAGTGGTCAACGCATTCTACTCGCCTAATCGAAACCAGATAGGTAGGTGCCAAGCTACTTTAATTGATTGGTTGGTCCCGCAGACAATAGCTTGAGTGCTAGGCCATAGCACTGGACTGTCAGCAGAGCATTACGGTCACAGAGAATTGGCCTTGACCAAGCTGTGGATGAGCTGCTATCCCAAGTCTTTGCTCTGGCAACCTTTTAAGCCCTGGCAAAAGGTGTTTACATTCCTTCATTGAAACATTCTTGTGTTTGCAAACTTGGCAGATAAGTGCTCCTGAGTTACTGCCTCCTTCAGGAGTTAGTAAACCCTTCTGGTCTCATGGGCTCTTTAGCCTAGTCATTCCATGTGACTGGATCATTTACGAAAAGTTCCTTTGGACATCGTTTGTACAGATGGCAGAGACCGTATTTTTACACGAAACTGGACAAACCTTCAGCTCATGTGATGTCAGGCAGGTGAACATTTCCAGACCTGGTGAGCTGATCTCCACTGCCATTATTGGGAGCTAGTGTCTTCAGACATGATAAATTTGCCTGCTTTTATATTTCCAGCATTCTCTGGTTCTCTAAACTGCTGCAGATGACCAACAATGCAAGATAAAACTACAAACTTTCCAGTTGACTGACTGTTCTCACTGAACTTCTGCAAAGGGGTGGGGAAACTTTTGCCTCAGAGGGGCCACTTTGAAATTAGTACAAGTTTCAAGGGCTACATCGAAGTTGGGAGCAAGGAAGCATTAAGGGTTGCACTCAGGAAGGGGAGGGTCCAGATCATGAATCAGCAGCATAGATCTGTCCCCCTATCTTTGTGTGCATGTCCGCATCTCTGTTCCCTTCTCTGCTTCCCATCTCTGCTCCAGTTGGGTATAGAAACTGAATTCAGGGACCATATCCAGGAACTGGAATGGGGCCACATAAAAAACTAGCTTTGAGCGGCATTTGGCTCCCAGGCCTAAGGTTCCCTATCCTTCTTCTACAACTCCCAAGGCAGGAGTATAATTTTAGTATAATGAACACCCAGGGGACCAGAGAAAAAGATGATTCTCACAGGCTGCTCACTATAAGTGTGTTCGGCAACATGCAGTTAACAAAAATGGTTCTTGAAGTTGGAAGGATTCTAAATGAGGGTTTCATTATAAGCAGGTTTGACTGTAATTTTATTACCATTTATTACATGTATTGCAATAATGCCCAGAGAACCTGACTGGAATCAGGTCCACATTGTGACCTCTACGAGCATGTAGTAGAGTTTAGTTCACAAATGTGCATGCTCCGTGCATGCATATGGGGATGGGACAGCGCTCAATTTGTGCCAGTGCTTGCTGGGGCCAACACCCCGCTCCCCCCACCCGCATGCTTCCAGAAAGCCAAACAATGGAGTCAGGAAAGAACCTTCCAACAAACAAGTCCCAGTTACTTTGGTTAGATTATCTATTGTGCCCTCTGGTGGTGGGTTTGTGGATTTGCAACCCTATAACATATGCTGACTGGCCTGAGGGAGCAATGCAACCTAAGCTGAGTTCAGTGAACCATCTGGCAGCCATTTTGATTAGTCTCTCTCAGAGATGTTAGACTCCTTCTTTTAAAGAAATTTTACATATGCTTCTCCCTCCATCTGTGTCCAAGAGCCAGTCTGAGGGATTCGACAGTTGCAAAGGTTAAGGGGCTAAAAAACAGAGTTGTATTGATGTCATCCTTTTGATTTAAAGAGCCTTCTCCTTTATCCTACTGGGCACATCTGCCATTAATTGTGTGATGTATAACAGCCCCCTCCTCAGCTTCTTTTCACTGGTGGTGTGGAACACAAACAGTGCTGCTTCTTTGGCATATTCCTCTGAGAACTGCAGTGGGGCCAATTAAAGAGCAAAGAACCCCACAATCACTTTTTATCTGCCTTCCTGACAAACCCGCTCTGCACAGTTTCATCTACTTTTTGCCCTGTTTCCTGCGTTGCCTGGATATTCTCTCGGCATCTTAGGGGGAAACTAAAAGGAGCAGTTGCGAGGATTAAATGTCTGCAAGAAGTGTGGAATCTATTTAAAACACCATCTTGGAATCCCAGTTTAAAAGTATTCCACAAATAAAAAATGGTAGGAAGAAGACCAAATGTCTGCCTGCATGGTTAACTGGCAAGGTGAAGAAGGCTATTAGAGCCAAAAAATGTCATTTACAAAAATGGAGGGCTAGTCCTAATGAAGAAAATAGGACAGAGCAATAAGCATTGCCAAATGAGATGTAAAACGTTAATAAAGCAGGCCAAGAGGGAATTTGAAGAGCAACTTGTTAAAGATGCAAAAACTAACACTTAAAACTTTTTCAAGTACATCAGAAGCAAGAAGTCTGCTAGAGAGTCAGGCCACTTTCAGACCTCCCCCACCCCCCGCACACATCCTGGCTGTGGGAGGGTATGCACAAGTCAGGATACGCGCGGGGTTCGGCCGGTCTGAAACACACCCCACCCCCGGTGCGGCTTTGCTGGCACAAACACGCAGAGATACAGAGCAGAAAATCCTGCTCTGTATGTCCGTGGGGCGGGTGTTTCCCAGCAAAGCTGCACAGGAAGGCAAAGCTGCCAGTTCAGACTGGCCAAACGCCATGCATATCCTGGCTTCCGCATACCCTCCCGCAGCCAAAGTATGGGCGGGAGGAAAGGTCTGAAAGTGGCCTCACTTCAGGGGGTAAAAGGGGCACTCAGGGAGTATAAGGCCATTGCAGAGAAGCTGAATGAATTCTTTGCTTCAGTCTTCACTGCAGCGGATGTTGGGGAGGTGCTCATGCCTGAACTATTTTTTGTAGGTGATGAATTGGAAGAACTGTCACAAATCAACATGACTATGAAAGTGGTTCTAGAGCAAATTGACAAACTAAATAGTAATAAATCACCAGGACCACATGGCATTCATCCTAGAGTTCTGCAGGAACTCAAGTATGAAATTGCAGATCTACTATTGGTAATTTGTAACCTATCATTAAAATCTATGACTATACCTGAGGATTGGAGGGTAGTAAATGTAACACCAATATTTTTAAAGGGCTCCAGAGGCAATCCTGGAAACTACAGACCGGTGAGCCTGATGGTTCCAGGAAAACTGGTGGAAACTGTTGTTAAGAACTGAATTACTGGGCATACTGATAAACATTAGAGGTGGGACCCCGGGCCCATTACCGGCTACCGGATTTACCGGTTCTCTGAAAACCGGATTCCCGGATTAGATCCGGTATACCGGTACCGGATTTATTTCATTGATTTCAATGGGGCTCTGTGTCCCCATTGAAATCAATGAAATAAATTAATTCCCTCCCCCTCCCCCTCCCAGGCTGCGCGGGTGGAAGGGGGGACACCCCCCCACCCACGCTGCCCACCCTGGATTTTTGTTTAAAAAAAGACTGAGAGGCGAGCCCACCCCCCAGCACCAGCGGCCGCGGCGTCCCTGCAGCCGCCGGTAAGTATGACCCGATCCCTGGGGGGGGTGTTTAACACCCCCCCAACCCCCCAGGGATCACCCCTACTAAAGTTCAGTGCGCTTACCTTGCGGAGCTCCGGCGGCGGCGGGCGGTCCGGCGGCCTCAGCGCCGGCTGTGGCTGCCGGCGTCAGAGACGCTCTAGGCCTTCCGGGGAACTTCCGGGTTTCCCCGGAAGGCCTAGAGCGTCTCTGACGCCGGCAGCCACAGCCGGCGCTGAGGC
>QEPC01003095.1:859604-886160 GCA_003113815.1 Sphenodon punctatus
CCCTTCTCCCTCGCTGCCCCCCATGCCTGGAACTCCCTCCCTGCCCACATCCACCTTGCCTCCTCCCTCCGCTCCTTCAAATCCCTCCTCAAGACCCACCTTTTCCTTGCTGCCTTTCCCAATGCCTGCTGGTCTTTCCCCTTACTCTTACTGTCGGCCCTCCTCTGCTGACTGCTGCTACCGACCTCTTTGTAACCAAGCCAAGCACACACACCTGAGACTTCGCATCTGCCTGAATGTTTGTTTGTCTTCTCCCCTGTCTCTCCCACTGTCCCCTCTCCCTGTCTCCCCCCCCCCCCCTTCGTCTTTGTCTTTTAGATTGTAAGCCATAGGCAGGGACCGTGTCTAATTCTATGTTCTGTACAGCACCAGGTCATACGACTGGCGCTATATAAATGTCTAATAATAATAATAATAATTAAGAACTGAATTACTGGGCATACTGATAAACATGTCATAATGGGGAAGAGTCAACATGGATTTAGCAAAGGGAAGTTGTGCCTCACCAATCTATTGGAATTTTTTGAGGGTGTAAATAAGCATGTGGATAAGAGGGAGCCAGTCGATATAGTGTATCTGGATCTTCAGAAAGCATTCAATAAGGTCTCTCATGAGAGACACTTGAGGAAACTAAATAGTCATGGGATAGGAGACAGTGTCATATCGTTGATCTGTAACTGGTTAAAGGATAGGAAGCAAAACATAGGACTAAATGGTCAGTTTTTGCAATGGAGAGAAGTGAATAGGGGAGTGCCCTAAGGATCTGTACTGGGACCAGTGTTGCTTAATATATTTATTAATGATCTGGGAAAGGGAGTAAAAAGTGAGGTGATCAAATCTGTGTATGAACAGAGTTATTCAAGGTAGTTAAAACCTGAGTGGACTGTGAAAAATCACAGGAGGATTTTATGAGACTGGGTGACTGGGCATCGAAATTTTTTAGGGGGAAAATAATCCAAACAATGGATAAAAACAGACATGACGCTAACCACCCTTAACCACCCTTGGTGATTATTTATGCATGTTGCAGGCTGTATTGGTTCCCTATGCAGCCCTGAAACATGCATAAATGACCACCAAGGGTGGTTAAAGGGTGGTTAGCGTCATGTCTGTTTTCACCCTATGTGTACACAATGATGGGTTCTAAATTAGGTGTTACCACCTAGGGAAAAGGATCTTGGAGTCATTGTGGACAATACACTGAAATCCTAAACTCAATGTGCAGCAGTGGTCAAAAAAGCAAACAGAATTTTTCGAAAGGAATAGAGAATAAAACTGAAAATATCATTATGCCTCTATATAAATTGACGGTGCAACTGCACCTTGAATATTGTGTGCAGTTCTGGTCACCCCATCTCAAAAGAGATGTGGCTCTCTCATGGAACCGAATCCGCAGTTAAAACCAAATGACTGCCCCTACTATTTATATATCACCAACAATGCACTTGGCATTGCAAACCATTTAGAGACAGGTCTCGATCCTGTGAGGCTTACAGTCTAACGAAAGACAAGAGGGGAGAAAAGTGAAGAGGGGAACATCAGGAGACACAGGGATACGTTCACAAAGTTGAGATGTTGCAGAATCACATGCTTAGCTTAGTTACAGGGGAGAAGGAGATTCAATGGAAAGAAAGAAGGAGCCTCAGTCAGCAATCTGTGGGGGTGTGGACCTACGGAAAGTCTGATGGAAGAGGTAGGTTTTCAGGCGAGATTTGAAGATGGATCACAGTCCCTCTCCAAAGTTTGGATTGCTTTCTCTTTATATTCCTTCACCTCCCCAACATACTTACTGCCGCTAGTGTCTGACCTTCCTGCAGAGGGCAGTTCCCACAGGCCTTGCCTGGGCGTGTGTTATAGGCTTCTGGTAAAATTCACCAAATCCATCCCTCTCTTTGCAGTGTTTCCTGCCGGGATCCTGCAGCCTCCCTTCTTTAGCAAACACCAGCCACAAGCACTCAATTTTGGAGGGATCGGGATGGTGATTGGCCACGAAATCACCCACGGCTTTGACGACAATGGTAAGAAAGTGGCATAGACTCTGTTTAAGCAAAATGCTCTTTTAAAAATTGCCCAGGTTGTCTCTAAGAAACAAAATGAGTCAGCAGCCCATTGGCACAAGTGACCGTGAGTAAAACACACACAAATCATAGAATTGAGAAGGAGACTTTGGGGGGGGGGGGGGGGTACATCCTGGTAGCTGGGGTGCAAGGGCTGTCTAGCATCCCTGCATCAGGAAACTTTTAAAGCAATTTCTGGAGATCACATTGGTATCTTATTTACACTCATGTTATTTGCAATTATTACTTTACTCATCATAGTTCAATGTATATTAAGAAAGGGGATTCTTTTATGGGTTTTTGAGGGGGGGTGCTGAGCTTCGGAGCCCAGTACAATTGTACCCCCATTCTTTACACTCAGAAAGTATAGACAGGATTAATTATGACTAAATCACCCCGATGGAGGTGTATTCAACCTGTTTGTAAAGCTACCCAATGACAGCAACTCTGACTTGGTAATGTGTTTCCCTACTCAACTCTTCGCGTCATTTGAGAAAACCTTTCAAAATAATTAACCTAAAATCTACCTTTCTGAAAGTTAATCTCATTCCCTCTTTATTATTAATTTTATTTATTTATTTAATTAATTAATTTATGCATACTCCGCTGTTCTCCCTAAGGTCTCAGAGCGGCTTACAAAAACATACACCAATTACAAAAACCCAATTAGAAGTCACAAAATTAACACCCCCCCCAAAATGACAGTCTTTGTTCCCTGAGTAGGGTTGCTATATATGCAAATTTTTAGAGGGCGCTTATGAGAAATACAGGTTGCAGGGCTGCATCAATGCAGCCCAGCAACCTGTATTTCTCATAAGTTCCCTGTAAAATTTACGTGTATGGCAACCCTAGCCCTGAGGGGGTGAGGGCATAAACCTCCCACCATCCCCACTAGCCTCCACCCTCATAGAGGGGTAGGGCTTCCTAACCCTCTTAATAAACATGATGCTGGCCTGGTTCGGCCTGCTACAGCCCGCCTGGGCCAGCGCCTCACCTGCGCATCTGTTTCTGGGTCACCAGATGTGGACCCGGTACAGAGCACAGTGGGGCAGGCAGCTGTCCTGGAAACGTAGGCCTGGAAGGAACTGGGCCCACAGTCCAGGCCCAAGGACTGCCCAGGTGGGCCATACCGGGCCGAACCAGGTGGGCACATCTGTTTCTACGCCAACCCAGCCCCAGTATGGGGGGTTGCCATGGCCACCAGCTATGGCTGCCTCTTATTGGCAGCTATGGCTGCCTGTCATGGCGGGGGGCAGGGTGCCATCGAGGGTGGTCATACCACCCCTTTAAAAGAGGGCGCTTATGAAAAATACATGTTGCAGGGCTGCCTTGGTTCTGGTGCAGCCCTGCACCATGTATTTTTCATAAGTGTCCTCTTTTAAAGGGGAGGTATGGCCAACCTAATGACATTCGCAACAGGGACGAGGCCAGACAGTCGCACGTCACTCCCTGTCCACCCCCTTCCAAGGTAGGGAAACATTTATTCCATTCCCCAACCTGTCCTGGCTGCTGGCTGTGCGTTTGGTCAGGCCATAACACGCACACACCCTCACAGAAGGTCCGGACACTCACCACGCTCCCACATTTCCTCCCCACCATAAAGGCACGTAGAGCATCAAATGTAGGGGCTGAAACACGAATCAAAATAGTTCTCACAAGAAATTTTGTGAGAATGAGAACCAGACTTGAGTTCTCATTGGGATCTTGACACCTGCTTCGAGTTCTCAGTGAGATTTCTAGCCCCCCCTCCCCCCCCAACATCTGTTTGGCGAGGTGGGGTGGTGGAGCGCACTGACCAAGCTTTGCAAGGGGCTGCCCTGGCCTGGTGAACAAGGCCCTCAAGCATCTGTCGGGTTATGTTCCCAGATGAAATTGACACGTCAGTTGTTTGCGGCTTTGCAGGGGGCCACTCTGGCTAGAGCTGAGTAGCCCTTTGCAAAGCCACTTTCCAGAGGGGCTGCCCAGGGGCCGTCCCCCCCTTCTGCCCCGCTGTAAGGGCAGCTCCTCGGGAAAAGCTCCCAAGTCCCACACAGGAGGCAGAGAGAGAAGGGAATGGATCCAGGCTCTCCTCACCCCCCTGGCCCAGGGCTTTAAATTGCAAGCTGCCTAGAGAGGCTTGGGGGGCTTTTCCCAAGGTGCTGCCCTGCCAAGGGGAGTGGAACCACCACCCCCTGCCCGGACAGCCTCTCGGGGAAAGCCCCCCCAAACCTCATGTGGAAAACAGAGAGCCTGGAATGGATCCCAGCTCTCTCACCCCCAGCACGGGGCTTTAAATGGCAAGTCCCCCAGGGTGACTCACGAAAAGCCCCACAAGCCCCTTTGCAAAGGGAAAGGGAGGACTCTCACAAGTTTCTGGCCTTTCTTGGCAAGAATCCAGAAAGTTTCTCGACTCGTTCTCGTTTGCTGAAACAAGCAGCTAAACTGCTGCTCGTGATAAATTTTGCCATTGCAGGAACCGGGATCGATCTCCCGACCATGTCCTGATGTTGTGCAGATTCTCTTACAGGATGAGGACTGAGAGATCAGAAATTGAATGGTCCTTCTGGGATAAGTGGGAGTCACAAGGGAGACTGGTAGGGTTAATAAGTTCACACTTGTGCATGGATATTGTTACCGGTATTACTGAAGAGACCCCTTACAGTAAGCATCATAAAAGTTATTCATTATTGACTCAAAAGGCAACAAGACCCATTGAGATGGTGGAGTTTGACCTCCTGCATAGCACAGGACAATTTGATTTTTCGTTGATTATTATATGTCCCACCCACTAGCTTGTGTTTTGCTAACATTTACCTTTCAGAAGAGCATCTAGTCTTAATTTGAAGACTGTAAATAATACATAGCAGGAAACCATCCTTGCCCCCAAAGGGTCTATAATATCACAGATAAGTGGGTGTGATGATCAAACAGAAGGAACAGAGTTGGGGGAAAGAGGTTTAGGGTTACAGCAAAAAAGAGACATGGCTACATTGACTTCTGGTTGCCCTGATAATGCTGCTGACAGGACAATCCTCCATTGCTAAAGTGAATAGGACTTTTGCTTTTGACTTCAATGAGTGGAGGAGGTCACTCTCTGAGCGTAGCTATGAGAACTGAATGTTGCTACAGCTAACAAGGTTCTATGGTCCCTGATTCCCCCTCTGACATGGTCTGCTTTTTTCTTTGGTTTTCTGAGCAGGCAGGAATTTTGACAAAGATGGAAACATGTTTGACTGGTGGAGCAATTTCTCAGCCATGCATTTCAAAGACCAATCCCGCTGCATGATTTATCAGTATGGAAACTACACGTGGGAACTGGCGGGAGGACAAAATGTGAGTTTCTCTCCCTGGGAAAGAGGGTTATTTACAGTGCTGTTATAAATTAATTTAGTGGTGCTGAAAAGTACTGCTTGATCTCAAACTTTATCAGGCTGTGAACCCCAATGAGCCACACACACACAAAATCCTCAGGATTCCAAGCCTGAGAAATCTGCATATCTAATTATGCAAAACCCAAGTCCCCAAGACCTCATTTAGCAATGCTGTGACCTCCAGTCAAAGTGTGAGAACCCCCATCCTACAAGCTTGCAGGGACCTTCATGAATCATACACCTAACCCAAAGCTTAGCCTGTTGCAGCTGCTTTTGGTTAGAGCTATTTATGACCTCTCATGACCCAAGAAGCTTTACCTCACAGAACAGCAAACAAAGAACAAAATACATTGTTCTCCTTAAAAGGAGGCTCCCTCCTATGTATATGTCCTGCGTTAACCCTCCAAACTCACCCCAAAAAGAAAACCTAAAACAACAAAAGCAGAACTCAAATACAATTGTTTGACTGAATGAGTATTCCATCCGCACTTGTCTCACTGAGTTGCAGGCTAGAGGATAAGTCTTCCCATGCTCTGGTAAGGACAGGATACTAGGAACTATGAGATTTTTTTATAGGCAGATTGCGTTTCTCAACTTTGGGGCTTACCAGACTAGCGTAGAAGGTCAGTTGGGTGTACTCTGTCATATCTATAGCACTTTCCGTGTTCAGAGTGCTTTAAAATCCTTATCTAGTTCACTCTCTTAACAATCCTCTGAGATAGTTCACTATCATTCCCATTTTACAGACAGGGAACTGAAGCTGAGAGAGAGTGACTTGCCCATGGCCAGCAAGTGAAGCAATATGAACACTGAGCTTCAAGACCCCAGTCTAATACATTCTCCGCTACGCTATGCTGGGTGTAGCTAATGCAGTAGGGATACAGGCTAATGATTCATTTGGTCCATAGTTTTTTCTGCTGCCAAATTTTGGAAGCACCTGATGATGCTTTGCCTTGCACATACATGCTCCCCTGAATGAGAAGTTTCTTCCTTTTCTGAATGCAAGGAAAGATGGAGAACATTCCCCAAGTAAATAATTTCCCCCCTCTTAATAATTTCCTGACTCTGCAGCTCTATCCATTCTCCTCCCATAATTCTTTCTGTTGTATCAAAATATTCCCTTTCCCAAGTAAGTGATTTGGGGATTGTATCTTATCATTGGAAAAGAAAGAATAACACCCCTTTTTTCCACCAATAGGTCTTTCTTCTATTGCATTGTGTAGTTTTGCTACTGCTGAAGCCACGCTCTGAAGGCGGCCACACAGCAGCGGAAAGTGATGCAATTATAGCTCCTAGTTCAATGTATAACGTTGTCTCAGGGTGACAAATGTTACCAGTATATGGAACAAACGAATGATTGCTCTATTGCAGGTCAGCGGAATAAGCACCCTGGGAGAAAATATTGCAGATAATGGAGGAGTTCGACAGGCCTACAAGGTAATTTTAAATAACACTGGGAGCTAGTTTTAGCATTGAAGTGAGATGCTGGTGAGGGATCAGCTGGTGCCTGTTTTACATCAGGATACTCCAGGATGGGGATGGGGATGGGGATGATGCTGGGGTTTGGGGATGATGAGAGGAGGCCCCACACCTAGTGTATCCTGTTTTCCAGGGAGGAAGTGTTTACAGCAAAGGTGGGGAACCTTTTCCCAGGAGGTAGAGAATTGCCACTTTTCCAGATACTTTGAACCAAAAAGAGGTGGGGCCACATCAGAAAAGGGCCAGGGCAAAGGGATTCTCCGCCCATTTCTGATGTGACCACACCCCCTTTTGAGTATTGTGATGCTTATTGTGATTACTGGCCGACAAGCTACTCGATATACCAATGATTTCGACTTCTGGTATTGATTTTCCAACTTTCTCTCCCACTTTTTTTGACTTCCCCTCCCAATTCCTGTACCAACTTAATGTTTTATTGATTGGTTTGGATCGGTAAAAATGGTACGTTGATAACTGGGTAATGGTCATACCTGCTATTTTTCAAGTATTCGGGTGCCCAACTTGGTACTTGCTGGACACCGATCGGGCACCTGACAGATAGCTGAAAGATATGGGTGTTACCTGTAGCAGGTAGCAATTGTGCTACCCCTTTCAGATCTACCTGGGACAAGTTCTTAAGCCACCCGTCCTCTCCCTCCTACTCAAGGTAAATCAGACATTTTGTATCCTCCCTGCCCTTCTCCCCGCAATGCTTGGACTCAGGACAAAATTCCCAGTTACCCCCACTGCTGTGGATGAGAGCCAGTGTGGGCTAGTGGATAAGGTGTTGGACTCTGACCTTGGAGACCAGGGTGCAAATCTCACCCTAGCCAATGAACTCACTAGGTGGACCTTAGGTAAGGCACAACCTCTTAGCCTCAGTTCCCCATCTGTAAAATGGGAATATGTGTGTGTCTGTCTGTCCCTGTGTGTTCTCCTCATCCATGTCCATCTTAGATTGCACACCCACTGGACAGGGACCCATCTCTGAAAATCAGTGACTGTAAAGCACCTCTGCGTATGCCTAGTAGCGCTACAGAAATGATTATTATTATTAATAATAACAAGTATTTATATAGCACCAGCAATGTACCTGGTGCTTTACAATGTGATGGAATAGACATGGTCCCTGCCCTAGGGCTTACAATCTGAGAGACAGGGTGGGGGGTGCAGTAATAGTAGTGGATGGTACGGAAGAAAAGAGTCACTTTAACCATCTGCCAGTTCTGTCCCTCAGAAGCATAGGTAGGTTGGGATGGGCCCTGGTCAGGAATATGGAATGGTGTCTCCCCACTCCCATCTCAGCAGCATGGGCCACCCAGGATCGTGGACCCCAGTGCAGCTGCACTGCCTGTCCCTGTTATAGCTATGTTCTTGCTGGTCCCTGTCTCCACAAACCCATTGTGAGGCAAGGCAGGGAACCGCTATTATCCCTATTTCACAGATGGGCAACTGAGAGCCAGTGAGGGTGCAATCCTCTGCCATTAAGTCAATGGGAGCAGAGCCATTGGGTGTTAATAAATGTGACTCTGCCTGCCTGTTATGACCCGCCTAGGCCAGAGCCTTACCCGCTTGTCTGTTAGTGGGCCGCCAGATATGGGCCCACTATAGTTCCCAACCGGGTAGGCAGCTGCCCAGAAATCATGGGCCCCGTTCATGGGAACCGGGCCCAGAATCCACGTCCAGGGGCCTCCCAGGTGGGTCACCGTGGGAGAGCGCTTCTCTTCATGCTGCCACCAGGGTCCCGGTACGGGGGCTGCCATGGCCGGCTGCCTGTCATGGTGNCCCAGGTGGGTCACCGTGGGAGAGCGCTTCTCTTCATGCTGCCACCAGGGTCCCGGTACGGGGGCTGCCATGGCCGGCTGCCTGTCATGGTGGGTGGCAGGGCACTGGCCGCAACACGGGGGTGGGACCAACCGGCCTCATGTCTTAGCCAGGCCCCCGTCCCGGTTGATCGGCGGTAACGTTTGTTCAGTTCCTGGCCTGGCCGGGGGTAGCCGTGGCCTCCTCCGCGTTCGGGGACATTTAGTGCTGTCTGCACATATATTGACACCCACTGACTTCAATAGATGGACGACTGTGACCTGGCCAAAGTCAAACAGGAAGGTCTGTGGCAGAGCAGGACCGTGAGTCTGTGTCACTTAAGTGCCAAGCAAGCAATTTAAATGCTTGGCTAGCTTTTCTCTCAAGGTTTTTGGGTGCAGAATATTTGTGTTTCCCACCCTAAAGACTTTTGCACGGGATAATCTACTCGAGAAGGAGGAGGTGGTTCAGTGTTCAAATTTAAATGGCATGAAACACATTAAGCTGTCTCCATTATGCCTATGGACCTAAAAAAAGAAAATTGGTCAATTAGCATGCAACGGAACCAGGTAATGGCTTTAACATTGTGCAGGGTTATTATCTGTGATATGATGAGCGGCTTTTGGGGGAAAAGACAGCAACCATCATCTGAACAGAGAGGATGAGGTTAACCCCTGCTTTCCTCCTAGCACAGAAGGAGTCTTAACACAAACTGCTGTTATGCAATCCAGCACTTACTGTTGTTCACACTGAATTTGTTGACCTACCAGGATAAGCTCTTAGAACAGAGAAGGTTTTCCCTTCTGCGGGGCCACCGTGGAAACTAAGACAAACTCTGTGGGCTGGATAGGAGTTGGAGAAAGGATGTGCTCAGGATGGGGAAAAGTATCTATGCCATTAATCTATGTCGTCGTCATTGCCTGTCCCTGAGTGCACGCTATCGTCATTGCTCCCTTCTCCTGAGCTCACCTGATCACAGGGACTGGATCCACAGGCCCAATTGAGGAAAGGTCAAATAAAAGAAATTGTAGGTCAGAGTTCGCCAACAGGCTGCAGCCTCCGCATGCCTGCCTTAGAGAAGCAGTCCATAAGTAGCTGTTAGTCTAGTTTTTTAGGGGAGGAGACCTCTGACTCTGGAGGGTTGGGAACGAATAGCAGGGAATGGATCACTCCGTTATGACCTGCTACGCACTTCTCTGAAGCAACCGGACAGGATGATGGTCTAGATTAGGGCTGAAAGTTTGTTCTCGTTTTCTTTCTGGTCTCGTCGAGAATGCTGGTTCTTGGTTCGTTCCAGGAACTGAGAACAAACCAAGAACCAGCAGCGTCTCGGCTTAATTCTTGACGAGAATGGGGAAAAAAAACCTAAACTCGATCACTGTGCCTGCACAAAATGGTTGCTCTGCACATGCGCAGCCCTTTTCCAAAATGGCAGTTGCAGCAGCAGCAGCAGCAGCCATGCCACCATTTTAGAAAAAGGCTGTGCATGCACAGAATAGCCCGGTGGCCATTTTTCACATGCACAGTCATTTAATTTAATTTTTTTTTATTTTTCATCAAGAAATACTGAGAATTCGTAACGGGACTGAGATCTCATCAAGATCTCAGTCTCAGTTCCTCGGTATTTCTTGCAAGAAGCTAAAATGCTGCTTGTTTCAGTCCTATGAACCATTGGTCTGACCCAATTCAACAGTGACTATGTTCTTAAATGGCTTTTTTGTACAGGTAGTGCATGGTAGATCCCATTTACTGAGAAATATGTGTAGAATTGCCAAGTATCCCAGGAAAAGAAACTGGCCTGTGCTATTTTGCATATGGAGATTTATGTAAATGTATGCAAATCTAAAAGAGCCCATTGCCTACTTGCAGGCCTATTTGAAATGGGTGGAACGAGAAGGGAAGGAGCCACGCTTACCTGGACTAGACTTGACTTACAAGCAACTCTTCTTCCTCAACTTTGCCCAGGTTGGAGCTCTTCAACTTTTATGGCAGTGGCATGAAATTGGGGTTAGGGTGAGGTATTTCTGATGGACAAAGAACATGCTGCTATGTCAGTAGGAGGTAGTTGCCACGAAAGGCATCCTGCGAACCAGGGCTGGAATTTAACTACTAGGAGGGGACAGAACTGTCTCGGAGATCTCTGCAGAAATGGTGGTTGAGGCCTTAAGAAATGTGGCAAAGAGGGGATGGGGCTTGGGAAACCATTACCACTAAGGTGAGCAATTTCCAGAGGCCAATCTGTGGTCCTGGAGACTAGGGTTGCCACCTTCCCTGCTATTTAGACCCATAAAATCATAGCATGGTAAGAGTGGAATGGACCTCAATGGTCATCGGGAAGGGGGTCGGTGTAAGGGAATTCTCCCAAACCTTTCCGTTGTGACCATGACCCTTCCGAGTGTCATGCTGTCCCTACAGGAGTTGAGATCACATCGGAAAGAAGGCACAAGAGCCTCTTTGGCCCTATTCCCTTCCAACATGGTTCCATATTCTGCCACCTACTGAAGCCTAGTGGCCCTGGAGAGACTGGGGTTTCACCCAAAGCCTGGAGATGATGAGTCAAAAACAGAGGGGTAATAAGTAACCCTACTGGAGAGACCCATGGGAAGATACCTTCTCTTCGCATTATGGGCTTGTTCCCAAAAGCTGTGCTGAAGTGATGACAGCAGCCACTTGGAGGGGTTTAAATGGGGGGCACTGTGATAGAGCTGAAATGAATATTCAGTGTATCCACTGAATTTAGCTGCTTTGACCTGAAACTGACAGTGCGGATATTTTTCCTCTTAGTCCACCCACTTCCCAAACTGCACCTGTCTTCCTGGTTGATTTGTTCTCAGATGACCATTTTGTGATAGCATCTTTGTTAGTTTGTCTCTCTCTTCCCTCCCTCCCCCCCCCCCCCAGCCAGCAGTAAAGGGAGAACTGGACAACAAAACATACAATCAAGTTATCTCCTGGTTCATCTCTCCTTATCGCATCGTCTCATTTGTTAACACCCATTCGCTCTGCAGGAATACCTCCAAATTAACCACCCGCTAGGGTCGCCAACTTTCCAAGATCTTTAACCCGGAAAGGGGCAGGGCTAGGCCAAAAGTGACAGGGGCAAATGTTTCTCCCACTCCTTTCTGGCACCCCTTCAAAACACTGTGATGTCACGAGGTTCTGAAAGGGACAGAGCCCCATCAGAAAGAGGGCAGAGCAAGGGGACTCTTTGGCCCCTTTCCAACATGGATTGGTCACACACCTTTTGGAATGTCGTGAGGTTATGATTCCCTGCAGAGGGAAGGGCCAGGTTAGAAAAGGCATGGGAGAGCCTCTTCCTCCTTAATCATCTGGAGTAATCAGGGCTCCTCCTCATTCCTGATTCTCTTGAGTCACGCCCTAACCACCCCAGATCAGCCCTGTTTGTGAGAACACCACCTAGACGAGACTTTGCAGGAATTGCAGATCAAGAGCATCATGTGTGTTGTGGTACGGGCTGAAGGTCATAGTGTTGGGACCGATTGCCTCAGAGCTTGAATTCATAGTGTTTGCAGAAAGCATAGAGTGCTGCTAGCTGTCCTGCAAGCTTCCCCCACACCACCCTGCAGCAGTGCCCACACCTGAACACATGGTACAGGTGGAAAAAGTATGCTACTTTCTTTGCCAGTTTAGGCTGCTTCTCAAGCCCCTTACAAATCTCATTGACTTTAATGGGATTGCTCAGGAGTACCTACAGGATTCTGACCATAACCCTAAGGCTCTAGGTCGCAGTCTTCTTTTGCAGCAGCTGACAGAACATAAGCTGAACAATATCTGGTCCCCATTCCACCAGCGTTCCAACTCAGCAGCTCCTGCTTCCCTTTCCCTAGCACAGCCCTCTGCAGGGCATCATGAGAATCAGGAATGAGGGGGAGCCCTGATTTCTCCAGATGATTAAGGCATTGGAAAGGGGAGTCGGGGGGGGGGGGGGGAGAGGCTCTCCCATGCTTTTTCTAAAACGGCCCTTCCCTCTGCATACACGGCATTTTGTGTGTCCAGTCAAGAAAAGTATTTCTTTTGCATGCACAAAAAATATTTTCCTTCCTGCACGTGCGCACAACGGTGCTGTGCTGGGGAAATGGGGAAGAGTCTGAATGGACTATGGAGAACTGAATGTCCATGCCAGATCCCCACAGCCCATCCTGGAAATGCAAATTAACCCCATGAAGATAAAGAGGGTAAACGTCTAGCTTTTGCAATAAGAAAGTTTCCCCAGTAGGAGCTCTTCCCATCTAACTGCTGTAGGGTGGTAACAACAACTCCGGCTTTGCTATTATCACTTTTGGCAAAACTGAACAGTCCAGTCTGGGCGTGAGAGATCCCTGCAGGCTTCCAGGAGGCTGTGAATTCAACTCCCATAGCTTTCCTAAGTATTGTCTTTTTGGATCCCAAGCGACTGCATTGGGAATCACTTGACTGGACCGTCTCTCTTAGGGCAGATGCAGGAAGAGAATTGGGAGTGGTGTGATTCTAGACTGGAAACATCTCTGGCTTCTACGTGCAAGGCTTTAACAATACCCTATCATGGAGTAGATGAGCCTCCATGTTCCTTTCAGTCCTAAAATTCTGAGATTCAGTGTTGCCTTTCCAGTGGCACACTTGTTCTTATTCTTTTCTGTGCCCAGGTGTGGTGTGGCTCTTACAGGCCAGAATACGCCAGCCAGTCCATAAAGACCGATGTTCACAGTCCCTTGAAATACAGGTAAGTCCAAATGATTTATGGTGTGCGTTCTCTTTCATCTCACCACTGTAGCATGGATTGGAAGAAGAAAGAATGCTCTCTTAATCAAAACTTTGGACTAAGAGTGGGCTTGGGTGGGGGAACAAGCTGCCAAGGTGGTTGTGAAATATACATGATCCAACTGGATAGGAATAGATTAGGTATCATTTGATCCTACCTCTGGCACCTCCTGATCTGATTCAGCCAAACCACTTAAGCATCTCCTTAATTGGATTCCAGAATCGTAGCCTCTGCATGCTATCTCAGAAGCAGAACCAAATTACTCTCTCTGCTCCATTTTGTTGTGTAGGGTGATGGGCTCCTTGCAGAATTTCGAAGCCTTTTCTGAAGCGTTCTACTGTAAAAAAGGCACAGCCATGCACCCAGCTGAGAAATGTCGAGTCTGGAAGCCAAAGAGAAAGAAGCTCCTCATTGTCCTGCTTAGACTGCACAGTCTAAAAACAACTAAACTAGCTTGGTTACAGCTACTGAACAGCTCTAGCCAACGACGTGCCTGGTGTTTTCCTATTCAGTCAGAGCCAAGGTTAACGATACAGCTACTGTAGCCGAAGTGAATGAAGCTACTACAGTTGGAAAAGCTTCAGTGGAACAAGTGCAAGCAACTTGAAATGTCAAGCGGATTGAAAGCTACAGTACACTTCAGGAGAAGAAACCGACTGTTAAAAATGACATCTTGACTGTTATTAAGATATCACATCAGGGTTACAAAGACTTGCTCTTGAGAAACATAAAGCAAAATCTATTTTTCAGCAAGGAGTATTAATTTTGGTATGTCATACCTTTTGAGGTTTGGCACAGCCTGTTTGAGACTTTTAACCACTTTAATTCTTTTTCAATATTTGGATTTTTGGTGCACTCTTTCCAAAGCCAGGATTGAGTTAGTTTAAATACACGTGTTGTCTACGTACCGCTGTCCCCTCGACGCTGCTTTGTTGTAAGAGATCGTAAACGTGTCTCGATATTTTTACAAAAGTTAGCTGTGTTAAGATGTCTGCCAGTTGATGACTTTAAGCAAAGCTGAAACTAGATCTTGCACTCGATTACTTTGCTCTGAACTGGGCAAATTGAACATGATTTCAACTGACCAATATGTAGATAACAATAGAATTTAGACTCGGAAAATAGCTAGGTTCGGATTTCCATGGATATCTTCTCCCTTCCTTTGAGAAATATATTTAAGCAGATACTTATTCTTGCATTAAGAGCAAATCTTTAGACTATTTTAGTGGCACAAACTTCTTGCTTAATGTAAAACAGCAAAGCATTTACAAATGGAAACTACTATTATGCTATTATTAATCATGGACTTTTGAGTTTTGCCATAAGCTGCTTTGAAAGATTCAATGTTATGTTACACTTCTAAAACACATTCTTGCTTGATTTTCAATAAATGAGATATTCTAAAACTATAAGAATAACCAGACTAGGTCAAACTAAGAGTCTGTGTAGCCCAGTTTCTTGTCTCTGATAGTAGCCACCACGAATTCTTCAGAGGAATTTATCAAAGCCAGAGATAACTTTGCAGGAAACACTATTACAAAACATTCCTCCCACCTTTCTCTTGCAGCATAAACTGAGTGTTTTGTTAAAAGTTTGAGTAGTTAACCACAAGATACAATGGATTCTGGATTGTTTGCTTCAATGATTGATGTATTTTTAGGGGAACTTGTCCAACTGGTTGAAATGTGATCAGTTTTGTGACAGATATTTGAAAACATTTTCATTTTTAAGTGTTTGCAATGGAAATATTTTGCTGCTTCAAAACCTTTGAAACTGTGGAAATCTTCCAGGTTTATGGAAATGTTATTTTTCTAGTTGGACAAAAGGTTTCAGTCAGGAGATACATCAATGGGCTCTACCATTTTCATCCACGGTTGTTTCAGTCCTTTACAACAAATTAAAACCACCTCTTCCCTGAAAACATCTTATTTTTGGCACATGAGCCACTACAAAGCAAGATGCTTCTTGTTCTCGACAATCTAATAACATTTTGTAATATTTAGCTTATCAGCTGTCAAACCAAACCAGTGGTTCCCTCAGAAAGTACCTATTTAATATGTAACAGAGAAAAGCTTTGTGAATAAGTAGAGTCTATTATTATTTTTATGACTTCCATCTAATGTGGGTATTGCTTTGGTAAGAGTTCTATTTTTCATGGTTGAGCATTCATCATGTAACAAGCTTTGTTAACCAAATAAACTAATGCTATCATCTCCCTACTGTCTCAATACCACCCCCAAGGTTATGGCCTAATGGCTTGAAACATGGAGAAAGGCAAAGGAAGTATGGATTGGAAATGGCTCATTTGACCACAGCAGAATTACTTCTACCTAACAGACAAATTGCTTACTAACACAGAAGTATGGTACTAATAGATTTATTTGTGCACTGCCACAAAGCTATCCTTGGCAACATTTGCATTTATGAGTCTCCCGCCCAGGACCAGGTACCGTGGCCAAGAGTCTCAACATGCACACGCATAGACGCACATTTCTTTTGCTTTGTGTTTGGTTGCCAGAGCTAGCTGGCTGCTGAGATTCTGAGGAGCAGCTGCAACTCAGCTGCCGAGACTTGGATATAACAAAGTAAGACACAGGAGGACCATCAAGGCAGTGAAGGTCCAAGAGCCATGCTTAGCCACCCTGGCATGTTATCTTGATGGGTCAAAACAAAAAGTTATCTTGAAATTAGCTGTACACTCTTGCTTTGAAGAACCTGTAACTGGCCAGCAGGCATTTACGACGACTTAATGGTTTTTCTTCCAGCTGTTTTGATCCCTAAAACTGTCACCTGTCTCACAAATAATTAAGATGGCTTATTAAATCTCTCTTCCATGCACCTCAGAATCAAAGGTGGGACACGTTCCTTGTTGTAGCCCAGGGGTGCTCAACTTGATTCGTGCTGAGGACCAGAAAATTTGGTTTGGACCCAACTCTGGGCTGCATGTGGCCCTGCCCCCAATTTACATAACCCCACCCCCTAGCAGCAAGGAGCTGGGGCTGGAGATCCAGGGTGGCAGAAGCAGCAGCAAGGGGCTCAGGTGAAGACATTGGCACAAAGCTGGAGTCAGGGAGGAGGGAGGGATATGGCCAGCACCTTTAATAGGCTTGCTGCCCAGAGGAAGGAGGTTTTTGTGCCAGAGTGGAGGCTGGAGGAAAAATGATTGCCAGAGCAGCAGGCAACATGGCGGGGCACGGGAAAGGTCCTTGCGGGCTGTATGCAGCCATTGGGCCGTACTCTGTGTAGCCCACCCCTTGGCACTGTAAAGACATTCTTTGCTATAAGTAGCCTCATTGATTTCAATGGAGCTTGCATACAGAGGCTTTAGAGGACTAGGTACTTAGCTGCCTGTCTCTACATTCACTTTGTCCTCAAACTGAACACAAGGCCCTGAAGAGCCTTACAGGTGAAGACAAGGAGTCTGTGCTGTTTGCGGGGGAGGGGGTGGCAGAGAAGGGATCTATGGTCAAAGCAGCAGGTGAGGTGGATGACCAAAGTTTGCACAAATGGGAAAAAAGATCCAGTGTGAATTATCAAGCCATCAGCACGGACACTACTTTTAGCCAAGCATAAAACTGAATTGACAAGTCAAAGTAACTTTTAAAATAATACAGTTCAACCTGCACTTCCAAATGACTTGAGGAACCTCCCAAGCCACCCTGAAACTGTGGATTTCCCAAAATCATGGCCAGCCCCACCTTCAGGGTTGGAGATAGATGAACAGGCTTTCCTTCCTGCCCATAGAATGATTCTGAACATTCTTGACATCACCGCAGCTCAGCCTATCACGATACTCAACTCTCAGGTAGATTCTAGTCTATTCTGTGGACACACGAGATTCAGGATGTTTAAATAATACACCTGACTGGCCAAGCAAGCTCTTCTAGGAATGTTTAATTAGAAACAGCTCTGCAGTTACTAGATAAACCACCAGGAAAATTTCTAATAAAAGTTAGCTTTTATTGTTTGGAGAATAGCAGGGCAGCAGGGGGAGACATTCATTTTTGCTTATTGGTCAACCCCATTTACTCACATGTTGCATGACAAGAGACCTAGGGCAAGAGGCTTGCACCACAGAAACACGGAGAAGCCAAGAGGTTTCCGCAGGAGCACAAGGCTCTTAAATCACTTTTATCGCTCCTGTCATACAATGCATCTCTTTAATCACCAGGGTTACTTAACCCAATGTCACCTGAAGCACATTGGCCTTCCCGTCAGAGGCGATTTCTGCCAAAAGGTTCGCTGCAAGAATTCTACCGTTTCTGGCCATTGTGGACAAGGGTCAGGCGCAGGGGTGTAGGTATAACAAGTGCAGCAGCACAGAGGGCCACATGCATAGATGTACACTATAGGGGGTGCTAGCAAGCCTGGGGTCCAGTCCATCTTCTGCACCAGGACCCGCTCCATCCTAGCTATACACCCCTACTTAGGCCCATCATTAAGAGCACCTAGTCCGACCTCCCGACTTGCTCAGATCATCAAGTTTCCTCCACCGATTACTATACCACCACCAAATATTTGGCCACATATCTTCTGACAATCTTGACTTAAAGACTGCAAGCGACAGAATTTATCTGCCTCAGTCTGTTCTAAGAGCTAGCCATGATCACCATTTAAAGGAATTGGTTTTTTTAAAAAAAACAAAAAACCAACCAACCCAAACTTGAAGCTTTGATTTATCAGAACATGGGCTAGGACACATTAACAGTTCAGGCTGTGGGTTTAAGGGATTAGATATTCCCTGTAATGAAAAACTAACCTAAGTAAACATAAGGGTAGGAAACCCAGCCCTGGATTTTTTAAATTTTTAATATTTTTTTTTTTGGGGGGGGGGGGGGGGGGGGAGAAGAGAAGAGGGTGGCACCAGGAAGGCTCCAGCTGGCCAACACACAGCTTCCCACTTTCACTAAACTGGGTCTCCAAAATAAATGAGGGGGCAAGGGAGATAGTGTCTCAAGTAAAAAAAAGGGGTGGGGGGACAGAAGGGTAGGGGGGAAAAAGGGAACAAGGTAGGTGTGTGTAGTTCAGGAGAAGCCTTAATTAATTACAAGAGGGAAGTGGAAGGTGTGGTGGTAGGTGCAATTCAGTTTTGAGAACCAATGCACTCAAGGGCACTACAGAGCAGCAAGCTAAAGTGACTCAGAATGACAGCTACTACTGCTGTTGAACTAAGAGCCCAACTAGATGGACCCATGTGACGAAGACAGCTGAAGCCCTGCAGGCAGGTTGCCAGAGAGCACATTTAGGCCGCTTTTATACGAGGAGCTGAAAAGCGCCTCCGAGTCCTGCGTTGAGAGAAAAGCCGCTGCCGCCGGGGAGCATGAAGACACTCCCCGCGCGGCTTTCTCTCTCAACGCGGGAGGCGCTTTTCAGCGCCTCCTTTAAAAGCAGCCTTAGTCCTGCTGGAAGTTAATGCAAAGTAACACGGCGGAAGGCTGTTTGCATCCAGTAAAAATTAAAAATGAGAGAACACTGGGCGATTTGTTTAAACAAGTAAACAAAGCTTTATTGGGAAGTAACATTCAGAATAGGAAAGCCTGTCGAATCAGAATCTAGCTAATTACCACTTGCTGAGAAAGACAGACTGTTTCTCATGCAGTCTGGAGGCATCCTCCATTACAGGGAGGATGAGCACATGTGAGTGCGCAACTTAAGTATGGTGAGAAAAAGGCAAGAAGAGGATTGTGGGAACAAGAAGCAGGAAAGGGAAGTGATGAAGAGTCCTGAGAATATCAGTCTGACCAATTAGGAACATGCATTACAGACAAAGACAGCACATAAGAAAAGAAGAAAGGAGAATCCCTTACCACCAGCTAATTATGGGTGAAAACAGACATGAGGCTAACCACCCTTGGTAGTCATTTATGCATGTTTCAGGGCTGCATAGGGCACCAATACAGCCCTGCAACATGCATAAATAACCACCAAGGGTTGTTAACGTCATGTCTGTTTTCACCCTATGTCTATTGCCCCTGGTGGCCAATAGATTAAACAAGAGTTAAAGAGGTTGCTTTTTGGTGAAAGAATTTTTCCAACAAGTCCTTACTCTCCTCTCCCCCTAGAGCACCAAGACTCACGCTGTGCTGGACTCATTAGCTAGCAGCAGAGCTGGGGCAGGAAGTTGCCTGAGATGATGTTCTTTGCCATTAAGGCGTGAAGGTGGTGGTGCCGTCTTGTGGCTCTGCAGCCCATTAAGTAGTTTAGGTTGCCCCTAACCTATTTAAAAAGCAAGGCCAGATATTTTTTGTTCAAGCAGTGCCCACTGCTACTTGAAGGGCATACGGGTTTTTCTCCCCCCACCCCACCCCCATTTGTAAAAAGAACTGATCTAGTTTGACCTGAAATTAGAGCTATTGTGACTTGAGCCCCTTGTGTACAGAGACTCTGGAGAGGAGATGGCAAGGAAAACGTTGTGTCAGACAACACTTGTCTTCAATGGGGCACAGTAGCCATTTCACCTTTGAGTCTCTTTGCCTTGACTATATCCAGATACCAGCGTGAGAATAGAAGCCAATTTAAGATTCTTGCCCTCCTGGCACAGTTAACACCAACCAAAATACGGAAGGGTTTAATTACCATGCCATTAAAAATTAGGGAAAAGGGGCAGGAGAGTTTAAACAGAGATACTACTTTTGATTACAGCTAGTTTTTGTTGCCCCATATGCAGACTGCCAAGCATAAAGGTTCTCCCCTGCCAAACTTCACGAGATTGATGCTCTCACCTTTAAAAAGGAACTGGCCCAATAGCTTTGGCTCGGGCCTGTTTAGACCCAACGTATCACACTAGACCAGGAGTAGGGAACCGTTTCCCTCCAGCAGCCACTTTGAAAATTAGTACAAGCTTCAAGGGTCACACAGAAGTTGGGGGTAGAACTTCTTAAAGGAGGGTCTAGATCTTAGATTGATGCCATGGATCCAGCTGCTACCCTTGTGCGCATTCCCACCTCTCTGCTCCCTTACCCTGAGCTCAGTCTTTCAGGGCTTGGGAGTAGGAACTGGATACAAGAACTAGGAAGGGGCCATATTCATTTTTAAAAAAAAATTAATTAAAAAGAGAAGTAGCCTTAGGCCATATTCGGCCCCCGTGCCTGGGACTCCCTACTCCTTCAGCCAGCGGTGCCCCTTGATCTGGCCACCAGAAACTCCCACAAGGTCGCATTGCACCTTTCATTTCCCAGCATCCCATGGGAAGACACCAAGGAAGGGGGGGGGGGGGGAGGAGGAGTCTCCAGCTGTCAGGGAATGCTCACTAGGACTCTGTCTGCCCAAAGCATCCCAGTACAGTCATCTCCTGCAGAGTGCTTGGGGGTGGAGGGTGCAGGACCAGCAAGGCCCCAGTCTGGAGCACTCCCAACACCATCAAGCTTCCTACCTCTTCTGCAGGGTAATCTGGCCCATGGACATTTGGGCTGGTGCAGATTTAAAAAAAGGGGGGGGCAGCCTTGTGGGATAGGGCAGGATAATAAAAAATTTGTTCTAGAAAAGAACGGCCTCCCTGCCACTTCCACAAGACAACTTGAGATCTGCAATACCGTTTTAGGGACCTGTGTTCACTGCCTTTCCCCCCCCAACATTGGCAACAATGGGACAAAATGCAGTAGACATGGATCTCTACCTTTACTGAATACATACAGCAAAACCAGTTTGTTAACTAGAAAAAGCAGTACGCCACAGGGAGAGAGGCACAACATCTACAACTGGAGATGGAACAAGTTTAATATTCTCCCATTCAGAGACTGCCATTACATGTACATTGGATGTTTTGTTCTTTGCAGAAAGCAAGTATTGGACGTGATCAGTAGTGATGTATCTGCAACTAAACCCTTGTTCAGACTGTCCAAGATCAAGCCCATCACAAAGGTTGACAGCTAGTAGTTCAGTTCATTCACATTTGTGGAGTTAAGCTTTTGGGTATAGTACAGAAGGGTTACTCTTTACAATGCAAACCAGTTGCCGAGACCCTGCAGCGTGTAGATAGAAGTAAATAAGGGGTCTGTGCACACTGCACTTCCATTGCAACACTGGCTCCAAGGCATCTCCGTTCCCTTCAGCGGCTGCAGACCTCTTCATTGCACTGTGAAGGAGAGAGTAGTAGTGAGTGTTACATTTGCTTCACCCAACTCAGAGAGCTGGGCCTGAGCAGCAATTCCCAATTGGTGGGTCAGGTCTCACTGGTGGGTCCCAGAGTGTCAGTGGGTTTCAGAGGCAGGATGAGGCAGCTGCAGCCAAGACTGCAGCACGGATGGGGAAGAACACACATCAAAAGGTTGCTCTGGCAATCTTGCTGTCACAGCCGCTCCTGGCACTTGAGCAGCTTGTGCAGGGTCAGCCCCATCTCCCATACTCCTAGCCAGAGAGGGATGTTCAAGAGCATCAGTAGGGAAGAAGGCTGCTCTTAGCTACTTCCAGCTGCCCCTCTTGGCCCTGCACAGATAGTTCCCTCCCAGCTGATCAATCAGGAGAGCTCTTGATCCCTGCCATAGGGGGATCCTGGATTTTAAGTGTTTGAGTTTTGCCTGCAGAGAACCACTGCTATAGGGGACACAGGGAAAGGTGGTGCAGGGAAAGCGGCTTTATTTTAAACAACAAATAAAAACACACCAAAGCCATTCACACACACACACGGATGTTTTTAGTGTAACCCAAGAAGCCTCCTATATAAATACTTCCCATTTCCCTGCCTGCTTCATAGTCATCTCATCTGCAGACTTCATGAAGTCCATTATGAACACAACTCCCCTCTGAAGCTGCCCAGACCTCCAAATACCCTTACACAGTGCTAACAAAATCAAACCCTCCCTTTCTTGGTATGGTACTTGTCATCTCCTTCCATGTCGTCACCACTTCCTCCAGTGAGGACTAGTCTCCTGTATCTTATTTTTCCCCTCCAGCCCATCTCTCTCCTGGAACTCCTTTAATCTAGACTGGTTGCTCTGCAAGACAGAACAAGGATTGGACACAAAACCCCATAGCGCTACAGAGCTAATAGAACAAGAAGGCAACAGCATCATTGTTACTGCTACCTGAGATGTGCTCCAAGGGTCAAGAGTAGAGCTGAAACTCAAGTTTCTCAGTTATCATCGAGATACACTCTCTCGCTTAAAACACTCTCTCGCTTAAAACAAGTTGAACTAATTGAAGAAAAACAAAAAATGTTGATTCTCAGCATTTCTTGGCCCAAGAAATTTCTCAAGATAACTATTTGGTACACACTACACAGTAACGGTAATCATGTACCGCTTACCATGTACCACTTTTGTCCCATTAATGTGCATGCGCAAAGTGGCATTTTGTGCATGCACGTTACCAGGATAAGGTGGTACACACCAAGTTGGTATATGCAAGCTGTAAACTACAGTAAAGGGTATTTTGAGAAATGTTTCTCAACGGAGATTGTACCAAGATCTCTGTGACAATTCGACTCTTGCGATATCTTTGTGAGAAAAGATAGTTTCTCGTTTCAGCCCTACTCAAGAGGAAAGCTGGTTCCAATTTAGTGTGTGAATGGGAAAAGGACAGAGTACTGGGGATGAAATGTAGATTATAATTTGTATTTCCATATGCAGAAAGACTGGGGTGCTGCAAGTTCTTGTAGAGTTTAGGGATGGAAAGGGGTCTAAGTTTTGGTCCAGCTGTTCCACAAGTTATACACTCCACATGCAAAGGCTTTTCCGGGATATGCACAGTGTCGAGACACTCGAGTTAATAAGCAGCAGTAGCTTAATGCAAGAGTCTGCATCCCAAGCACTAAGCAGCAAGTTCAGCATGGGTGCAGAGGACAGACAAGGGTTTGCATGTTAAGACAGTTGAATCACTTTAAGCTCCATGATTTTGTAGAACATGCTATTAGGAGATTCTGGTACTGACCTCCATTTCAGAGATAATGAAAACATGTCAGTATCAGCAGTGTTCCAAGTTCCTATAGATACATGGAAACCACTCCCTTATTTCCAGCTCCCCAAGGAAAGTTTGCTGAAGCCTCTTTCTTTACATGAGACTCTTTCCAAAAGGAGGGGGGCAATGTCTGCCACCTGTCCTGCCTTCTCCCCCAGGTCCGATTCCTCTCCCCCATTATCACCCAAGGTCAGGAGTCTGGAACTAAGAACATGGGTTCTAGTCTCACTTCTGCCACCAACCTACCATGTCGTTGGCCAAGTCACTGCTGTTCTATTTTCCTTAACTCCTTTGCCTTCGTCTATTTAGATTGTAAACTCTTTAAAGGCAGAGACATCTTAGTGTATATGCACAGCACAATGGGGCCTCCAAGCCAAGAGCTCCTACACGGCAGGACATGATCTCAAGCAAAGCCACACCATTCCATGTTGTGGGGGGGGGCAGGAGGTGTCAAAAATCTCAAGGGGACACAGGCCAGAGACTGGGAACCACTGCCTTTAAAATAAATTTTAAAAAGGCACTACCATAAATATTGCCAAGTTATTCAATACCTTCACATTTTCTATATTTTGAAGCTACTGGTCAACCCTGAAGACACAGGGAGAATCAAGGAAACAAGTCCTACCCCAGGAAGAGTCTGGTAGGACTATCCCCTGCTGACTCTGCCTTCATTAAGTTACTAATAGGAATGGGAAAGCTACCAAGTTATTATCCACACCACACAATGGCCTTTTAGGCAGAGCCTTCCACCACCTTCCTAGCTACTGGAAGTCTTTCTTCATTACTGAAACATAAAAGTGCCTCCATACAACACAGGGCTGCCCAATGTCTTGCCACTGTAAGTCAGATTGACTCAGGGCAGTTTGCTGGTGGACCAGGTTACACAAGTTTTTAAAACCCTGTTCAGACTTTGCAGGAAGCGTGCAAGCTAAACAACATACAGATTTTAGAGCTGTTAAAATACTGGACGATCAGGAAACTTCTAAAAGTTCCGTTATTTTAAGGCCACTGGCCAGATGGAAGCCTACCACCTGGCTGATGAACTGGTGGTTGAACAGTTCTGGTTTAATGTATCACGGCACCCATGAGATAGGGAAGTGCTAATAGGTTCATATTTTTATTGAGACAGGGCAGCCAAGGGAGACATGCTAAGTAATTTGCCTAAGACCACACAAAGAGCAGGGAATTAAGCTCAAGTCTCCCAAAGCTCAGGCTAACAGCCAAACTACAGAATCAGCCTTCCTCCTTGGGTCACACTACCAGTTCTCAGATGAGGAGAGGAGAATTGGTTACCTACCTTTGTGAATTCCTTTCTCTCTTACTCTCCTTCTCCTCCTCCGCTGGGTAGCTCTGCTGATGGCCGATAGGAGGCAGATGACATCATTTCTTTTCTGCGCATGCATGCCAGGAGCTACCCAGTCCCTCAGTCTGTAGTATAGCCGAGTGCCGCTGTAAGTAGTTCTAACCTGACAAAAAACATAACTTTAAGCAAAAAGTCAGTAATACATTCGGGACATAAGAGTGAGAATCACTGGAACAAATGAACTAGGACCCAAACATGGTCAAAAAGTAAGAAAAACTAATCAGTTGTATACGTGAGATGCTGTGTGCTGTCCGGCAGGGAGGGTCGGAGGAGGAGAAGGAGAGTAAGAGAGAAAGGAATTCACAAAGGTAGGTAACCAATTCTCCTTTCTCCTCTTACCTCCTTCTCCTCCTCCGCTGGGATGTACCAGAGCAAAAATCCCTATCCTACGGGTGGGAGTCGACAGCACCGGGAGCATCCAGTACTGACTGCAGTACCCATCTGCCAAAAGCAGCCTCAGCTGACCGGAAATTGGTGATCTTATAGTGTCTTACAAAGGTATGTAGGGACGCCCACGTCGCGGCCCTACAAATCTCTTCATAGGAGGCTTGTGCCTGAAAAGGCGTAGGAAGTGGCCGCACTGCGGACCGAGTGGGCCCAAATCTGCAAGGGGGGAATCCTCCCGCCAGCCCTGTAGGCTTCAGTGATGGCCTGCTTCATCCATTTAAAAAATAAAGGCCTGGAAGCCTTGAGGCCCTGAAGGGCCGGGCGAGTGTTAACAAAAGAGGGCCATGGATTTATGGAAGGCCCGGATCCTAGACAATAAATTTGAGTGCCCGCCGGACATCCAATTTGTGCCCATCTTTCTCTCTCTGGTGAACCGGGTTGGGGCAAAAAGATGGAAGCACCAACTCCTGGGCTCTGTGAAAGTATGAGCTAACCTTCGGAATTAAGGCTGGGTCCAACCTGAGGAGGACCAAATCTGGTCGAGAAATACAGAAGTCATCCTCCATTGGCAGTGCACTCAGCTCCAAAACTCGTCGAGCTGACGTGATCGCCACTATGAACACTGTTTTTAGCGTAGAAGGTAGAGGGATATGTGTTCTCGGGGCTCAACAGGCGGCCTTGTGAGCACCCCTAGGACCAAGTTTAGATTTCAAGAGGGCACTCTGTGAACGACCGGGGGGAACAGGAGCTTGGCCTCCCGGATGAACCGCCTGACATGTGAGTGTGAGGATATAGCCCTATTGGTTTCAGCTCTCAGTACAGAATCGAGAGCTGCTGCCTTGCCTGGCTATGGCGTGGGCCCTGAGCCCTTTGTTTAATCCCTGTTGTAGGAACTCCAATACCTGTGGAATACCTGCCTGTCGTGGTCATCAAGGACTGGTGCAGTATAAGCCCTGCGTCTTAGCACGGCGCGTCCAATAGTCAGACTGTCAACTGTAGGGTCCGGATATCTAGGCAGGATATCGGGCCCTGACGCAGAAGGTCTGACAGTAGAGGAAGTTTTCTGTACTGACCCTGACTTAGTTGAATCAGCTCCGAGAACCAGGGCCCCCTGGGCCACCAGGGTGTGAACAGAATTAGGAGTGCCCTTTCCCTGCGTGCCTTAGAGATGGTCAGTGGGAGTAGGAGAAAGGGTGGGAACGCATAGAACAGTCCCTTGGGCCATGGCTGGTTTAGGGTGTCGATTGTCTCCGCCTCCTGGTATGCTTCCTGTGTCATGAAGCAGGAAAACTGAGTGTTGGTTCCGGAGGCAAAACAGGTCTGGAACACTGTCTCGTTGAGCATCCACTCGTGAGGCTGTAGTACTTGGCGGCTGAGCCAGTCCGCTGTCGTGTTGTCCTGTCCTCTGATATGGAGCACTTTCAGAGATGTCACGTGGGATTGGGCCCACTTGAATAGTCGCGT
>QEPC01003095.1:898477-918844 GCA_003113815.1 Sphenodon punctatus
GGGGGGGGGGGGGGGGGAAGAGGAGGAGAGAAGACAAGACAAAGAAGAATCTCAGGGGTTGTGATCAGCTTGTTCAGCATGATCTGCATCACCACATCCTACCAGCCAGAGAAGGGCTGCACCAAAGGAACTATGAAGTAAGGACTCGTGGAAGCTCTAAAGCTTTCCATTGCTGGCTGTGACATGAACTGAAATACCCGTGGGTAAGCCTAAAATCAGGAGAATCCAAGTACAGATAGGAATGCGTTATTGGTTATGTCATTTTGATTTCTGCACTCTTGAGTATCATCTTGTACTGCATGCTTAGTCAGGATTTATTCATTAAAACTTCTTACTGAACTTCGTATGGTCCAGTGGAATTGCTAATCCTAACATTGGCGGGACAGAGTTTGAGGTTAATTCTGTGTTTACAAACACAGACGAACCTAGCTGGAAAGAGTCTGTGCTGGGAAACTGTGGCTGAAAAGGTGACAAGGAGGTTCACCCGTTGCAAGCTGCATCAGTTCTAGAGAGATCTGATCCAGTGAGCACTGCAAGCCAGAGATCTGATCCACTGAGCACTGCAAGCCAGCGAAACAGAGTCATGACAGCCTAGAGTGGGGTAGTGAGCCCCCAATCCCATGACACTTCCCCACTGAAGTCAATAGGGAAAACTGCAATGTTAAAAATCAGATACCGAGAACCAGTAGAAAGCTGACAGACAACTGAGATTTCACCAATAGTTCCACCATCTCCAAAAGTGGTTCATTCAAGCATGTCAGCCCCTAGGCTTCCTGATCCAGAGGGGTTTCTCTAGATTAAGCCACTGCCTGCTGCTTCTGTGCCAGAAAGCAGCAAGAAACAGAGCTAGTCTCCTCCCCTAGAATGCCCCTCAGACATCTGCACTTGCTCTTAGTTCTGGGTGCATATTCCATGGTTTCTCCCCCTACAGCAGGGCATGGAAGAACAAGGAAGTGCCGAGGAATGATGAGAGAGGAGAGGACTGCAGTCACCACCACACGATTCCCCCAGATGAGTCTGCTGCATGGAGTAGGACCCTTCCTTCCTGTTAACCCTGGTTCTTTACCAGGGTACACCACCCCCACCCCACACACTCACTCACACTCCCTTCTTGCATGAGCACTGGCAAGATTATAGGAGGATAGAGAATCGTTATATAGCACCAGCTATGCAACTGGTACTGAACAGTGGTGGCAATCCCCTAAAGGGCTTCCAGTCTAGGATGGAGAAGGGAAGGGAACAGACAGGGATACACTTAAGTTGCTGCAGGTGCAAAATCTTGGTTACAAAAAAAGGGAGACACCTGAAGGGCAAGGCAATAGAGAAAGCATCAGCGAGCAAGCGAGTGGGGGCAAGGAGCTAAGAAAGCATTACTAGTTCAGAATATGCTCACGTAAACAAGTTCTTGACGACTTCTCCCTCCCCCAGCAATCCCTACATTGTCTTCCGCTACCCAAAGCAAGCTGGGAACCTTCGATGGCACACTGTTTAAGTGCAAGGATATGTTGCTTAAAAGTGTTCAGTAGACAAGATCAAGGATGCTGCAGACACACAAAAAAGCCCGATTTCTGTACTCTTAAAAAGTTCGTCTTAAAAGGGTGTTCTGTGAACCCAGGAGCATTTTGCCTGGTAGGAGAGTCTAGTAGGTCATCTGCACCAGTCTGCTGTACTGCTAGGGGGTCTAGCACTTGCAGAGATGGCTTTTCCTTACCTTGGCTGACTATTAGCATCCCTCCACTCTGCAACAAGTCTCCACTGAAGTTGCCTTGGATGCCAGCTGCGTTAGCCTGAAGAGCAAGATCCAAGTCAATAGCATCCTCTGCTTATTCACGGCCTTATCAAGAGATGCCAAGCACAGGGCTGGTCTAGTTATTTCACCCCTTGGGCAAGTCCAGTTCTGCCCCATCCTTTAAACACGGCAAAGCTTTACTTTTCATGCCATGGAAGCAGCAAAGCTCTGAATAAGATCTTTAATCAAACAGAGATTTCTTGCTCAGCTTATATAGTGGGAAGAGCACTGTAACTTCATCCTCAAGATCAAGCACAGGTATGCAGACACAGAACAGAACCCAGGAGACTAACTTTCAGCCGCCTCATCTGCTCCGACCACTAGAGCCACAACCCATATCCCAGAGAAATTGACAGAAACCAGGTCCCCCATAAGTGTTGTCCAACATGCTAACCACTCAATCCCCACTACTTGCCAATGCTGCTCGTCTTCCCCCTGCCCCCAAGGTTCTGCCTCCCCCCACCCCCCATTGCACTCCCAGCACCAACCCCAAATCCACTTGGACACCACCTGCTCTCTCTCACACCTGCTCCACCCCCACCCCCCAGGCCTTCTTTGCCAAGACAATCCCACCCTTTCCCAATTCAAACTTCTTCCTCCAATAGTCCCATAACTAGACAAAGGAACCCAGCAAGAACAGAGCAGCAGATGGCTCAGACAGCCTTCTATTACCCTGGACCCTATTGAACTTCTATTCATGCAGAAATAACTAAACAGCAGACACCCATCACTAGCTCTGCTCTAGAATGTTGCCCCAGGCAGCTGCCTGTTTTGTCCATAGGATGCCACCAGCACTGCTAAGATCAGTGGGAAAGGAGGGCTCCTAGATGCATCACGCAGTCATTCTACCAACCCCTTGCTCAGGCCTTCATTATCTGACCTTTGTGACAACTTCTCGGACTGGCTTCCCCAGGGCAGCAGGAACTATACTCAAGACGTTGTACCTGGAAGAAGAAATTGGAAACCATGATGAGAACATGAAGTGTCAAAACTAAGATACAAAGTAGTTCAGACAATAGTTTTATTGGAGTGCATGCAAGCTTTCAGCCTAAGAAAGGGCCCTGTATGGCCCAAAAGCTTGCATCCACTAACCAACAGAAGCTGGTCCAACAAAAGTTCAGAACTACTTTGGGACGAAGTACGAGCAACCACACTGAACTTTTAGGCCGACATTGCAGGCTAGATCCTCAGCTGAGGGAAGTCAGCATAGCTCCTCTGAATTACACAAGCAGAGGTTGTGAACCCAAGGCGGAGGATGAGTACTCCTCCTAATCCCTTAAATAAAATTAAGCTCTTTTAGGAGGCTGCACGTATGCAGCTTGCATGGCTGTATGTTTCACAAGCTAGGCTGTAAAAGCAGCCTAAAATGGACTAGAGGAAATTAAAGTACAGTCAGAATATATTCTGACATGTAGTCAAGCTACCTAGAGCCTCTAAACATAGTTCCATGTTCAGACAGCCGTATACAGGACCCTATGAAATAGTATTTATTACCCAATGACATGCACAAAATGAATCCAGTTTATCCTTACAACAACCCTGTTAGGTAGGTCACCATTAATTACAAGAATCCAAAATTAAGAACTCCAGGTGATGCACAGCTCTGTCATGTTGAGGAATTAGAGTCAGATGACAGCAGCAGGATCATTTCTATAGAGCTTTCCATATTCATGTGCTTTGCAATCCTTTTCTAGGGTTTACCCTCTAGGGTAGGTTACTATTGATTACACCCATTTTGCAGATGAGGAACAGAGGCAGAGAGATATTGGTTCATCCAAGACCACCCTGTGAATTCATGGCTAAGGAGAGATTTGAATTGTGGTCTCCCAGATGCCAAGATCAGTATCTTCACTAGACTCCACTGGCTACTAGCAAGTGTTATTTAAGACCTAGGCACGTAGGCTGAAAGACAACAAGTATGCTTGGACTGCAGGAAGATACTGGGGTGAGGGAGAAGGAACAGAACTATTTAGAAATGAACCACTCCCTTTCCAGGGTCTCATCACCAGGCTTCAAGCTAGCCTAGCTCTCGCCTCGTATTAAACATTAGCTATCCATGGGTAATAGATAGCCAGCTATTCTCTGGAACTTTGTTCCTACAGTCACTAAGGACACTAGGCCACCTCCTTTTCCCCAGAGAAAAAGGTTAAAGGCCCAAGAACACACATACCTTCTAGGCAAAGTGGTTTTTAGAATTTGACAAAAGGGCACAGCATGCTGGTATAGTCATTGAGGCATGTTTCTTTAAGCCAGTTTTGAATAAGTTAGCGCCATAAGTAACCACCACTGACCTTTTAAAGCCCAGGTCATTGAAGCATTGTTTTGTCTCATCAAGATAGAGTTCTGCAGGAGAGAAGGGCTACATTGCATTACCTTGCAAAACTTATTCTCCAGACAATAGTTTGTGGATAATCATTTATCCAGCACTTTCAGTGCTTAAAAAGTAGTTTACAAACTTTATCTAATTCCCCATATGAAGATCATTTACAGAGGGAAAGCCAAAGCAGGTCACTATCTCTGCCCATAGCCACTGAGCTCATGTCTAATGTTAAGCCACTCTAGTCAAGCCAGTACAAACCTGATGCGAAGGAGGCCTTTGTTTGCAAGTAGAGCCAGAGCTAGCTTCATATGCAAATTTGTCAGCTAGTTCAGAGAGTTTACTTCTCAAACTTCGCAGGTTTGCTCCTTAGTCTATATTGAACCTGCAAACCATTGATTGGTTAATCTGTCATGTTACTACCGAGGTGCCAGGGAGCCACGGTAACATTTATCAAGTTGCTGCAGAGGGAAGGCGTCAAGGCATTTGATTATGCACGCTACACTTTGTTCCGGATACATGAGCAAGTCAGGACCCATCCTGCAGACAAATGTATTAAACTACTCCAAGATCATGGCACAAGATTTAGGACTACAGAGCATCACTGCCTTTCATAGGGGATTTTCAAAACAAGATGCTATGCTCAAATGAGCATGCAGATGCTATGGCAGTAGCAAAGAAAGCTTGAAGGTGGAGCAGCCGGAGGAGCGCTCCCATGAGTCACAGAGAACCCAGCCACGGCCACGAATGGAGCTATGCCAGGAAAGAGTGCTCTGTGCAGGGTCAGCCAAGTGTGCAGTGGTCACTTCTGTGACTGCGATAACTCAAAATGGGCAGCTCCCAGTGTGGCTGCTTGACACATGCATGGGTGCTTCATGGCATGGCCACAGAACACCCACCCACCCCAATCAGCTTGCTCATTTGAAAACACCCAGAAACAATCCACATAAAGGGGGTCCCCCCCGCACCTACCTCCATTGAAGTAGTCTCCATCCACAAACTCCTTCAAGCCCACACTTTCTGGCGCTACACCTATCAAACGGACGTTGTGACTATCTAGTCTTTCTTTCAGCTGGCTGGCCTCCTTGGCAATCCAGCGGCAGACCTGGCATCCAAAACGTCTCAGGAACAGCACCACACAGGAATGGTCCTTCCACAGGGCCCCCAGCTCCACCACCTGACAAACAGAGATGTAGGATGGGCAGCCACCAGGACAGCAAGAGACTCCTCTCCTCTTTCAGAGCTTGCAAGAGATTGTTACACACCGCAAACCATCTAGCTGATGCTAGACGGACGCCATTCACTTGCAGTGCTTGCTTTAGGAGTTAGAAATTGCTTGCAGGTATGATGGGCTGGCCACATATTGTCCCTCACCACTTGGATCACAAAGACACACATTTCTCTACTTAGGTTAACTTTTCTCAACCTGCTGCTACAGTCTGAAGTCCTGGAAGCAGTGGAGTCAACCATATAAAGCAAGACTGAATCAAGTGACCATTTCCTCAGAAGCAGACTGATCCAGGAAGGGCTGTTAATCAGGAGGAATTCCTAAGGATGTCTCTTTCCCCATCCTTCCTGCTTTCTGGGCCAAGCTAGACAACTGCACACTGGTGATTGCTCTCTGTTCCTGTGTGCTGCTGTCTTCGATAGCAAAGAAACCAAGAAGAGGTACATGCTGGGAAGATGGAGGACTAAGCACAGTGATACGTGTCCTGGGACTGTTCAGACAAGTTCTTCCAAAGCAGAACCCCCATTGTCTGGATTTACCCTCCATTCTTGCACAGAGGTAGCTTCCCCTCTGTTCGCATTAGCAGGAGTGCATGTAAGAGTAAAGTAGTCTAGCAGGCAGGGCCGGCCCCAGGGTTTGTGAGGCCACATGCGAAGTCTTGGTGCAGGGCCTAGTTTGCCTCACCTAGTTATGCAAATGTGTGAATTTACATAAAATTTACTCCCTCTGGATAGAAAGGAGTCCCATTCTCCACCCCTCCGAGTGGCCATAGACAAGCATGGCCTCCCAATGCTTCCTCCCCCCTGCCCCCGCCCCCTCCCCAGCCGAGGGTCTACCACCACTCCCCAGGAGTGGTTCCACTGCAGAGGCAGCCGGGTGGGCAGTGAGGCAGGCACAGAGATGAGGCTCCAGGGCCTGTTGCTTCTTGCTGCCTGTGCCTGTGCCTTGTGCATGCATACAGTGCAACCGGTCCAGAGATGCTGCTATCAAACACACGACACCCAAATGCAGCTAGCCTATTAAGCACCTTATGCCATGAAAAGAGATTTTAAATATATATATAACCAGTTCAGTTGTGCCGCCATAATCAGTTCATGCTGCCCCCACCCCATAACCATTTCATTTGTGCCCCCGGGGCAGCATGAACTATATGGGGGCGCAAGTGAACTGATTATGGGGTGGGAGTTTTAAAGGTATTTCTGTTGGCAATAACTTCATTAAGAGTCAGTGAAATAGCAGCCATAACAATCTCAGAACCATATTTGCAGATTTTCCAACATAGACTAGATATTGCTTTACATCCTAAATTCCTACCTAAGGTAGTATAACTAAGACAGTTGTGAGAACGTGGCCCTTTTTACACGGGTCTCTCCTCCCAGCCATGAACACACTGATTTCTGCGTGTTCATGGGCGAGGGAATCCCGTGTGAACGACGCGGTGCACACGCCCATGATGAGTGGGGGTGCATGCGCGCCTGCCTAACACCCATCCCCACTCATCCCCATGCACGGAACAACCGGGGGGGAAACGGTAGTTACTCCATGGGTGTGAATGAGTGGGGGGGGCTGAACGGGGATGCGTGTGACCGTGTGTGCACCCCGCCCACACACCAGGGTGCCCACAGACCCACCCACCCAGCGGAGCCATGTAAAGACGGCCTGTGAGGAGCCACTTGAAGGACAGTTGCTGCCTTGTAAATAAGGTTCTTTAAGATGGCTCCTAACATTCTCACAACACCCACCCTTCCAGCCCTGCATGGAATGTTCTTATATTCCTAGAAAGGGTTGGAAGGAACTGTTATTCTAGGGGGGGGAAAGCACTTTTTATACTAGAGGCGTTCGAAACCATCACGTGGTCTATTATTTGACTCGGGTGAGCATGCACAACCCAGTTGTGAGAACATTGGGAGTCAACTTGAAGAACCTTCTTTACAAGGCAACAACCTTCTGATCACTCAAATGGGGAGGGGTTGTTTGTAAACAAACAGCTTTATCTCCCAGCCCAATTAGTTCCTCCCAGTTGCTGCAGAGCAACTAGGAGACAGAAGAACATATTGGGGGAGAAGCTTACTGCATCCTCCCACCCAGCCAGGCAAGCGTACATGTGGCACATGCCTGGGGCCAACCCTGCTAGTAGGTCATGGTACCAAAGCTGAAGGAATAGAGGCAAGTTGGCAAGATCACAGTTAATACCTATTGCCCTAACATAGGTCATTTTACAATAGCAATGTCATCTTTAAAGTGATAGCCATTCAACCTAGAATGGAGATCTTAAACCTATTAAAAGCATTAGGTCACATTATGCAACTCTTGAGAAACTAGGGATTAATCCTGCTCTGTTTATCTAGCTGTGGCACTGCTTTGTTATATATACAAAAAAAAAGTTTCCAGACATTGAACAGATTGTCCCATACTAAATGGGATACTGGGACTGTATGGTAACTTTTCCTATAGCAAGGGGAGGCACAGGTATTTCCTATAGCAAGGGGAGGCACAGGTATTTCCTATAGCAAGGGGAGGCTGGCAGGAATAGTTATATCAATAGTTAGTGGATTAGTTCCAATAAGCCACCCACCACTGCACCAAAAGTATGGGCCAAGAATTCATTAAGGATTGTTAAGTTACAGCTGTATGTTCACAGGACAACAACTGCCAAAAGTCTGGATAATGATAAAGGGTAAGTATTTATTTAAACAAATTTGTATCCCGCCCCTCCTGAAAACCACCGGGGCGGTTTGAGATCTGCTATACTCCAATGTCATGAGGTTGATGGCAACTATTGGCTTCCCCAAGTGCAAGGACCTCATCCAATAAATAAAATCTTATAGTGGAATTGGAATACTTCCAAACTATAAATGTGTTTAGGATAACACCATTTGGTTTAGGATTTTTTTTTATTTATTTTTTTTAAAAAGAGGCAGAAGTTCAGTTTGTCATTATGCACTCCTATCCCAGAAAGTCAGTGAGCAGCTGAAGTAAGTAGCAGGGAATCATGATTGTTGGCTTAAGTGGTAAATATTAAGCTCCCTTTTCCTGAAAATTTACCCAAGCATTTTTCCAGAAGCAAAGAGACCTATGTAGCTAGGTCTATGGCAGTTGTGGAATGGATCAAGTTCAGGGAGTGGTTTAATGGGAATTTTATGCATGCTCATTTATATATTAGGTTAGACATCCCGAGTCTCTGGGGAAGGGAAGGTTAAAAATCCAAAGAAATGAGTAAAATTCATTAAAATAGTAATAACCTGGGAAAAAATCATTGCTGCCTAAAAAGACCTTTTTACACCTTCAGGCTAGTAATAGAAAGATAGCCATCAAAAAAATATATGCATTGTTGGGAATCTTTAACTGGCCAGTTTTATCCCAATCATTACACAGTCTACCTACAGTTTGCATTAGTGAAGTCTTCACTCATTAATTACGTTTTCTCACCACAAGAATTTTCTTGACTGAAGTCCACTCCAGTCCTGAAGCTCAGCTTTTGGTTTAAGAGACCTTTGAGCCTTCGCACACTGGCCTATGCCACAGCTGGCACTGCACAGCTGCTAATGTTTTGTGCAACTCCAATAGCTAGTGGTTATTTGACAACTGGTAAGAGCTGAAAAGGCACGCATGGTCCTCACAAGCAGTGAAGGCAGCATAATTGTCCCCAGACACCTTGTCACCAACTCCCCCACTCCTGGCACGCATTTCACCTTGGCAGAGCCCAGATTCACTCTGCCAGGGCTCTGTTAAACATCACCCCACTAGAGCCTGTGGGTCTCTGGCCAGCTGAAGCAGGGGCACCCCCTCCCCCCTTTGTCCCACTAGATCCCAGGCTGTAACTAGACAGGACAACTGCCTGCCAGCCTCTCAAGCACGCCTACAAGCGTTGTACACAAGCTATCAGCAAGCCAGTCGGCGGCAGGCCACATACAGATACAAGGACCTGCTGGATGCTTGCCCCCTGGAGAGCAGCAGGCATTCTATCCAGGGCCACCCCACCCAGTACAGGCGTTCCACAAAGCTTAGGAGCGCATTAAACAACACTGACTGGCAAGCCACCCCCGATTGGTGTTCGATCTCCGTTTTCTTTCTTGCAAGTTTGGGGACTTACAATAACGAACTACGGAAGAATCTGGAACCAATAGCCAACAACATTTGCACCAAACTATTAGCAAGCACGAGCGCGCGCACACACACTCGACGGGGCCAGCTGCCACTCCCACCCCACAGTACAATTAGCCCCCTAAACCTCCTTAGGGCAGTCATAAGGGGAACACACACACCCCATAAGCATCAGTGCAGGAAAGAAATCACGCCTACCCCACAAAATACAACAGACTCTGCCCCTCCTCTATGGCAGTCAAAAAAAGATCACCCCAACGCTCCCCCTTACACTTCTATAACAATTAGGGAAAGAGGACCCCCACCTTTCCAGTGAGCGCATGCGTCAGTTTGTTCGCCCCTACTTTACCCAGGTCCACCACTGCGGCCATTGTCAGCTGATTTCACCGCGCTAGGTCCGGAGTCCTGCACCAGCGGCGGTATAAAGAGAGGAGCGACGGGCCACACACCCCCATGACTCTGCAGTCTGCGTGTCACGCCCCTTTTGGCCATATGCATAAGATTCAGATCAATCAGAGCTTCAAGAAGGGGCTAGACTCCTCCTAAGGGAGGAGCAGGGCGGTGCAATGGGTAGCGTTTGAAAAAGGCAGCTGGGACATGCTTGTTATGGGAGGAGAGGCGCGTGTGAGAGAGGCAGACTGTGCAGTCCAGGGCGATCAATAAAAGGGGGTGGGATCAATGATTAGGTGGCAAAAGGTGCAATCCTGTCCTAACTGAAGTCAGGGACGCATTCCCCGTTGGTTTAAATGAGTAATGATTGCACCCAGAAATAGCCTCAGCTATAGGGGTCTGAGCAGTGCGAGTTGGGGGTGCACTGAAAGGGTTAAGTGGTGCAGGGCGTGTCTGTGCAACCAGGGGGCCTGCATCACAGCAGTGAATGCAGTTGAAAATTATTGCAGGGCGGAGAAGAACAGATGCAGGGGGGCTGAGTGATGCAAAAGCTGCTTGAGGTTGTGCGATGTCCCAGGGTACAGGGTGAAGTGAAGACGGTTATTAATACTCCTTAGAGACGCTGAAGGTGCTTGTAAGCACTTGCACTTTACCCCTGGAGATCATCCAGGGCTTGGCTCGAGTTTTAAGCCCATCTGTGTGCAGCAAGGAGTTGGGGGAGAAAACCAGGAAATTCCTCCCTGGATTTTAAATGATGTTTCCTAGCTCTGTACAAGTGGTTGCCAGAGTAAGACGGTGGGTCCTGACACTTAATTTGGGAACCAATATAAGCATCCTATCATTTCTCTTGTATATTTCTCCCCCTTAAAATGGCTCAAGTTCCAGCTGAGTTTTTTTCCCAAAGATCCCAACATCATGAGTCAAGTGAAACAAAACAAAACAATCCCACAAGGCTGTCAAAACTCATGAGATTTAAAATAAATAAATTTGAGGCCCTTCTCTGACACCCTTCCGGTTCCTGGGCCTTTCAGTTGCATTCATGTTTTAACGCTTTCCTGCACAATCACAAAGGCTAGAAGCCTTGGTTTAAATTTGTCAATGGAATGTAAGATTTTGGCAAGATGACAGGACTCCAGGGGCAGGGACTTTAAGCAGTGTACCAAATGCAGTTGCCAACACTGCCAGCTTGCCTAAGAACTTGGTCCATTCCGTCCTTATAAAGGGGGAGTGACAGAGCCAAGTAAGCATAACACTTAATTCTCTGAGTACTAGATAGTGCAGATGCTAGAATTTAGCACAGGTGTAGGTACCAGTCAAAGGGACGTGTGCTTGGTGCTGTACACTCCAAGGACTGCACACTTAGACCACTTTTACACGGACGCCACCCACCCACCCATGAACACCCGGAAACACCCATCGGATGGGTGGGAGAGCATCCGTGTAAATGTCCACGAGTGGGTGGGGGCGTGTGCACGACCCACCCGCCAACATCCACGGAGCAGCTGCGAGGGAGCCAGTACCCTTTGTGGGTGGAGATGGGTGTTCAACACCCGAGTGTCCGTGTAAAACCGAAAACACCCATTCCCATGTGGATCAGACCAGCGGAGCCCCACTGCGCCAGCGTCACGGGGTACGCATGCATCACCATGCAGACACGCCCACGGGGGGGAGGGACTGGATGTCCAGCCGCGAACCCGTAAAAGAGGGCAGCAGCAGGGCACACGCGCGCAGGCTCCCACGATGGCGACCAGGAAGGCCCATGAGAAGGCCACAGGAGCTGATGCCGCTCCACGCGTGGGAAAGGGCTGGGTGAGCACGGGGACCCAGGGGCGCCCTGGGGGGGGAGCCCCGGCAAGGCGGTGCAGGGGGGGAAGCACCCAGGCCGGGAGGCACGTGGGGGGGCAGCAGGGGGGAATGGGGGGAAGCGCCAGGAAGTAACACGGTGCACATGTCCTGGCACAGTGCAAAGGGGCCGCACCAACGGTCCCCCCTGGTTGACAACCCCCAGCCCAGCACATCCCAAGGGCATGGCCCAAGGAGCAGCAGCGAGAGTGAGGTGAGTGTGAGGGAACCCACCCCCTGGGAGGGGAGGGCCGCACCCCAGGCCCTGACCACAGGGCAGGAGGCAGCAGCATAACCCGGTCCCCTGTCCCCGCAGGACAGCTCCCAGACAATGGAGCACTGCACCACCAGGACGACGGCCGAGGAGGACCTCCCAGACAGCCAGGTGAGCAAAAGGGAACCCAAGGAGGGCAGGCCCCATTGGTGGGCAGAGGGGACCAGCAGGAGCTGTAGTAACCCCTAATGCACTACCCCCAACAGGACACGACCACCGCCATGGCTACCACATCCACAGGGCGGACCCCATGCCACCAAGCCAGTCATCCTCCCACACGCGGGTCCCAAAAGGGGGACGCCTGGACAAGGCAGGAGGTCAGGGACTTTATACGCGTGGGGGGGTCTGAAAGGCATGCGCAGCTACAAGACCAGACAGGTTTATGAAGCCATCGCCCAGGAGATGCAGCGGCAGGGGTACAATAGGGATGTCACCCAGTGTATGCAGCAGGCAAAGGACTTGAGGTCCGAATATAAACATATCAAGGACAACAATCTCAAGTCCGGCCGGACCATGCGCACAACCAACCCCAGAGCTGGGGGATCAGTCTGAGGGGATACAGGCTGAGAACCCTTGTGACAGAGTGGGCAGGGCACTGGCCCTTTAAGGCTGCAGAGTGGAAACCTGGCCACGCCCACTCTGCCTGTGTATATAAGGAAGGCAGCGAGAGGAGAAGAAAGAGCCACATCTCCCTGAGACAGGTCTTGCTGATCTATGCTGTTCAAGGTGTTGTAGGACTAGAGATCAGTGGGACCCAGGTAGAGCAAGGAGGCTGTACCCAGGAGGGAGCCTCTTGGCCTGGGGAAGGCTGGGCCAGAGCCTGGGGTCTGAGGACCTGGCTGAAGGGACTTGGGGGGTGGGGGGTTGTTGTGGTTCCTGAGGACTGGAGAGACCAACCTGGGCCTGCAGGGTGTAGGCGGATGATCCAGCAGCCCAGGTACAGTGGACAAATGAGTCCCAATAAAGGACTATAAGGAAAGACCCTCTGGACTGTGCCGATTGTGTCCTAGGAGGGTACCCACTGCCTGGAAGGAGGGGATTCTGCTCTGTAGCAGGGGGTGAGCTAATTCCCCTGAGAGACACTCCAGCCCCCTGTGTGGCCCTGGGGGACACACATACCCCCACTACATTCTCCCTTACAACTTAGGCTCCATGCACCCACACTTAGCCTTGTTCTTTTAGTCCCCAAAGCAACACTGAAACTGGAAAACAGGAGAGGGTAAAGGGGCAGCGTTTATATATGGGTTTGGGCCATGTAAGCAGTAAAGACATTGTAGAGTCTCCCAGTCACATCTAGTGGAGCCTTTCCGGTTGCTGCAGTGGCTGGTCAGTCCGGCCTCTCTTCACCTGGAACTGGAATCTTCCCTTGCCTGCTGTGACATGTTTGACTTTTTTGTGGATAAAATCTCTCAGATTCACTGCGACTTCAATGCTTATAACCAGGGGCGACTGGTGGGTTTTGAGGTTGGAGGGGCAGTAAGGCTGGCGAGCCTAGGGGTGGAGCCAGGGCAACGGCAGGCGGCATAACCCAGCAGCAAGGAGTTCCCAGGGTTAACATACAAAACACAGTTTGCATGCACATCAAGCTTAAAATAAATAATTTATAAACCCAAAACACAGGCACTCGTCCTTGTAAAGCATCCCAGTCACAGCTTGAGTCCAGTAGTTCATGATACTGAGGAGGACTGACAATACCATGCATTCTACGTAACCATGCAAGATTATCATTGGTCCCATTTAAATCATGGATTGCAACAAAACAGTTTGCATTTGGTTTCTGTGGGGGGTTTTTTTGGGGTTTTTTTTAAATGTGATTCATGGCTCTTTAAAATTCGTCCCCAACACACGCAGCAGAGGGCAAGAATACTGCTTCAGAAAGAAGGGACTTGCTGCATGTGTGTTGGAGGGACCCCAATCCCTGCTTCAGAAGTCCCTTCTGAAGCAATATTCTTGCCCTCTGCTGCATGTGTGTGTGTGGGGGCGGAGGGGGGGAATTGAATCTCCAGACTAACAGTTAATTCTCAGGATTTCAAAACCTCAGTTTTATCACAACCATCACATTTCCAGCATTCTGAAAACACCTGAAATCACAGGACTAACTAACCAGTTAAATCTCAGTATTTCAAAACCTCAGTTGAATCACGGGGCATTAAATACTAATTCCCCCTCACCCTCTGCTGCGTGTGCATTGGGAGGGAATTAGTATTTAACACTCCACATCATCAAGTGAACAAAACCCATATAAACATCAGAAAACCATAAACCAAACCATTCCCACAAGGCCTCACAGATCCCCCAAATGTAGCAGCTAAACAAACACTCCACATCAAGTGAACAAAAACCCCATTCCAACTCCCCCACCATGTGGCCCCACCCACTCCCCCTCCCCTGTGTGCCCAGAAAACCATAAACCAAACCGTTCCCACAAAGCCCCACAGCTTCCCCCAAATGCAGCAGCAAAACAAACATTCCACATCAAGTGAACAAAAACCACATTTGAACTCCCCCACCATGTGCCCCCTGCTGTCCCCTCCTCGTGTGTCTCCCACATTCCAACTCCCCCACCATGTGCGCCCCCGCTGCCCCCTTCCCCCTGGCCCCGCAATTTACTCACCGCTGGCAGCTCCTCTCTCTCCTCAGGCTCCTGTGCTCCTGATGGCTGTGCCGGAGCTCCCAGGCCCGAACTATTCAGTCGGGCCTGGGAGCTGCCGCGCAGCTGGCTTCCCCAAGTTCCTTCCTCCCTCCCAGAGTTGAGTCAGTTTGACTCAACAGAGAGGGAGGGACTTGGGGAGGGGGACTGGGAGCTACGCGCACGGCAGCAGCTCCCAGCCCCCCCCCTTCCTGCACAGGCGGGACACTGGGCAGTTCATACCCGGGCACCTGTATGCAGTGCCCTGGTATGGACTTTAGCCCTGCCCAGCCCCTGCAATGGAATAGTTCCCCCTGCAGCACTATTCCATTGCAGGGTCCCTTTATGTGGAATGGACGGCACTTCTAGCTGCTCATTCCACATAAAGGGAGAAAACGCCTGCCTTTTGTCCCTGAAGGCTTTCTTAGGCAGCCTTTGGAGGGGGGGTGAGTCACCGGTTGTGTGCGTGGGATTCAACCAGTGAGAATGTTCAGAGCCATCTCGAAGAACCTGGTTTAGAGAAGCAACCTTCAAAAGGTTGCTGCTCTAAACCAGGTTCTTCGAGATGGCTCTGAACATTTACCATGGCGCATGCGGCCACTTTTTTTCTTTTTAAGCACCTGTGTCAGGGCCGGCCAGCCGGCCGGGGGAGTCCTGGGGCTAGGAGGGGAATTGCCCCTGCTATCCTAGGGGGCCCACCGCCCCTGCTTATAACAGTAGGTGAAACTGAGGAGGTGGAGGACCCGCCTTGTCCGATTTCATGGGATCCATTTCAGTGGGTGTCACCCGCTGATGCGACGGATGTCCTTGGGGCTGTAAGGGCCACCTGTTGTGAATTAGATCTATGCCCATCCTGGCTGGTCAAGGCCTGCCGGGAGACATTAGGGCCATTGCTGGCAGGGGTTGTCAGTGTCTCCCTTAGGGAGGGCAGGGTACTGAGCCTCCTCAAAGAGGTGGTGGTGCAGCCCCTGCTCAAGAAACCTTCTCTTGACATTGACTCCCCAGCCAGCTATCGGCCAGTTATTGAACCTATAAAGGTTCAATAACCTTTTTAGGGAAGGTTATTAAACGGGTGGTGGCTCAGCAGCTTCAGGGGCATCTAGATCAGGTCAGTTTTCTTGATCCCTCACAGTCTGATTTTCATCCTGGGTTTGGCATGGAGACTGCGCTTGTGGCTTTGGTTGACGACCTGCACCGTGAATTAGACCAGGGCAGATTTTCTATTTTAATTCTATTAGATCTGTTGGCTGCATTTGATACCGTTGACCATGAGATGTTGGTGGTCTGACTGCAGGACCGGGCCGGGGTAGACGGAATTGTTCTTGAATGGTTCCGCTCGTTCCTGACCAGGAGAACTCTGTGTGTCGTTCTTGGGGAATGTACATCATCTCCCTGGAATCTCACACGTGGAGTCCTGCAGGGTTCTACTCTGCCCCCCCCTCCTGTTCAACGTGTATATGCAGCCTTTGGGCAAGGTTGTGAGAGGGTTCGGTGTGGGTTGTCATTGGTACGCCAATGACACACAACTCTACCTCTCATTTTCTGCAGACCCAGGCCCAGCAGTCTCGGTGCTTACCCGATGCTTGGCAACTGTGGGGGACTGGATGAGGGCAAGCCGTCTGAAGTTGAATCCCAACAAGATGGAGGTGATGTTGGTGGGTAGGGTTGGGGGGGCGTCATTGATGGGGTCTGCCCCCCTTTGACCACACAGGTCCGTAGTCTGGGGGTGCTCCTCAACTCACAGGCTGTGGCGAGGGGAGCATTTCACCAGTTACATCTCGTACGACGGCTGCAGCCATATGTTTCAGACTCAGATCTAACCAGTTACCAAAGGTGCCTTTTCCCACAAAACAGCAGACCCCTTCCCCCACCTGGCAAAGCAGCATCCTGTAAAACACAGTTTGGTGGATGAACCAGAGAACTGAGGGGCCCAGGACGAGGGGTCAAGAGTTCAGAGCCAGCCTGTGCTAAAGCCCAGGAGGTGAAATAAGCCCCCTCTTGCAAAACCAGTCTAGCCTCAGGGAAGGATTTAGGAGGAGCCCTGAGTAAGACATGGGGCAATCAAGCAGAGGGCTTCCTCCCTTTTGATAAGAACACCTGGTAAATCTGGGAGACTCCTAGGCCACTTTTAGACAAGTGGCGCGTGATTGCGCATCGCNTGCCCCATGTTTCCAAAACTCACCTAACTATGGTTCTCTTTCTGTCTCTTTGGAAACCCCCTAGCCCTATGTTGATACTTTTTCACTCCTTTAGAAACACCAAAGACCCTGTGTTTATGCTCTTCTGTTTCTCAAAGATCCATCTGGAGCTTTCCCCTTGTTTCACTCCAGACATCTCTGCAAATCCTTTCTCAGACCCCTGGCACCTCCCTGATTCTTTGTGCAACTCCCTATAACCGCCCCAGGTTTTCCTGTCCAAGTTGGGTCATTCTTGAATGCAACACAAGCAGGTTACTCTGTGTGTGCTTGTCTCAAGGATCTCTCCTAGACCGTTACTCCCTTTTGGTCTGTCCAAGCCTCCCCCCCTCCGAACGTCGCTGGATCTACAGGGTTACCTGTCCCTTTTCAACAGGATTGGAGAGGTAATGTTGCTTATTTCCCCCTTTTCCCCCCTCTCTCTTTTGCCACATCCCCTTTCACCAGAGTAACCAGACCGGAGGGTTTTGCTTGTGAAATACTGTGTATATGTCAATTGTGTTTGGGTGGGAGGGTATAGAACTTATTTGTATGTAATACCTAGTCTTGTGTCAATAGACCTCCCTTATTTGTATCAGAGTATTCCCTTTCTGTATCAGGGTGTGGGAGGGAGATTCCAGCCAGCTGGCAGTGTATCACATCCTCAGACTGATCCCAGCAGATGTGTGTGGACCCTTTTTGATCAATTTGGCTAATTCCCCCTAAAATCAAGAGTCGTTTGGGTATTGGCGTACCAACCTCCAATATTCACTCGGTGGAGTGGGTCCACCGAGTGAATATTGGGGGTTGGTACACCAATACCAACCCCGTGGGTCCGTGTCCTAACACCACCATCATCCATGCCTTTACTACCTCTAGACTAGACTACTGTAACACACTCTATGTGGGGCTGCCCTTGGGGACGGTCCGGAGGTTGCAGGTGGTGCAGAATGTGGCGGCTCATCTCTTATTTATTTAATTAATTAATTAACGAGGACGGGTTGCCGCGAGCACATTACACCAGTGCTCTGTTCGCTGCACTGGCTGCCTATTATCTTCTGGGCCCAATTCAAGGTGCTGGTAATGACCTATAAAGCCCTAAATGGCCTGGGCCTGGCTTACTTGCGGGACCGCCTCAGGCCCCGGATTGCATTGTGGCCCCTGCAGCCGGCCAGGGACACTCGACTCGAAGTCCCCCGGGTTGCCCGGGTGGCACTGGCGACAATGGGGAGGGCGTTTTCGGTGGCGGCTCCCAGCCTGTGAATTCCCTCCCAATGGAGGTCTGCCTAGTCCCAGACCTCCCCTCTTTCTGAAGATAGTGTAAGACCTGGCTGTTCTTCCGGGCCTTCAGAGGGGGAGGGGCGGTTCTGCCCTTTTAATTTATTTTTAGCATTTTAATGTTTTTTATGATATTTTATGTGTTTGCTATTTATTATGCTATGTTTGTTTATGCACCTTGTAAGCTGCCCCGAGCTGCTCTGTGAGCAGGAGGGGGTGGGGTAGAAAAACGGTGAAATAAATAAATATTGGGCTCGCTTACAACTTAGTCTCCATTCACCCACACTTTGCCTTGGTCTTTCAGCCCCAATCCTCTTCCTCTGCAAGTTGGGGGCAGCACTGAGGCTGGGGACAGTGCTGTATACATGTTCAATAAGAATTTAAAGTTAGGTAGTGGTACATATTGAAATTAATATCATAGATTGCCCTTTGGATGCAATGGATGAAACAGCAAGAGCAATTTGGAAATAAATCCTATTGTAATTCACAGTTCCCATTAAGTGGCTGTGAAAGCATACAATGGAGCTGCATCTTTGGGGGCGGGGGGACAGTATGCAATAATGAGGAAGGTGCTAGGGAGTGTGAGTGGAATGGGTGGAATGACAGGGACAAACAGGGATAGGGTGCACCATCAAGGGACTGAGTGGAATGGTAGGAGGAACACCATGACAAACAGGTGGGATGAGAAACCGAGAGCAATAACTGAATCAGATGAATGCTAGGATACCCTGGGGAGCACCCCTGTCATTCCACCCAGTACCTCTAGCCGGCAGCTCTCTCACGATTAAGAGCTAGTGGATTAGTCCGGGGGGGGGGTTTGAAACCAGGACTCTTGGGTTCTCTGGCAGAGAGCGGAGGCTAATGGGTTAGATGAGGAGGCTGGGAACCACGACTCATGGGTTCTCTGTGAGAAGAGTGGGGGCTGATGGGTTAGGAAGGGCTGAGCTTTGCCCTGAATATACACCTCTCTGTCCTTTTCTGATACATCCACTTCCCCTCTACATTTGCCTGCTCTTCAGCCTCGTCTATACATACACATCACCCATTGCTCTGCATTGTCCTCCATAAACACTTCCCCAACACCTGGCTTGATCTGCCGATACAAATACTTCTGCCGCTGGCCAACTGCATCCACTCTTGTCTGTGTGTACACATCCTGCATCCATCAACCCTGTTTCCCCCATATACAGCCTCCCAGTACTCAGCTGTCCCATTCCCCCCAAGCTGCCCCGTCACCCCTTGCTGTCCCCAACTCCAGTGTCCCCAGCTTCAGTCCAATAAATAACTCAATTATCAAATGTCCAGAAGTCAGTCTTGTGGGGGTGCATGTTCTATAAAGCTGTCTCGTTTGGATATTTTTCTTTTTTTCTATAGCCAGCTTCAACGTTAGGAAATGAGCTTTTAAATTTGCATAGATTTACATTCCCTTTGGGAGGGTAGTTTGTCAGGCGCCCTTAAAATTGTGGTGGTCTGGCCCCTGCTCAAGAAACCATCTTTGGATGCGGACTCCCCGGCCAGCTATCTCCCTGTCTCGAACCTTCTCTTTTTAGGGAAGGTTATTGAACGGGTGGTTGCCCAGCACCTTCAGGTTCATCTCATTAGCAGGGTTCCTAGTTTTCTGTGACCAAAAATTGGAAATTCTCTGATAAAAAACATACATTCTCTGATTTAAAATTTCTATTTTTCTGTGATTAAATGTAGACGCTAGTTGACTTTCTCGTACCACAATATATATAAGTATGAATTAGAACACCTAATTTTATTGTAATATTTTCATTTTCATGCAGTTTTGCAGCTTCCTATCCTACCAACAGTCCAAGATAAAATAATAATAATAATAATAATTTGTGGTCTGTGGCACCCCTCCAAATGTAGAGCCCCTCCCGCCCACAGCACGTGCCTTTAGGTTGCTTCCCCTCCACTGCTCTGCGCTCACTGCTTCCTCCCCCCAGCCTGGTCCCAGACCACTCTGCCAACCAGAAAGGGGGACCATATAGGCTGACTGTGATGAAGAGATACTAGGATACATGTAGACCACGTGTATAACAAATATGTAAAGGAAAATGTTAAGACAACATGTATATGATCTAAGCTGAGAACTGAAAACTTGCTTCAGGTAACCACCGTAAACTGAGGACTGCTCAGTCATGACAGGAATGAAATTGCACAACCAGAAACTGCCTGGCACCTTCTAGGAAACAGCCATGGACTTGATCCTGGTCTACCTACAGAAATCCACAACTGCCTGCTGTCATTCTCATCGTAACCAAGCCAAGTACGTGCACTTGAGACCTCGCATCTTCATGAATGTTAGACCCCTTGTCTCTCCCTCTGTTCCCCTT
>QEPC01003095.1:928351-962942 GCA_003113815.1 Sphenodon punctatus
GTGTTTGCTTGTTCCCAGTTTAACAACTTCCTTGTTGTCTGTCTCCTTTAGACCCTCTTTCCTAGACCCTTTCCAGCCTTGCTAGTTTCCTTCCCCCTGGAGTTCCTTTCCCTGCCCTAGCTCTGTTGGTTCTGCCTCTTCTCCCTTTTAGAACCTGTTTCTTTACCAACCTTGCTACTTCCCTTCATGTCCCCCCTGGATCTCTTCCCCTTAGTCTTGCTGGTTGGACTCCTCCTTCCCCTAGAAGCCCCTCTCTTTTGTCCTAGCTCTGTTGGTTCCATCTTTCTGTTCTCTTAAGAGCCTGTTCCTTCCCATCCTTGTTAGTTCCTTTCTTCCTGCGCTGAAGCCTCCGTCTCTCTCTCCTTGCAACCTTGTTGGTTCCACTCCTTCTTCCCCTTGGAACTCCTCTCTCTTTCCAGTTCTGTTAATTCAATTACACCTTTCCTTTCTTCTATAGTCTGCTTCTCTCCTAGCCTTGCTGATCCTCTTTCTGTTCCTCCTTAGCCCCTGTGTCTTTCCTAGCCCCTGGGTTCCACGTCTCCCTTTTAAGTTACCTTTCATCAAGCCTTGTGTTGGTGCCTATCCTTCCTCTCCTAGAATCTGGCTCTTCCCTAGTCCAGTTCCTTGTAACCCCCCCCCCCTTCTCCTGGGGGTCATTCTGTTCAGGTGACACCCTGCCTGTCACCCCTTCCCTGTTTATGGTCTGTATCCTGTGTCAGCTGGCTATAGGCTTCCTGTCCCTCTTCCCTTGGGAATCGCTTGAAGCTCCTCACTGGATGATTCTGGCTTGTTCACCAGGGTTCCTCCATTCCGCTTGGTCCTTCCACACCCCTATGATGAATGTGGCAATGCCCAGAGTGGGCATTATCTTATTTGATCCTGTCTGGACCTCCCATGGCCCCTGACAGTATCCATCACGTGCAGTAAGAAACATTACTGGCTCTTGTGGGGGTTTGGGGTAATTTTTAGATCCTTTTGCTACAAAAAAGAGCCCTCTTTGTCTTTTGCTGCTTTTTCACAGTTGGACCACCAGCTCTCAATGGAAACTTTCTTTTTACTGCATAGCATTGGAGTGTATTTCCTCTTGATGAAAAGCTATTAGCTTACCATTGGGGGCGGGAGCAAATATCTAAATTTCTGAGCTCTCGCTTTTCTATCAATCTCTCCTCTCCATGCTATGTAATTTTATTTTATTTTGGGGGGAAACGATTTTGACAATTCTGTGAAGTTGGGAACTGCTGAAATGCCAGGTACTTATTGGAGAATCCACTACAGTATTGCACTGGGAGCTTAGTACTGAAACAGGGGGGAAACATGAGGGTAGATGCTGAATGAAACAAAAGGGCTCGTTCTTAGTCTTAATAAGGAGTCAGACTGTTGGCTGAGTGGGAGGAAGGCACTAAAGAGGCTAACGCTACGTGAGCCATGTGTTGTTAGAAAGCTTTACCTGGTTTTTATATTGGACTTTGAAATGCTCTTATTCTTTGGAAGTAGCTCCATGTGACCCATTGTTGCCCAATATGGTAAAGGCTGGATGGAAAGAAGAGACACTTTTAGGGAAGATGCAGACTTCTGCTTTGAGTGGAGAATGTTGCATCTATTCACTTCCAGGATGGCAGTTGCACCTGTTTGAGAGTTCCTAGGACTCATCGATACCAGAAATCGAGAGCTCTAGAAATGCACTGTTTCCACTGGGTCTTTTAGTCAGAGATACCTCCTCTTCTTTCAAGCGGGGGGAAGCAGGTTTCCTTCCATTTTAAAAACCCTCAATCTTTAAAAAGTTTGAGCAGTTTTGTTCATTCAAACATTTGAAGCGAGTTCTCCACAGTTCACAGCTGTTTCTTGAACAGGATGGATGGGTTCAGGCCCTTTATGCGGGACCTGGGCATAGTCAATATTTTGTTTTACCTTTAAAATGGGAAAAAGTGAAATGGGAGATATTATAAATACACTCTAGTATGGCTGATCAATAGATTTACTTAGCCCTTGTTTGACTTTTCACATTTCCTTTCCATCAGGAATGTTTTCTCTTCTATAAAGGAGTGCTCACAATTTGTCATACACATGCCTTAGGCTGATTTCATGCCACATTAAAATGCATGACCCTGACACTCAGTGACCCATTTATGTCACGAGAATGGGGATCCCCAGCTTGAGTGTCTCTGATGGTGTATAGCGGCAGAGACAGGAACCCAACTCATTTTGTGCATTATTGGTTAAAACTAAGGCCGTTTTCAGATGAGCGCGGCGGCGCCCGCGCTTGTTTTCAAAAAAGCCGGCAGCCCGTTCCACACGTGACGCTGCTGCCGAATACGCGCATGCGCGGCCGACGCACATCCATTTCCGGCTGCGTATGACCAGCCTCGATCGCCGACCCGGTCAGTTCGAGCCCGGAAATGGATGCGCGTCGGCCGCGCATGCGCGTATTCGGTGGCAGCGTCTCGTGTAGAACGGGCTGCCGGCTTTTTTAAGAAACAAGCGCGGGCGCCGCCGCGCTCGTCTGAAAACGGCCTAACCATTTCCACCCAGATTACCAGGACAAACAAAGGGGCACAGGAGCTAATGTCAGAGCCCTGTGAGTTTTGCACTGCTCTGACTGCAGCAACAATTTCTGTAGATTTTGCCACTTTGCCCAATTCTTATAGAAATTGCCTCTGGCAGCATGAAATTACAGCCTGATAGGGCACTACTATGAGCTAACCAATAGGGTGCTAGCAGTGTCCATTGGCAGCATAGATTCACGGCCATGAGGCCTCTTGTCACAGCTACTCAAGGGGAGCCGTCCTATCCCCCTCTCACTGGGGAGAAGAGAGCACCCCTCTTAATTTATTTATTTTGATTTTAAACCCACCCTTCCCCAAAGACTCAGGGAGGGTAACATCAAAAATGTACATACAAAATATGAAAATAAAACCCATAAAGTCACATCACACAACATCCTCTTAACAAGGGAATTCTGTGACGGTTTTAAAGATAGATGTCCAAAACAGATGGGTGCTACAAAGCTCAACAGCAGTGAACAAAATGGCATAATTTACACAGTTCATTCTGCTTGCACTATTTCGAGACCTTTATTTTTTTCCCCTACAGAAGACACAGGGCCTGACATTTTCTGCCACCAACATACAACCCAATAAGCGGGCTGCAGCATTCGGCACTAGCTTCATTCTGTAATGTCTCTCTGAAGAGCACAACACCACAATTCAGCCTTAAACATGGAAAACTGTGACAAGGTTTCCATGACACACGGTAAAGCTGACATTGGCCAGGAGTGAGCAGAGGGGAAAGGAGAGCTGTTGATCACAACAGATGCTAAATGGTTGGAGGAGCATCAGGCGCTGTGCTAGAGACTAGGACACCTGACTCAGAGCCACTCCCAATAGTCACTCGACCATCCCTTCTCTTCTGGGGCTTAGGCATGCTTTCCTCAAGAGACTGGTAGTGCAAACATGCAGAATCCTTGTCAAGAACAAGCCGTGACCAGCCCTTTTTGCTTGGGAACCAAATGACAAAAGAAAAGTCACTCACCTGTGCTTCAGCCATTGCTGCAAAAAGAAGGGGGAAAGTCCTGTTAGCACAGCTCCTTTGTTACAGATAGTTCATGTCGGGGGCAGCCTTACTGCAGGGCGATCACCCTGGGTGTCACTATTTTCTCTGCTTCTGGGGGGCCCCAGGAGCCCCTGTTTTCACCAGGGCCCGATGAGAGGTCCCTACCCCCCTTCCAGCAGGGCCCCAAACACAACCACCTCTAGGGCTCCATGGAGGGTGTTGGGTGATGGTGGAAGGGGCCACCAGGACCCCCACATTTTCTTTTCACCCTGTGCCCCACAAATTCTAAAGCTGGCCTGGCTCATGTGCTAACATCTGGAGTGTAATAATGTCTCGATAGGTGTTCACAACTGAAGAAACAAGGGGAATGTCCCTCCCTCCCCCTCAGATGCCCTCCCTCTGATACTCCTTCTGTGAAAACATAGAGATAACAAGGTGCTCTTTGTCTGCTTATTTGTAAAGTTCAATATCAACTCATCCTTCATTCCCTTGGAGAACAGAGTATCCTGGCCTTGGTCAGAAACAAGAGGGGCATGGGAATAGGAACCACAGTCTGTGGAAGGGAGAATCAAACTAAACACAGAGAACATTCCCAACCCTACAGGAGAGGATGCTGGAGCGAACATCTCTGGGTTACGTTCTCCCTCTCTCTGGTAGCAGCCAGTATATTGGGGTATTTTCAAATGTGACATCACTGCCCATGGCCACACTTACCCTGGCGCGGCCACAAGCAGTGGTGTCACGTCTGCTCCCGCCCACCAGATGTTCACCATGGGTGGGAGCAGAGTACACCCTGGAACATGGCAGAGCTAGGCTCCCTGCCAGCGCACATCCTGGGTTTAGCCCTGCTACGGTCCGAGGAAGTCTACCCCAGGTTGTGGTAGAGCGGGCCACCACGTCTGATGGCCCGGTGTACCTAACCCCAGCTGGTGGCTGGAGCAGTTCTGGGTGGGCGCGGTGGTCTTATAGGCTGCTGCACTCGCCTGTCAGGGAGGAGGCGGGGCTGTGCTGAGGAGTTGGGGGGGGGGGGAGGCAGGGCCATGCAGACCCATGTCCGCACATCCCCGCCCCCTTCCCAGCTGCCGGAACGTTTGTTCGGCGACCAGGCAGACCATTGCCTCACCCAGGGCAGGGTTTAAGTATGTTGGCTCTTTGAGTTGTCATGTGTAAAAATACCCTTACTCTCTCTACTCCCTCCAGAGATGGTCACATCATGGCCCCTGCCAGAGATCATCCAATCAGTATGTGTATTAACTCTCGCCCCTCTCCACTGGAGATTGCTGTGACCCACACATGTGTGCTGTTCACTGTAGCACCCATGCGGACCTAGAAGCTGACCGTTTTGGGTGAGTAATGCAAGGGGTTCCCCAAAATATTCCTGCTTAGAGATACCCCAGAGAACTATCATTAACCCTGCTGGAGTCTGAGAGGAAGCCCTGTTGAGCCCCGATAGAAAGAAAAAGCATGAGGTTCCCCCCAAACCTGATAAAAAAGGAAGAGCTCCGAGTGCCACTAAATTCAACTAAAAAAAGTGAAATGGGAACACAGATCTCCTCGCCTATTTTACTAAGCAACAGAGTCTCAGAGAAGGCACAGCTGCCAAGGGGACAACCATTCTCTCACCCACTCACCTGGTCTGGCCTTCCTACAAAAAGGTATGCCATATTTGACAATGCCAATGCCAATGAGAATGACAATGCCCACCAGAATTCCAACAGCTATACCAGTCGTACCCCTATGGTCGCTTTTCACACAGACAACATCCGACGTGGCTGTGCCAGCATTTTTTTCTACCAGGCCTTGTTCACTGCAACTGAAGGGAAGAAGCTGCATTAGTATTTGGTTTCTATAGGAAGAGCACATCCTGCCTTGGAGGTTCCAGCTAACCCTGCAATTGTATGACTGGGCTGGGTACCGACAGATTAAATTGGATTCTTTTGGCCTGTTTTAAATTGGGTCTGTCAATGGATTCAGTTCCGGCTTCACTTCCTGAAACGGGCATCTCTTTTGGTTACATTGGTTTGGTTATTTCAACATTTTGGTTACGTTGTTTCAGGACAATTTGCACTAAATGTTATCTGCTATTAATTATTTATTATTATTATTATTAATTATTATTATTATTGCTAAACTGATAATAGTGTTGAAACAAAGTAACCAAGATACTAAAGTGACTGAATTGAAAATATCCAAATAAACAGAGATGTGTAAGTTGCTAAGAAGATTCCTTTTACTGAACACGCTTTGCACAGAGGTGCAGCTAGGTTGCAATGATCCCTGGTGCAGAAGATGGAATTTAATTTATTCATTTATTTATTTATTTGTACATTTATACCCCGCCCCTCCTGCCGCCGGCAGCTCGGGGCAGCTCACAACTAACAATAAATAACCACTAATTAAAAACAAGAAACTATCAAAACAGTTAAAAATAGTTCAATAAATGGAAACAACTGTAAAATGTCCAAAGAAAACATCCCCCCCTCACCCTCCCCAAATGCCTGGCGGAAGAGCCATGTCTTGCATCGACGCTGGTGCAATGGGGTGCCCCACCCAGTAGCAGGAAACACAGCTACAACAGGGAGTGATGTCCACCGCCACCTCCTCCCAGGGACATTAACCAGAGCTTCTCTAGCCTTCTTAGGCTGTTTTTACACAGACCACGGGGTGGGGGGCTGTCTGCATGTGCAGTGGCCATGTGTGTGTGGGAGGCGTCAACCTGACTTTTCGCCGGTTGCTCTGTGCGTGGAGATGGGTGGAGGTGGGAGGACATGGGGGGCGAGACGCGGGAGTGCTTGCCCACTCACCGCCACTTTTACACGGGTGCTTCCTCGTGTCCAGTGGGTGGACATGCAGAGGGAGTATCTCATGTGAAAGCAGCCTTAGAAGTAACAGCAAAACACAGGTGGAAAGAAAATAATAATGAAAGGAAAGAGAATGCAGCCAATAAAAATGGTGCATCTCAAGCAGTGGTGCAAGGAAATGCCCATTTGGAGCCCATCACCTACTTGCTCCATGGGCTGCAGGTGAGTGACATGAAAGCTGTCGAGAACGTCCGTGGAGGACAAGCCACAAATTTGGTGTCACTGATTTCCGTACCTACAAAAGAGGAAGAGAGTTTAGAATTCCATCTTAGAACAATCCAGGAGAGATTCTATCCCCTCACCCTTCAAACTTGAACCACCTTTGTTTCTAGGAAGTTTGTGGAGCTCTCATTAGACAACTTCAGTCAAGCTGGGGCGTGACACTTTAAGAATGGATTTCTCTGCTGGCATTTTCTGTACTTAAATGCTTTTTTCCTCACTCAGTGTACAATTAGCTTGCCAGAGGATATTGCAAAGGCCAATTGCGTAGCTGGATTTAAACAAGGATTGGATACGTTCTTAGAAATAGGTCCCTTTCCAGATTAGTTCAGTTGCTTAGAGGAGCTGTACCAGGACAACTGCATTGCGACCTGTTGTGCTTTTCTCCAAAGCAACCAAAGTTGGCCACTGTCAAAGACAGGACATTGGGCTAGATGGACCATTGGGCCGATCCAGTAGGGCACATCTTAGATTCTTAAGGGCTTTTTCCATGCAGCACTTGTCTCCGAACACCTTTGAGACCTAGGCCAGCATTGTTTCCCTTGTTTTATAGATGCAAAAACTGAGGCAGAAATGAGGACTTGGACTTGCCCAGGGTCATTCAGTGAATCTGGGTGATTTCAGACATTACAGGCCTCCCTTTTACCACAGTCAATCCCCTGTGGTGGAGGAGGACCCGTAACGTCTGGTTCCGGAGGTGAGGCCGGCCTCACCTCCAGAATCGTGGTTAGCGCAACCACGCTTCAGGATCAGCGGAAGGTAACGTCTGTTACCTCCGTCGGCCCGGATCATGGCCCGGACCACCGGATTGGTTGCTGTACCTTCCCGTATTTAATCTGTCTACAAATCCACTGTATAGGTATTATGGCTGAGGGTATATTTTATTTTAATTTAATTGTTGTATGTCTTGTAAAGTTTGTAAAAGCCTATGGCTGACCAATAAAAGATTTGATTTGGTACCTTCCCATCTCCCGGAGGGCAGCCGGGGGAGCGTAGGGGGTGGGGCCGTGCAGCCGCACGTTGCGCCGTGTGGCCCCGCCCTCTACCCGATCCCCTGTAGGAATCAGGACGGCACGTCTAAAGGACAGCCAGTCTGATTCCCATCCAGGATCCGAAACGGATCCCAGTCCGTGGTTAGAGGGAGGCCCGGCACGTCTGAAATCACCCTCTGTAGCAAAGCTGGGAAGAAAACACTAAGTATTCTCCTATCCACAAACACCAAGACTCCTCTACTCAAAACCACCAACTCAGAAAAGGCTGGGAAAACAGAGGCTGGGTTAAAATTCCAGGTCTAAGAACAATAAACCATAAATGGGCTGGCCCATTATATCTTAAAATTAGATATTTCTCTGCAAAAGGAGAAACAAGAGTAATTCTTTGTTACCCTCTACGTAGTCGCACTATAAGCATTTGGTGCCATCTAACAGCAAACCTGGGGACTAACAAGCCAATTTTAAAGAAGGGCTTCGTGCCTTTGTGACGTCACCCATCCGTCACCCCTACCCATAAATAGGTGCCTGACCAAGTCTCCCCAGTTCTTTTATTCCCGCCTTCAGCAGGCTCAGACTAGCAAGACAAACTGATGGATGCCCCTTGCTAAGGGCTTCAGGAAATGTACTGACTGTGATGCCAGAATCAGATTCGCACTTTCAGTGCATTTTCTGTTTGAGGCCAGAGCACAATACCAGCACCTGCATTGAGTGTTGCAACTTGCAGATTTAAATTGTGCTCCAGATGAGAGAGAGCCTGGTGCTTTGCTGAGTTCCTCACAATAACGGCTATGTCAGCACTGAACCCAGCGCTATCGGCGGAAGTGCACTTTGAGCAGTCCCATTTACAGCCCATACGTTGGGCCAAACTCTTCCCCTCATGCCAGCAATTATTAAATCGTCTACACAACAGTATGCTGCTCTGCACCTTGGCGTGGAAGCAGATTATACCTTTTAGGGGCCCTTGCCTCCACCCACTGTCGACAAGGGCATCTCCTCACTGGACAGTCTGGATGCACTGATAGAACAGGATTGATCCCTCTCACAACTGGAGGGACAGACCTTGCCTGAGGAGGTGGGACTTTAAAGCATTTCAAGACCTTGTGGCCCAAATGGCGGCTACTGAGGGAGTGTCCTTAAGCTCCCAGAATGTTCAGGAGCCATACCCGTTATTTGATACCCTGTACATGGGAAACAGGGAACATTTTGCTTTGCCCTAAGCAAAGGGTATCACTGAGTCAGTAGGAAAGGATATAGGGCATACTCCAGCCACAATACCCTCCTCCCACCCCCGCCCCCTGTGGATTCATGGATTCTTAAGATGTATCCTCTCCTAGGGGAGAGCTGTGAGTTCCTGCTCTCTCACCCTGCCCTTAATTCACTTACAGTCATGGCTGTGGCAGAAAGGTCAAAGGGAGGAAAAACCTCCTGTACAACCCCTGATAGAGAGGGTAAGTGCATAGATGCCCTGAGGTGTAAATCCTACTCAGTGGCAGCGCTATGTAGGAGAGCAGGCAACTACCTGCCCATAATAGCACAGTTTAAATTTCACCTTATGGGATACTGACTCACTTCATGCCCAGTCTCCCTGAAGGGGCTAGGGAACGGGTCACTGCCATTATGAACAATGACCTGGAGGTATAGAGACAGTTTATTAGGATATCTCACGATATAGCTCCCACAGGAGCAAAAAGGATGAGTGACGGCCATAGCTACATGTGGAGATGCTTGTTTCAGATCCTTGGGTCTCTCCCTGGAGACTCAATATGTAGTTGAGAACCTCCCATTCGATAGGGAGGGCTTGTTTACAGCTTCCACCAATCAGAAGCTCCAACATTTACAAATGGACAGAAACACAGCTCATTTTATGGGTTTTAACTACTGGGCCCTGACCCTCGCCCTGATGCAGGGGGAAGTTTTCATAGATTCCAGGGGCCACAAGGGCCCTCTCAGTACCAGGGACAGGGTTTTGTACCCCCCTCTACCTGCTCAGAGGTGTTTCCTTAGACCAACCCATGGACAAACTTTTAGGGGTCATGGTTGGCATGTTGCTGCCTCCTTCCCTCATCCACCCCACCCCCCAAAAAGACCTCTTAGCAAGAGTGTCTCACCAGAGTCACTATACACTCTCTAAAGACACTGGGAACTTGTCTCTCACCCAGCAAATGATTTCAGCTAGGGATTGGGTCAGAGGGACTCTCTGGACACTAGCTAGTCTGATGTTTTCTAATATCAGCAGTCCAGAGATGCCAGAATGAAGACTAACTCCAGCAACACCACCAGCATACACAGACAATCTCCAGTAGCTAGCTTGTACTGGTCCAGCACATTGACAGGCACTATTTCCTACAGTTCGGCAGGTTTGGGTGGACCAAACCCAACCCAGCCCCAAGGCTTTGTACAGATTACTGTGGTCCAAGACCATTGTTGCTCTGGTGGTGGTGGGTTATAGAACTAATTCCCTATTCTCCAAGGGGGGCCCCAAATTGTCCTCTGTGACCTCCCATCATGCACCTGGAAGTGCATGCAAATCAGGCATGCATGCACATGGCATACACTCAGGGAGGGCACACCCATGGAGCAGATTGCTTTCCATTACAATGGGCTTCCACAAACACCCAAATAGAACAGCCCAGGGAGTTTTCCCTTTCAATGGGCTGTTCCGAAGTCCTGGGCTACACATGTTCATACACCCAGGTTATAGGTTTCTTTGTTTCACCCTGGGAGACTCGCATTACCAATTAACTATGCTTCATTTTGCCCTATCCACTTCTCCTAGAGTATTTACTAAATGTTTAACCCCAGTGGCTGCCTATTTGCAAAGGTGGGCTTTACGTGTATCCCTACCTTGATGATCGGCTGTACAGGGTGAGTTCCCTCAGCACCTGGACAAGACAGCGTGCCATGACTTGTCATTTTCTGGCTGAATGAGGCATTCTTATTAATTGGGACAAGTCAGTCCTATCCCCGACTGACTCCATGCTTACAGGAAGCATGTGACCTATGGGAGGGGTGTCTTCTCAGAAGGGTGTCCCCCAGGGCAGTTCAAATCTCAGGGAAAGAAAACAGTGAGGCGGACGGGCTGAGTCGGGCCAGCTCAATGTCACAGAAATAGACATTGAAGACACCAGCATTCTTCTCCTTGTGGACGTGCTGGGGGCCCTTTGTAACAGACCTCTGCACGTCCGTGGACAACAAAAAACTCCCAATTTTCTTCTCCAGGGCAGGAGAGGGACACGGATCACAGTGGGATGCTCTCACAGCATCTTGACCAAGGGGTACTCTATTCACTTTCCCGCCTGTTCCCACCATTCCCAGAATACTAGATATCCTGAGGGAACAAGGAGGGGAGATGGTCATGATAGCACCAGATTGGCTTCTCCAACCTCAGGGAAATGTCAGTAGACACCCCATGACCTCTTCCTGACATCCCAGACCTGACATTCCTCCAGGAAGGGAAAACATGGCATCCTACCCTACCTTCTCTCCACCTCACAGCTTTGAGGCTGTGCTCCTTAATAGAGTAGAGAGAGAGTAATCAGATAAAGTACAACAAATCCTACTGGCTAGCAGGAAATTGTCCATACAAGGGTCATATAAATCTAAGGAGCAGACATTTTCTATGTGGTGCATGAGTAAGGGTATATCCCCTGCCTCAGCCCCTGTAACTGTTCTTTTAAACTATCTGGTTTCTCTCTTAGAGAAAGGATTGGCAGTAACTTCTGCAAAGGTCCACTTAGTAGTGAGAAATGCATTCTGGGATCCTGTAAATGGAGGCTCCTTATTCATAGACAGTATGGTTTGTCTTTTCTTTAAAGGGGCAATAAGATCCTTTCCCCCCGTCTAGAGTAATATTCCCTAACTGGGATTTGAATATTCTTTGATGGGCTCCTACGAAAGAACCTTTTGAGCCTATGGACTTAATTCCCCTGAATTTACTTTTGTTTTAAACTGCCTTTCTGGTAGCTATTACCTCAGCAAGAAGGATAAGTGCAATACAGACATTGGTATCTAGGCCACCGTATACCACTTTCTGTCCCCAATCATTGGTGCTAAGACCGCATCCAGCCTCCCTCCCTAAGGGCGTTTCTGAGTTTCATTTTCAGCAGTATATTTCTTTCCCTGCCTTTTCCCCCTCCGCATGCCTCACATGTGGAGAAGCCTTACATAAGCTAGACGTACGTAGGGTTCTATTATTTTACCTTGCGCATACCAAACAGTTCTAGAGTTTGGATCTATCTCCAGGTGGATTATGTATTGTGACATGTGACAGCATTTCTGGGTTATCACCGCCCTCAGGGGTTAGAGCTCATTCCACAAGAGCCATGGCTGTCTCTGTAGCGGCTCGTCTTTGGCACATTCGATTGGCGGATACGTGTAACGCTCCTACTGGGAGCTCTTCCTCTGTGTTTATTAAGCTCTATGCTCTGGGGACCTCGCTAATCAAGCTGAAGCAAGTTTTGGTAGATCTGTTTTTAATTCTCTTTTTTCCTGATTAAAATAAATTTCATAGTTAGATTTCTGCAACTCGCCTCCGTTTTTTCTTGCGTTATAATATACCTGTACTGGGACTACACTGGTAACGAAGAAGAAATACAAGTTGCTTACCTGTAACATTTCTTCTTCGAGTTCTACCCTCTCAGTGTAGTCCCAGATCCCTCCCTCCCCACTTGCAGTTGCTTGAGTATGAACTGGGGATATTTGGTCGGTCAGGCACCTATTAATGGGCGGGGGGCAGGGACGGGTGATGTCACAAGGGTGCAAAGCGCTTCTTTAAAGTTGTCTTGCTGTTCTCTGAGTTTGCTAGATGGCGCCAAATACCTATAGTAGGACTACACAGAGGGTACAACTCAACAAAGAAATGTCACAGGTAAGCAACTTGTATTTGCTTCATCCAAAAATGTGGGTTTATCTGAGAGCAGCAGCACGACTCTGAGAGGATACATTTGTTGATTAATCCCAGGCCTGAGCGGACAGAAGGGAGGGTGCACAAATCTGCCTCTCTGAAATACACGCCCGATAGAGGAGCTTATTACATACTAGAGCAAAACAACATGATGTGGAATTCTTCTGGACTTTGGATGAAATGGGCTATAATGGAGTAGATCCGGGATCCGTCCCTGCTGTCTCCAAGATGGGACTGAAGTGGAATACCTTCAATGCTGCTGGCACAATAAAGCCTGAATGCCCAGGATCCTGTTTAGGGGGGAGCCCTGCAGACTGAACTGAGCCCGATGAATGCCAGTGGGCACAGTTTGGGAGCCTTCCCAGCCCAAGCCCCTCAGATTTGAGTTGGGCTCCGCTGTCCCCTTGGAGCGCTATGACATCATGGTGCTCCAAGGAGACAGCGGAGACCAACAGTTTGGGAGCCTTCCTAGCCCAAGCCCTTCTGTCCCCTTGGAGCACCATGATGCATAGTGCTCCATGGGGATACGCAGCTACATCAGAAAAGGACTGGGGCCAAAGTGGCTTCCCACCCCTTCTCTAATGTGACCTCACTGCATGGGGAACCAGGAGGTCAAGATGGTGTGACCACCCCATTACATCAGGTCCCAAACTCAGGTCAGTCCTGATGCAGTCAGGTTCAGGCCAGACGTGGGTCTCCTAGCTTTGTTTTCCCACATGACAAAAGGAGTGCAGTATTTGTCTCCCCAAGTTTCTCGCAGAGGCAAACGGTTCACATTTTGTTACGTGGGAAAGCATTTTTCAAGACCTTTAGAAAATCTTGGGGGTGGAAATAAACTGAGAGTTATAGCCACTCAGATTTTTTATTGACACACTACAGTGGGGGTTTCTGGGACTTGGAAGCTAAAATTTGACTTAAGAACCACTGGGCCAATCCAACGATTCATTTGGCATTTGACTCTGGCTGTGATTTTGCTCATCTTTACAGCCCTGTGAGAAATTTTACTCATTTATGAAGGGGTCTCCTTGACTAACACTTTTGAACTCAAGGGGCAGTATAGCACATGCAGAGGCTATTTCTTAGGTAAAAGCCTACATCAGGAATGCAGAGCCATCGGCCCACGAACCAAATCCATCCTATGGGTGGCTTTTATGTGGTCCTTTTCCAGCTCACAGATCTGTCCCTGGTTCCAGTTCCTACTCTCAAGTATGGAAAAAGTTAGCTCGGGGGAAGGAAGCAGAGATGAAGACATGCAATTTGGACTCTCCTCTTCTGTCCCCCATTTTGATGACACATTTTAAGTCCCATCCACAACTCCTATCTGGCCCCCAGAGCTTGTACTAAGTTTCAAAGTGGCCCATGAGAGAGAGGGGTTCCCACTCAAGGCTACACCATTCAGTCATGACTGTGGGGACTTCATTAGAGAAGCTGTCGTGTCTTACCAGGTTGTAGCACCATAAAACCAGGTGGAGAGACAGTATGTTTCCAACAGTTGTCGCAATCACTTCCTCCTATGCAGAAATAGCCCTGGACACATCCACACACTGTGTTTTTCCTATCTGTGCATGGTTGTTTTATTATCAGTCTGAATCCTGGAGAAAAATTACAAATATCACAGATACTGTCATCATAATATAAATGTCGTCGTCTAATGTCTGAAACATCTTCGAGAAACTTTCTGAGCAATAGTGTCCAATGATTTGTCACCCAATGATGCAAATGAATTGGGAGAGGATGAGGAATTATTATGACACTGGCAGAAGCTGAATCAATCAACACAGCTTACAGTTCTCTCTCTCTCTCTCTCTCACACACACACACACACACAGCAACGTGCACCCTCACTTTCTAATACCTGAAATTCAGCAGTAGCAGTTCTCACTGTCACTAGGCTGGAGGCACCCAGGTTCCACAGCTAGGGAGCTGCTGTCAGCCTGTCAGAGCTGGGCTGGTCTAAGCTCCAGGGAGAGTCACTGTTAGCTAGAGTGGGCGCTAACTCCCTGGCTTTGGGGCTTGAGCTACAGCCCTGGCAGTGGCAGACCAAAGCTGGGGCTGCTGGTGGTTGGGATCTGCTGCTCTATAGCATAGTTAGGACTATGTATTTTTCACGGGGGTCACGTTTCTCGTGAAATATTGCCCCCTCTGTGACTTTCTACCTTTTCCAGTGACTTCCGTGAAAGCTCGCTTTTTGCCTTGTGGAACCACAGTGTCGCATTGCTATTGGAGGAAAACACCCCTCTGCGCCGCCTCTCTGTTGCAAAGCGCTTCTCATGTAGTGTAGGGCAGGGTTTTGTAATCTCCACCTGTTGCAGGGGCGGAGTTCAGCACCTCACATTGCATCGGAGCTGGGGCTGCTGAGAGCTCTTCAAAAGGCGTCCTGAAGCAACAGGGAGCAGACGGTAGCTTTCCCTCTGCTGCTCCTTGTGCCTTTGGATAGGGTTTTGTTTTGCCAAAGAATTTATCCCAGACTTCTGCCAACCTTTTCTTTGCTTTTACCCCAGGCTTTGTTTTCTGCTGTGCTAGGGCTCCTGCACCCCCACCCCGTTTTTCCCCTGCTAAAAATACTCTGGGGCTTACAGTCTAAGGGGTTGATCCCCCCATTTGAATACCCATTTTGACTTGTTACTCTTCCAAGAAATGTGGTGTCTAGATGATTTATCATGTGTAGAGTTCAGTGTATACTGTCTTCAGGTCTCCCTCTCTGTTGCCCTTGGGAGACCCAGTGCGGGGTTGGCATTACTTACCTCTAAAAATTGTAGTATTAAAGTGGATCCAGTTGCTTTTTATCAATCAAATCTTGCAATTTATCATTGTACATTCCCTTCGGGGCAGTGCATTCTTGTTGGAAATGTCTATCTTCCCCCTTCTACCTCTGTATACTTCCCTTGTGACTTCTGGGAGGTTGCAGTAGAGTTGTTTTTCGATGCTAAAAGGTTGTTTCCTCAGTCCCCCCTTATTATTGGAGGAGACTTTAACATCAGGACTGGCAACCTGGTTGTTATCCCAGTTGCCTCCTTGCTGGATGAGTCTGCAGACCAAATAAAACTTGCTCCTAGATGTTCGAGAGACAGGGTGATTAGCCCAGAGGCTAAATATTTATTTAACTTCTGTGACTTTTTAGATTTAGCTCTTCTTAATGGTCGATTGAGGGATGATTTGATGGGTAATTTTACTCACCACTCCTATCTTGGCTCTAGCGTAATCAATTATTTTCTGTCCTCAAAAATCTTTTTACAAAATACTTTTCCCTTGCAAGTTATTTCAAGAGTTGAATCTGACCACTTCCCTTTGGTCTTAACAGTCTCGGCCCCTAGTATTGGCCCCTCCTTTTTGATGGATTCTCGGAATGAGCCTCTAGCCATCTCAGCTATATCCTGCCCTGTTCGTGTTAAATGGTCAGAGGAGGTTAAATTGTCAGTCACAAACTTTATGCACTCAGCGGATGCTGAGTACTGTTGTGAAGGAATAAAATCTATGGGTGAGGATGTTTTTTATCATTAAGGGAATTTGATTCATCTACTAGCCCCTATATTGACAGCTACAAGATCAGTCAAGTCCTCCAAGCCTGACCATGTTTGGTTTGATAATGAGTGCCGTGCCTCAAGATCTGCTCTTCGTAAGGTTGCTAGGGCTGATAGTTTCAATCCCTCCCGGGCTCTTTGTAAACAGTTACAGACAGCTAGGTCCGAGTACCGGAAGTTACTGACACTCAAGAAGTCTGCGTTCCAGCATAAGAACTGGGGATCTCTTCAGAGTGCAGCTGGTTCTGGCGATTCTCAGAAATTCTGGGAGCTGATTTGCTACGCCAGGCTAGGGGGTAAGCCCCCAGTTTTCTCCTCAGTTCCCCCTTAAGTGTGGGAACGCCACGATGCAGAACTTTTTTCTATCCCCTCCCCCGTCTGTTCCAGTGTAGTGTCCCACTCGAAGGACAGTTTTCCGTTATGGCAGCCAGTCTCCTCGGGAGACATTCTGGATTTAATTGCACAGCTTAAAGCTGGCAAGGCGCCGGGTGATGACTTTATCCTCCCAGAGTGCCTGAAATGTGCGCCGGAGTGGTGGGCAGGTATTTTGGCCCCCTTGTTCACCGTTATTAATTAGTCTGGAGAGATCCCTTCCTCGTGGTTTAATAGTATCGTGATTCCTATTTTTAAGTAGGGGGATCCTGCACTTCCAGGGAATTACCGTCCTATTAGTCTGCTAAGTATGGTGCGGAAATTATATGCTCGATTCCTGTTGTCGAAACTCCATCAATGGCTAGAGTCCAATCATAGTCTGGAACCCGAGCAGGCGGGTTTCCAGAAGGGTAAGTCCACTTTGGATCATGTCTTGGTCCTGGCAGCTTTGGCTAATAGATCCCTTGCTTGTCATAAAGATTTCTACTTTTGCTTTGTTGATCTTCGCACGACCTTCGACTCTGTCCCTAGGGAGCGTCTCTGGCTTAAATTGAGTAAGACCTCTATTGACCCCCGTCTTTTGTTCCTAATTGTGAAGTTGCATTCGGGAATTCTCTTCAGGTCCGGTACAACTCCTCCAGTAGTTTAACATCCAAAGTCCAGGTTCTGGTGGGTGTTAGACAGGGGTGTATATTGGCCCCCGTGCTTTTTAACTTGTACTTGAATGATGTTATATCATTTCTAAACTCCTGTGATTCCCACGCTCCTGTCATTGGGGATAGGGTTATCCCTGCCCTCTTGTATGCGGATGACACTATCTTGGTTTCTCACTCTATAGCGGGCCTGAGACGCGTCATGGATCAATTCGGCATCATTGCAAAAATGAGGCCCTAGCCATTAATGATGATAAGACAAAGGTGTTGGTAATGGGGAATCCCAGGCGACATAAAAACCATCGCTGGACTATAGGGGGAACTTTGGTAGAGCAAGTCCCCTCATATAAATATCTGGGGGTGATTTTTTCCTGTAATGGCAGTTGGAAGGCCCACTTTGATGCAGTAAAGGCCCAAGCAAGGTGTACCTCAGCAGCGATTATTAGCTTCTTCTTGGGCCCTGGTGGCAACTTGGTTTTGCCCGCCTTTCGTTTGATCAGGGCAAAAGTAATTTCTCAAATTCTATATGCCTTTCCTGTATGGGGCACGGCGCTTGTGAATAATTTGGAAGTAGTCCAAAACGGTTTTCTGCGCGCAGTCCTGGGACTCCCCAAGGGTATGCTGCAGGTGATTCTAATAGCAGAGACTTGTAGCCAATATGCTAAGGCAATCCGCACTTCGGTCCTTGTTCAGATATTGGCTTAGAATATCTCTGTTTCCATTGCAGGATCGGTCACTCCTAGCTTTAGCAAGTACACACGGATTATTGAGTGCCTGGGACTCTGCGATTGAACTAGAAGCCCAAAACCTGGGGTTCTCACGTGCCCACTTGTTGGAGGTGGGCCGTGAGTCTGCTGAATCGCTTATAATTAGGAGGCTGGCAGACCAAGAACTACAACAACAGGACTTTCTTTTACGTTCTCAGAGAGCTGTTCCTGCTTACTCCCCCCCCCCGGCCCCCCCAGGCCAAAATTAGTTATCTATTTACCTGGTTGGACGCCCCAGCAAGACAGGCCCTTACCCGCCTTAGATGTGAGGCCTTTTCCCCGGATATTCTTGAGGGCCGATATACGGGGGTGCCCAGAGATAACAGGTATTGCTCCCTTTGTGACCTTTTGGAGTCTGACTTCCTCATTCATGTTTTCTTTCGATGTTCTGCCCTGACTGACCTAAGATAAAAGCTGTGGGGCACTTTCCCCTTTTTGTCTTGTGCCGACAGCCCCCAGTCTACTCTAAGGTTGCTCCTCTGCCCAACAGATTCTCCGCTGACTCGTTCGGCAGCTTGTTTTGGTTTAGCGGTGGCCCGTAGGCACAAATCCCTTTCTTATCTTAACGGTCCCTAATTAAGAGTAGTTTTATGTTTTCTCTGCTTGCTGGGTTTCTTTGAGTTAGGAGTATTTTGTGTCTCTGCATTTATGAATCTGTTAATGTTACTTTTAGTACTGATGTGTTTTGCTTTATGGTGCTCAGAAACCACCTGCTGTTTGGGGATCCTGCCATTGTGCCGTAAGTCATTGTGCGACCGGGCTGTTGCTGTGACAGGCTGCTCAGTGTAGAACTCGCTCCCCCCAGATGTCTATCTCCCTGGAACAATACTCGCTGTTCCTCCCTCCTCACCTTTAAAAAGCACCTGAAGAGTCTTTATGCTCCAGGTGCTTTTAGGATCCATTGCTGGTTTTTCCTTAATGTGGTTTCTCCTCCCTCTTTTGAATTGTTTTTAAATAGATTTCTATTTTAAATGGATTTTATATTGTTTTATCATATTCTTATATTGTGAAGGGCTCCGAATGCCATTTGGCAGGGGAGCACTATAGAAATGAAATGAATTATTGTCAACTCTTCTCCCTTTACACTCTTTCTCTGGGTAAACTCATTGGGCACAGTCCTATCACCTGTGTACGCTGCCCCCTATGTGCAGGGCACTGCAGTACAGTGCCAGAACGCGGAAGCTGCAGGCGTGCACGTGCGCCACACGCACAGTACAGCCCCACGGGGCAAAAGCAAAACCTGGGCTGACTCAACCCCCAGAGCCCCCAACCCCCCCATGGCCTGGGGGCTCCATTGCCCCCAGGTCGTGGGTTGTGTGGGCTCGAGGGGTTAGGTCTGCCTAGGTTGCGCCTTTCCCCGGCGTGACTGTGCTCCACGCAGCGCACGTGCACGGCTGCAGTGTGCACATTCTGGTCATGCACTCAAGGGGGCAGCGTACGCAGACTATTGGATTGTGCCCAATAAATCTTACAGCTTCCAGTATCACCTGTACGCTGATGAGACACAACTCTCTCTCTCCACTCCCACATTCTCTCCTTCCATCCATTCTCGTGTTGCTGACTGTCTTGCTGACATCTCTGCCTGGATGCCTCACCGCCAACTCAACCTTAATATGGCCAAGACTGAACTCCTCATCTTCGCCACAAAACATTCTCCTCCTACTTCCCTCTCAGTTTCCATTGAAGGAGTCACCATCCAGCTGGTCCCTCAGGCACATAAGCTGGGATTCATCTTTGACCCCTCCCTCTCCTTTACACCTCAGATCCAGGCTGTTGCTAGATCCTGTTGCTTAGCTCTGTATAAAATTGCTAAAATCCGGCCCTGCCTTACTGTTTCTAGGGGGGGGGACATCAGGTCAAATACCGGCTACCGGATTTACCATTTACCAGATTAAAAAAAAACAGATTGCCGGATTTGTACCGGTTTACCGGTACCGGATTTGTTCCATTGATTTCAATGGGGAACTGTCCCCATTGAAATCAATGGAAAAAAACACAAAAAACCTCCCCCCTCCCCCTCCCAGACTGTGCGGGTGGAAGGGGGGGCACCCCCACCCACCCTGCCCAGCCTGGATTTAAAAAAATTTTTTTTAACCCTAAGTCCCTACTAGTGCGGGTTCTGGGCCGCCACACCAGCAGGTACTAGGGTGATCCCTGGGGTGGGGGGTGGTTTAACACACACCCCACCCCAGGGATCACCCTACCTCCCCACCCAGGGATTGCCTACCTTGCGCTCCGGGCGGTGGCGGTTCGACTCAGCGCTACTAGGGGAAACCCAGAAATTCACCGGAATGCCTAGTAGCACTGAAGCCGGAAGTTCACCAGAAGGCCTAGTAGCACTGAAGCCGGCAGCCACAGCCAGCGCTGAAGCCGCCGGAGTCGGACCACCGCCGCCCGGAGCGCAAGGTAGGCGATTCCTGGGTGGGGAGGTAGGTGATCCCTGAGGTGGGGTGTGTGTTAAACCACCCCCAACCCAGGGATCACCCTAGTACAAACTGAACCTACCAGTACCTACCTGCTGGTGTGGGCTCTGGGTCGCCGGTGGCGGCCCAGAGCCCGCACCAGCAGGGACTTCGGGAGGAAAAAATTTTTTTTTAAAGCCAGGCTGGGCAGGGTGGGTGGGTGGGGGTGTCCCCCCTTTCATTTGAATGGCCGCAATGTAAAAAATCCGGTACGGGGAATCCGGTAAATTACCCCGGATTACCGGGTTTAATCCAATACTGCCGGTACACCAAATACCGGGCAGTATCGGATACCAGAAGATCCGGAAGTCCCACCCCTAACTGTTTCCACTGCAAAAATCCTAGTCCATGCTCTAGTCATCTTTCACCTTGACTACTGCAACTTCCTCCTTAAAGGTCTCGCCTGCTCTGCTCTGACCTCACCCCACTCATCTCCATTCAGTGCTCTGCTTCCAAAGTCATCCACCTTGCCCGTTACTTTGACCACATTCAGCCTCTCCTCTCTGCCCTACACCAGCTCCCTCTATGGTATTGGGAATGCATTCAGCACAAGCTCCTGGTCTTCACCTTCAAGGCTCTCCATGGCCTTGCTCCCCCATATCTCTCTGCTCTTGTATCCCACCACATTCCTGCCTGGGAGCTTCACTCCTCCTCTGCCCCCACCCTCGCCTGCTCACAACCCCCTTGCTCCTCTAAATGACTTCACCCCTTCTCCCTTGCTGCTCCTCATGCCTGGAACTCCCTTCCTGGATACGCTCACTCTACTCCCTCCCTCCCAACTTTCAAATCCCCCCATAAAACCTACCTCTTCTGTCAGGCCTTCCCTAGCCAGTCTTTCCCTTCCTCTTCCCCTTCGCTCTGAATCTAGTTCCCTGGAACTTAAAGCATGTGCACCTGCAATTTCTCAACCTCATGAATGTACTCTCATCTCTCCCAATGTTAGACTCTCTCTTGTCTCTTAGATTGTAATCCCCCTTGGGGTAGGGACCTGTCTATAACTATTGAATGTACAGTGCCAGGTATTTGCTGGCGCTATATAAATAATAAATACTTTGAATTCAGCTGCCTCCCTGTTGTTCCACTCAGTCTACTCTCTCTATTCCTGTTATTTCACCTCGTCTTGTCCCTCCCCCCCATTCCCCACAAACACTCTTACTCCTGTTCAGTATCAAAGATAGAGCTCATTCTATCTTCAAGGAGCCTTTGGTTCTCGGTCAGGGGAGTAGGTGCTAGAGAGTGGGCTTGGAGTCTTGACTCCTGGGTTCTCAGTTACAGCGTTGAGAACAGGGGAGAGCAGAGGAGGCTGGAAGGTGCTCCAAACGGAGTCCTGAGTCCACCAGGACTCTTGGGTTGTCTCTGAGGGGAGTGGGGGGCTACCAGGTTACAGTAGGGTGGGAGTGGCTGTAAGCCACAACTCCTAGATTCTGTGTTAAAGGCTTCAGACATAGTAGCTTACAGCAGGGGGTGCTGGAAGCCAGGCCTGCACAGTTCTCTGGGAGGGCAGTGGGAGCTAGGGGGTAAGAGGAAGGGTTATGAGCCATTACTCAGCCGTCCTATTCTCCCCAACCCAAATGAAAAGATAGAGGGAAAGGAGGGGGGTGAGTGGACAGGTCACCCCCCTCACGCCCCCAGCTTCAATGTTGCCCCCAACCTGCAGAAGAAGAGAATTGGGGGTGAAAGACCAACACAAAGGGTGGGTGCATGGAGCCTAATTTTGAAGCGAGCACAATATGCGAGAGTGTACAACAGCTTTAGTGCTTACCTGGCACAGACGTTAAGGCAGGAGCCTTGACTTACAATTTCCATGTGTGTTCGTGCATGAATGAAATTTGTGATTGCCTTCACTTCTCTCTTAACCTGAAGGGTTTTTCATGATGGAATTGTCCCCACTTGACAGGGCAAAGAGATATTTCCATGATCAGCCCCCAAATGACCCAGGGAGTCAGGGCGAGAACCCTTGTCTCCTTAAGCCCGTCCTTCCTGTCGATCAGGGTAGATGATGGGTTTACATAAGGTGCATCTTATCTCATATACAACTAATTTCCCAGTGTCACACTGCGACACAGGCATAGGGGGACCCTGCCCACTACAGGAGGTTGGGAAATTAGCCCTGAAAGGGGTCATTTTATTAAAGCAATTGGTGGATTCACCTACCAGCATTGCACGTTGGGCAGCACTTGTTGTCTATTTTATATTCTCCTGCTTCACAGGTCTCAGCATCCAGATGAACCAGTTGTGTTACCAGGATGATGATGAAACGCTTCTGAGAAGAAAAAGAAGAGGTTTACTTGTACCAGTTACATCCTGCTCAGTGATCAGCCTTCTAGTCTTAAATGCAGATGCTGGCCTTCCCAATGGGAAATACCTTTACAGACGTTTCCTATGCTTGATCCTGGTGCGATAAGAGGAGAAAGGTGCAATTGTAGTTGATGAAGAGTTCATGTTGTTCTGTCTCCCTCTCATGGTGGCATTCAGCCACACACAAGTTGTGCTACTTTCTCTCTCTCTCTTATCCCCTCCCCCCCACCCTCTCTCTCGCTTTCTCTTTCTAGTGGTGGTGCTTGGTGTTTTTTGTATCCCACCACACTCCTGCCTGGGAGCTTCACTCCCCCTCTGACCCCACCCTCGCCTGCTCAGAACCCCCTTGCTGCCCCTCATGCCTAGAATGTCGTCCCTGGATATGTTCACTCTGCTCTCTCCCTCCCGACTTTCAAATCCCCCATAAACCCTATCCTTTCTGTCAAGCCTTCCCTAGCCCGTCATGAGTGAAACTGGGCTGAGCTAGAGCTCAATTAGGGGGGAAACCACTAAGGATAGGTGAAGCACCTGCTTCCGGGCTTGAGACTGCCTCAAGGGAAAGAGCTTCCCTGGGTCTGACAGGCCAGAGAAGTCAAGTCAGAGGTCTGGGAGCTTGGAAGATGCCTGCCCGGGGGGCCACTGGGCATGTGCGGCGACTACGAGCGTGTGGTCAGAGTTCCCGTGCGGCCTGCAAATATTTTGCCAAGAAACACAGCTTCAGAGGCGTGAATGTCAAAACCTAAAACTGTGCCGGTGTGTGGGATGACAGAGCCCATTAAAAAACCAGCGCAAGCGACCCGGGGCAGCTTAAAAGACTTCTGGCAAACCCGGAGCAATTCCCCCTCCCCAGCTAACAGGCTGCAAAAGAAAATGGAGGAGGAAAGGCAGGAGGGAGGAGGAATGACTTCGCAAGAAAAGGCGGCTGCCCATACTAATGAAATTCTGCTGGCAATCCAGGCTGAATTAAAAGGAGTGCGTGAGTCTTTCAACATTTCTATGGACAAATTAAATACCTCAGTAGATCAAGGGAGGGGTGGGGGGTGGAGACTATCACCCACCGCGTGGATCACTTAGAGAGCAGAGTGGGATCCCAGGAAGATAGAGGAATAGATAGAGATAGCAGAGTGAATAGGCTGGAAAATTCTGTGCAGGAATTAAAAGATAAATGTGAAGATCTGGAAAATAGAAGCCCGGGATGTACCCTGCGATTCCTGGGAGTTCCCAAATGGCTGGAGACAACAGGGGCTCAGGAACTGGGGATAAAGATAATCAGGAATGTGTTCCCTGAGGTGCCAGAACTTCACCAGATAGAAATCGAGCTCACTCACAGATCGCTTAGATCAAGACCTGGTGATGGTGAGAGGCCCAGACTTCTGATAAAATGTTTAAGATATCAGGATAAAGAGAAAGTTCTCCGAGAAGCTCGTAAACTGCGCAAAATGGAGTAGGAGGGTAAGAAAATCTCAATACACCCTGATTTGGCCATTGAGACTCAGAAAAAAAGGAGGGGCTGGAGTAAATACTTTGAAACCCTTAACTGCGGTATTAGGGGCGCAGATCTGGCACCTGGCCAGGCTCACGTTTGTCTTCAATGGCAAATGGTGGTGGTGTTGTTGTTTTTCATCCGGCTGAACTAGAAACTTTCATAGAGAAGTACAAACAGAAGGCTTCTCAGAATGGATGAGACCCAGGGATAGGATTTTACCTGCTCCTCTGAGATTACACACAAGGGAGCAAGAGGTCTGAGAGAGATACCAGGCAATAAGATCCTGAAGAAGCTACTGATGACCCTTGAATTATGAATAAGTTTTACTATCTGGAACTGGCTTTCAAACAGAAATCACAAGTGTCCTGAGACTTTCGTAGAACACGCAGTACCTAGAACCCCCACAGGAGTGCAGCAGTGATACATAAATAGAAGCTTTCCAGGTACCAGAGACTACTGAAAGAAGCACTACAAAGTTAACTGTAGTCTAGAAACTGATATTGGGTACGGAGTCTAGGACTACAAAGTTGGAATCCTATTGTAGAGAGGGATATCCGCAGACCTCCTTGGTACTCCGAGGAGCTGCGGACGCTGAACCAGATAGGGCGACGGTGGCGTCGTTCTCGGGCTGAAGCCAACAGATTACGGCATAGAGGTAGTTTATGAGCCTATACTGTGGCTATGCGGGCAGCAAAGAGGGAATTCTTTGCTACCCTCATAGCATCTGCTAAATCCCGTCCAGCGGAGCTGTTCCAGGTAGTGCGGGGGCTGATCAGTCCGACCTCCCTCAACCCTGGAGTTGAGTCATCAACTGCCTGCTGTGACCTTTCTGCGGATTATTCTGCAGAGAAAATCGCTCGTATCACCAAGATCTCGATGCCGCGCTTAATACAGTGGAGGAGGTAGATGTGGCAGAAGCCCCATCTTGTCTGATTTCATGGGATCAGTTTCAGTCGGCGACACCCGCTGATGTGGTGGGGGTGCTTGGGGTTGTTCAAGCCATTTCTTGTGAACTAGATCCGTGCCCGTCCTGGCTGATTAAGACCTGCCGGGAGACAATGGGGCGGTGGTACGGCCTCTGCTCAAGAAACCATCGCTTGACGCTGACTCCCCTGCCAGCTATCGGCCTGTCTCTAACCTTCCCTTTTTAGGGAAGGTTATTGAACGGGTAGTGGCTCAGCAGCTCGTAGGGCATCCCAGGAAGGACATTTGTTCCTGGGCCCCCAGTCCTGATTCTTCCTGATTCTTCAGCTCTTCCTGATTCTTCAGCTCTTGCTGGTAGCCAGGCACCTTCCCAGAGGGGCCTAAACCCGATGGTATTTAGGACCCCATGGAATCCTAAGAGCAGCCAGTCCTTCCTCAACACTCCCCCTCTGTCTCGGAGAACAAGCCGAACTGAACAAACATAGACTGAACAAACACAGACTGAACAAACATAGACGTAGAGAAGGGGTGGGGTAGCAGGAGTGGATGGTGGGGGCTGTGGAATCGGGCATCTGGGGCAGGGGGTCTGTGTGGTGCCAGGGAGGCTGGGTGGGACAGGGGAGAGGATGGTGGGGAGGGGGGCATTCCAACCTAGTTACACAGTGCAGCTATGCCCCTGAAACGAGTCTAGTTCCTGGTACGGTTATAGGGCAAAATTATAGAAACACTCGTCTCATTACCCCAGGTCTACTTATTAATCAGGGGAGGGAGGAATCCCCTTTAGCTCACACCTACAGGATCCTCCCCTCTGTGTCTCTGCTGTGGGCAGGAACGGTACAACTCACTGCCAAAGATTCTGAGACCCACTTACCAGGTGCATGATTTTAAGATGAGTCACTGAGATGTACCAACCTCTCTTTACCACAGGGCATTGGCTCCTCCCACCATGATGCCTCACAAATGACCAGTAATCTCAATTGTTCCCAAGGTTTTGAGTTTTGTGGGACCGCTCTTGAGTAGTTATGCTTCCTCCTGTTGAGGACGTCTCAGCGGGTGGTGATGTGTGATTGCTTGTCGTCCTCTCGGGAGGTATACTGTGGTGTGCCACAGGGTTCTATACTTCCCCTCCTGTTCAACATGCCGCTGGCTGAGGTCATTTGTGGTGAAGTACCATCAGTATGCTGATGACACCCAGATCTGCTTCTCCTTTTCATCTAATCCAGGCCCTGCAGTCTTGGTGCTCACCCGATGCCTGGCTGCTGTCGGGGACTGGACTGAATGAGCCAACTGAAGCAGAATCCAGACAAAATTGAGGTGATGATGGTTGGCTGGTCTTGTGACCTGGGGGGGATTGGGACTCTTGTTATTGATGGAGTTCAGCCCCCTCTGGTCAATCAGATTGCAGACCTTTCAAGGAGGCAGGACGTAGTAGTAATGGGGGACTTCAACTACCCCGATATCTGTTGGAAGACAAACTCTGCTAAGCAAGGAATGTCCAGTAAATTTTTGACTTGCCTTGCTGACAATTTCTTCTTTCAGAAGGCGGAGGAAGGAACGAGGGGGTCGGCAATCCTACACTTGATCCTAACCAAGAGGAAAAACTTGATCGATGAGGTGAAAGTAGTGGGAACTTTGCCAGTGGGTGGGGGAGTGATCATGGAATGTTGAAATTCATGACCTTAAGAAAAAGTAAAGGTGAGCATAGGCAAATGTGTACCTTGGACTTTAGGAAAGCTGTTATTAATAAACTCAGAGAAATGCTAGGCATGATCCTGTGGCTAGCCAAACTAAAGAAAAAGGGAGTCCAAGATGGATGGGAGTTTCTGAAAAATGAGAAAATGGAGACACAAACAATTCCAATGAGAGAGAAAAATGGGAGGCATCAAAGGAAACCAATGTGGCTGCACAAAGAGCTTTTTGATGTGCTGTGAATTAAAAGGGACAAGTGCAAGAAATGGAAGATGGGACAAGTCACAAAGGATGTATACAGACAAGTATCCCAGACTTGTAGGGATGGTGACAGGAAGGCAAAAGCACAGAATAAGCTGAGGCTAATGAGGGATGCTAAGAACAATAAAAAGAGATTTTACAGGTACATTAGGAGTAAGAGGAAGAAAAAGCAAGCGGTAGATCCGCTGCTCCGTAAAGATGGGTAAATTGTAATAGGGGACAAAGAGAAGGCCAAACTACACAACTCCTAATTTGCCTACGTCTTCTCCCAAAACGTAGGAAAGTGGTTCAACCTGGCAAAAGTAGCATGTATGTTGAGGGGAAAGGATTGCAGCTCAGGAGAGATAGAGAGTTGGTCAGAGAATACTTAGCTACCCTAAACAAGTTAAAGTGTTCAGGGCCAGATTAATTACATCCTACGGTATGGAAGGAACTTGCTGATGTACTCTCAGAACTGCTGTCAATCATCTTTGAGAGTGGGTGAGATGCTGGAAGACTGGAGATGGGCAAATATTATCCGTCTTCAAAAAGGGGGGAAAGGAGGATCCAGGAAACTATATACCCAACAGCCTGACATCGATACCTGGGAAGATACTAGAACAGATGATAAAGGTGTTGGTACTTACCTATAAAGCCCTATATGGCCTGGGCCCTACCTATCTGTGGGGCCACCTCACTCCCTGGGCTCTGGATTGACCCCTGCGATCAACCGGGAGTGCCTTTTTCATAGGTCCCCCAGGTATCCCGGTGGGCGACTATGGAGGGTGCATTCTTGGTGGCTGCACCAAAGCTGTGGAACTCCCTCCTGGCAGAGGTCCATGTAGCCCCGGACCTCTCCACCTTTTGATGGTAATGCAAGGCCTGACTGTTCCGCCAGGCTTTTGGTGAGGGAGATGGGTGATGGGTGGGAAAACTGAGGGGTTAAGGGGGTGGTTTTTTAAATATATTTCGGGTGCCCAACTATTTTATGATGTTGTTTTATATTTGTTTATCTTATTTTGTATTATTGTATTTTATATATTTTTTAAAAAATTATATTGCTTTTTGTAGGAGGGTGCAGAGTACAAGTTTATATAATTAATTAATTAATTAATTAATTAACTGATTTATTTATTTATTTATTTAATTAATTAATTAACTGATTTATTTATTTATTTAATCTGTAAGCATCTAGAAAACAATGCCATGATTACTAGAAGACAGCATGGATTTGTCATGAGTAAGTAATGCCAGACTAATCTTATCTCCTATTTTGATCCAGTTACTAGTTTAGTGGATCATGGGAACGCTGTGGACATGATATATCTTGATTTCAGCAAAGCATTTGACAAAGTCCCCCATGAAATCCTTGTTGACAAGCTGGTAAAATGTGGGACAGATGATAATGCCATTAGGTGGATTTACAGCTGGTTAAAAAACCATACCCAAAGAGTGCTCATCAATGGCTCCTCATCAATCTGGAGGGAGGTGTTGAGCGGGGTGCCACAGGGCTCTGTCCTGAGCCCGGTACTGTTCAATATCTTTATTAATGAACTGGATGAGGGAGTAGTGGGAATGCTTATTACATTTGCAGATGACACAAAACTGGGGTGGATAGCTAATAGTAGGGGTGGGAATACCGGTTCTACCGGTAACCGGTAATGCCGGTATTAGGTGTACCGGATTTAAATCCGGTAATCCGATAATCCGGTAACCTGTACCAGATCTTTTTAATGGTACAGGTTACCGGATCTTTTACATTGGGGGAGGTCAAGGTGGCAGTTGGCAGGCTTTTGTCATGTAAGTTTGTTTTTAAGTACTGAGTCCCTCCCTGCCCCCACCCACAGGTGCAAATGGATACATTTTGCACCTTTTTTACCCTGCCTTGGATTGTTTGAATTTTTTGAAATAAAAAAAGTCATCCAATTCTGGAGGTTTCTGTAGGGTATGGGGCACTTAACTGGCTGCTGGTGCTGGCCAATAATCTTGGGGTTTTTTTCTTTCCTTCTGGGGGCTTTTGGAGCTCATGCCTGGCCAGCCATTTTACAGCAGCCTTGGAGACGAAAGGATCCACAGAGCTGCTGGAGGTGTGCATGCGTGCGACAGCTGGTAAGTTTCGGGTTCCCTGATTCCCTCTAGTACAGGATCTCCTTGGTGCCTGTAGCAAGGGGGATGGGGAGGTTGGCACTGGTGGACTTGCCTGGGTAGGGTTACGGGTACCCCTAGACTTAGGGATAGGATGTGGGGGGGTGGGCACAAGGCAGCATGGTGGGCAGTGGGCAGGCACTGGGCAGATAGGGCAGGTCACTGGGAAACAGTGGGCAAGGGCATGCCATGCTGAGAGTTTTTTCCACTGGCACGGGGTGGGGAATGGTGGCCTTGCCACCATGGTGTGTGATGTGTGTGTTTGTCTTTAGCCCTGTCTTGTTTTGGGATGCACTGTGTGGGGGTGCACTGCCCCCATGCTTGGCCACTGCCCTGCTTCATGGTGCTATCTTTGTTTGTCTTGGAATGGCTTGTGGTGTTTTAGTTTTTTTTGTCTCTAGCCCTGTCTTGTTTTGGGGTGCACTGTGTGGGGGTGCCCCTATGCCTGGCCACTGCCCTGCTTGTGGGGTGCTGTCTTTGGCTTGGAATGGCTTGTGGTGTAGTGGCTGCCTGTCTGTAGTGTCTGAGGCTTCTTGGAAGGTGAACCACAGTGGGGGATGTGATGTGGGAAAGCTGGCTGCCTGTCTGTACCCGCTTGTCTGTCTGGGTGAGATTTTTTTTCTTTCTATGAGACTGCAGTGCAAAAGATTGATTGCCATCAATCTTCCCTTCGCTGAACTAAACTGTCTGAGGCTTTTTTGGAAGCTTGTTTTGGGGTGTGTTGGGGTGCCCACTGCGGTGCCCACTGTGTTAGCTTGGCTTTTGTGTGTTGTGTTCAGGTTTGGGAGTGTTGGGGTACCCCGGTATCTTGCCGTGCTAGCAGCGAGGGAGGTGTGCTGCATTGCAGCAGCAGGCAGTTTCTTGCTACTACCAACGAGCTGCCACCTACACTTAGTGTGCTTACCCTCAGTGCACTGCACACCCACTTCTCACCGGACCCCAACCCCGACTGCCTTTAACTATCTTCTGACTCTGGGCCTTAGTGGGTCCTCCCCCCCCCCCCAGGTGCAACCATGCCCCCTGCACTCCAATAGCTACACCAGTGGTGTCAACAACACCTTGTGATCAACCATATTAAAGGCCACAGGGCCAAGTGTGCCGCCATAAACCCCGAGAAGAGTAAGGCATTGTTGGCTCTCTTGTTGAATAGTTTGTAAAGAACATTGAGGTTGTTTACCCTAACGACTGTCTGACAGCGCAACTGTCGACACGGGGCAAGTGTGTCATTACAAACCTTAGGAATGTTGAACTTTTCCTCTGCCTTTACAGATTTGTAGGTATGGCTTGTCTGACCTAAGTTTCCCTGTGTTTTTCAATTATTATCCCCAAGGGTTGAGCCATTTTTGTAGGTGACAAATGGGAGGGCCAGATTTAGAGATTCCAAAGGTGTTTAATAGCCATAATGGAATTATAATTTTGTGATTCTATGATTTTATCTTGTTATTTTATTGTATTTTATTTCTGATAAAATTATAATTTCATTATGGCTATTAAACACCTTTGGAATCTCTAAATCTGGCCCTCCCATTTGTCACCTACAAAAATGGCTCAACCCTTGGGGATAATATATATATATATATATAAATAAAAGGCCACCAGAAGAACAGGATCAGCTGGGTAGAATTCCCTCTGTCAATCTCCAGGCTCAGGTCATCAACCAAGGCCACAAGCACGGTCTCTGTACCATACCTAGAATGGAAGCCCGACTGAAATGGGTGCAGGAATTCGTTGTCATTGAGATGAGTCTGGAACTGTTGGGCAACCAACTACCCTTTCAATAACCTTCCCTAAAAAGGGAACGTTAGAGACAGGCTCCATCTCATGGTGAATCAGAGAATAACAGGGACCCTTCAGAATTATTCTCATTTTCTTCCTATAAACAAGTGACCTGGGGGAGATATGGTAGTTTTCCCTTTGCCGATCCCAAGGCCATAGCTCTGTGGGAGTAAGTGGATCTGTTTATCACTAGCCACAATCCCAAGTGGCATCCGCATTGGATATTCATAGGATCTGCATGGGTCCTGCACGGATTCTGCATAGCACTCAAAGGAGATGCGCACATGTGAGTTAGGGGATCAGCTCCACTGTGTAGACTGGCCATTGTAATGGAAAGGACACTGTAAAGCAGACCAGTGGATCTGTTGTACATATGTTGCCTTTTTAGTGCGGGAAACAGGTTTTAAGGACACAGTCTTCTAAGTAGTTAGCACTTAGCATTCTACTTCCTGATGGTAACCAAAAGTGAGTGTTAGTGTCACCTGTATGCCAAGAAACAGTCAGAATGTAATGCTAGGTAAAGGGAATAGTATATTTCAAGCAGCCAAGAAATAATGGATTGACCAGATAGCCCATATTTTAAGGAGCACTCCTTGTTGTAAGGGAACAGCCTGTATTTCATTACACCACAGCTCTACAGAACATAGTGGATATCCTTTATTTCAGAATGTCACAAACCCATAGTATCACTTAATTTTGAAATTTTCATCTGGCAACCCTAGTATCTATCCCCTGTGATGCTGGGTTTAGGGAAATATGGCAGATTAGAGCAGAAACGGTTCTTAGTAGCAGATTCTGGGTGTGTTTAGACTTGATATTGGCCAGCATTAGTGCACTTTAGTATGCTTTACTCCATGGGCCACCATCACGTTAAAAAACAAACACCCTCCAGATGCTAGCACGGGATGGATTCTTACTGTGGTGGTGGCTAGCCTGGGCTGTGACTCGGGGAAATCCCTTCATTTTGGTGTTTCGGTTACTTTTTTGGTATTGTTTAGTGCTATTGTGCGCCATACTGTTGTACAACAGTGATATTCTGCTAATAACTATAGTGTGGCACTGTTGTGCAACAACCAAAATACTGAAACTAGGCTTGTAGCGGAACCGGCTGCTCCCATTCCGCTTTTTCCTCCCGATAAAATGGTTCTGCTCTCAACGTTCCTCCAGTTTTCCACTGCTTCCGCATTGCCACCCTAGCAGTAGCAGCTTCTGCAGTGTGCTGCTGCAGCTCTCGTATGCCAACGGATTTCCGGCAGAATTTGGAAAACTGGTAGAAAATCCAAGCCACGCGGAACTGGGATGTGAGGAGGCAGGGTGCTACAGCTGCGTTGCCAAAAGCTACCACCTGGTGGAGCAAGTTGCCCCAGCTTGGCTGTATACTGCCACCAGCTCTGTCTCAGGCTTATGCCGCTGCTGCTCCCCCTCTTAAGTGTTGCCCATCTCCAAATATCTATTTTATATAATCACTGCAGCCCCCTCGGATTCTACTACCCTGCCACTGCTCTGTACTTGGGGGAGTACACAATACATACGTGGCTGGCCTGGTGGCAGCACAGCAGCAGCACACGCAACGTGGAAAAAAACGTGTTCCAATACAAATCCCACCCCTAAGAACACCGGCTGTGGCTGGCCTGGTCTGACACCGCACGGCAGACTGGGGAGGGAGTGGGGACAGGGAGGGGACACTTGCTTCAACTTTGTCTGTCTGGCTATCATGTCAGTCCCGCTGGCCTGTGCCACTGCCGCCTCGTGCCTACCTCCTCTCCCCCCGCCCCCTCAGATGAAGAATAAAATAAGATTAACACAATTATAATTACAGAATATAACAGAAAATAAAACTGTACTTACAAGTTTGTGGAAGGAGAGAAGGATTCTCTCTCTGATATGATAGCTGCCTAGCTGACTCGAGTGGTGCACTGGGTAAACCAGTTCGGCTCAAAGAACAAATAGTCACTCTCTCAGCATGGTGGCCCAGGAACAAGAGGGGGGATTGGTGTGGCACTTTTATACGGCCTGTGGGACCGTGCATCCCCTTCCCTGCCCATGACCTCTGCCTCTAACCAATTGCAAGCAAACTGTGGATACTGTTTTCGCTGAAAATATCACTTCTGCAGGGAGCGGAAACTCTTCTCATAAGTTGGTGACTTCCTGCCTCGAAGTACAGGCAAAACAAATTCATGGAAGGTGGCCACGGAAAGAACAGAAACCAGCAAGGAAAGTAGCGGAATGAAGGACTGCTTACGAATCACACCACGCGAGGCGGAAGAGCAGTTACTGGCAGAAAGTTTTGTCGCGGGGGGATGCTGCTTCAGGTCTAACTGAAACAAAGTTACCAAAGCAAGATGACTAAATTAAGGAATATGCGAAAGTATTGCCGCACTAAGGAAGATTTATTCAGATATTTCCTTACATATGAATATCTGAATAATCTTCCCAAATATAAAATGACACATTCGCTTCCGCTGTAGCTGAAAGCTGCAGTAAGACTGATGCTCTTCAGTGCAGTGGAGACAGGTGGTGGTATCAACAATGTTGCTTTCCCCCCCTTCAGATAATTATGTTTCTGGTTCAGAGCTAGGAGGCAGCTCTTGTTGGATCACAATCATATGCAGACTCTGCTGATAGGGAGGCACATGACTACAGTGGGCTGAAATAGTTGGAGTCATGTAGGAACATGTGGTGTGGCCTAAAATGAAAGACTGTTGATGATTTGTGGCATCTCAGTTTAGGGACAGCAAATCTGTGACCTCTTGAAGGGCATCTTCTGTAAACCATGCCTGCAACCTCTTGGCCCTGCTCGTGGTATGAGTTGCCACGGGAGCCGCCTCCATCAAGACTTACACTCACAGCTTCCCTTCTCATGTTCAGCTTCTCTGGCTGGACAGGCCTCTTCTAAACTCCCAGACCCCTGACTTGACTTCTCTAGCCTGTCGGACCCAGGGAAGCTCTTTCCCTTGAGGCAATCTCAAGCCCAGAGTCAGGCTCTTCACTTATCATTAGTGGCTTCCCTCCTAACTGAGCTCTAGCTCAGGCCGCATTCATATCTGTGGTGGCGGCGGTAGAGAGAGTGATGAGAGAAGACGTGGCAGCGGGGAGGAGCCGGATGACAGGAAAAGAGCCAGTGCGAATAGGGATCTGCCGCGGCTTCTCTCTCGCATGTCAGGGCAGGATTTTGCACCCTGACATGTGCGAGGGAAACTGCGGCAGATCCCCATTCGCACCGGCTCTTTTCCTGTCATCCGGCTCCTCCCCGCTGCCGTGTCTTCCCTCGCTGCTCTCTCTGCCACCGCCGCCGCCGCCGCAGATGTGAATGCAGCCTCAGCCCTGTATCCTGGGTCAGCTTCACGCTCTGCCCAGCTGGGAGCCACTCAAACCACACTAATTGGTAGGAATAGTCATTAAGTATTTATACTAAAGTGCACCAAAGTAGGTACTTTAGTATTAATCCTAATAATACTAAAGCGAGCAGCAGATACTGAGATTCTGTTGAATGTTTAAATTTGAAAAAGGCACCTTTGCTATTTGCTGGCTCTGTTTGGCTTGCTCTCTGCCGCTCTTCATCTTTCCCCACTTGTTAATTGTATCCTAGCCAATTTCACCTGCGCTCTGGCAGTGCTACTGTTCTTGTGTTCTGCTTTGTCTCCCAGCTCTGCTCTTCAGCCTATGTTACTGCCAGCCCTCCCCTGGCTGGTCTCAGACCCACCAACCACCCCACAGCTGCCTCGTCTCACCTG
>QEPC01003095.1:963586-987009 GCA_003113815.1 Sphenodon punctatus
AGTATTGCCGCACTAAGGAAGATTTATTCAGATATTTCCTTACATATGAATATCTGAATAATCTTCCCAAATATAAAATGACACATTCGCTTCCGCTGTAGCTGAAAGCTGCAGTAAGACTGATGCTCTTCAGTGCAGTGGAGACAGGTGGTGGTATCAACAATGTTGCTTCCCCCCTTCAGATAATGATGTTTCTGGTTCAGAGCTAGGAGGCAGCTCTTGTTGGATCACAATCATATGCAGACTCTGCTGATAGGGAGGCACATGACTACAGTGGGCTGAAATAGTTGGAGTCATGTAGGAACATGTGGTGTGGCCTAAAATGAAAGACTGTTGATGATTTGTGGCATCTCAGTTTAGGGACAGCAAATCTGTGACCTCTTGAAGGGCATCTTCTGTAAACCATGCCTGCAACCTCTTGGCCCTGCTCGTGGTATGAGTTGCCACGGGAGCCGCCTCCATCAAGACTTACACTCACAGCTTCCCTTCTCATGTTCAGCTTCTCTGGCTGGACAGGCCTCTTCTAAACTCCCAGACCCCTGACTTGACTTCTCTAGCCTGTCGGACCCAGGGAAGCTCTTTCCCTTGAGGCAATCTCAAGCCCAGAGTCAGGCTCTTCACTTATCATTAGTGGCTTCCCTCCTAACTGAGCTCTAGCTCAGGCCGCATTCATATCTGTGGTGGCGGCGGTAGAGAGAGTGATGAGAGAAGACGTGGCAGCGGGGAGGAGCCGGATGACAGGAAAAGAGCCAGTGCGAATAGGGATCTGCCGCGGCTTCTCTCTCGCATGTCAGGGCAGGATTTTGCACCCTGACATGTGCGAGGGAAACTGCGGCAGATCCCCATTCGCACCGGCTCTTTTCCTGTCATCCGGCTCCTCCCCGCTGCCGTGTCTTCCCTCGCTGCTCTCTCTGCCACCGCCGCCGCCGCCGCAGATGTGAATGCAGCCTCAGCCCTGTATCCTGGGTCAGCTTCACGCTCTGCCCAGCTGGGAGCCACTCAAACCACACTAATTGGTAGGAATAGTCATTAAGTATTTATACTAAAGTGCACCAAAGTAGGTACTTTAGTATTAATCCTAATAATACTAAAGCGAGCAGCAGATACTGAGATTCTGTTGAATGTTTAAATTTGAAAAAGGCACCTTTGCTATTTGCTGGCTCTGTTTGGCTTGCTCTCTGCCGCTCTTCATCTTTCCCCACTTGTTAATTGTATCCTAGCCAATTTCACCTGCGCTCTGGCAGTGCTACTGTTCTTGTGTTCTGCTTTGTCTCCCAGCTCTGCTCTTCAGCCTATGTTACTGCCAGCCCTCCCCTGGCTGGTCTCAGACCCACCAACCACCCCACAGCTGCCTCGTCTCACCTGTACTGTGTCCGGAGACCAACTTTGCTTTCTGCTTGTCCCCAGCCACAAGTGAAGAGGGTGCCTGGGACCTTGACCCTACAGCCACTAAAAACCCTCAGCCCCTGGCATTTGCCGCCCACACCCAGTGCCATCCCCCAAACCAGTGCCAGGCAAGTACACTCCATGTGACTTTAGTAGACACTTTACTAGCTTTAGAAACCCCGTGGATCTTTTTCCATTGACTTCAGTGGAAAAAGGATCCCATTGACATCAATGGAAAATGAAACCGAAACAAAACAGGAAAAATACTAAAGTAAACAAAAATGAAACAGAAACAGAAGAAGTAAATACTACTAACTGCCCTACTTAATTCTTTAGGTGTGTTCGGTATTGCTTGGGCACAGTGGGCTGGGAACTCAGAGAGGAAATTGCAAAGATTAGTGGTATAGCTTTCCTGGGGCAAAGGGGTGCCATTGAGCCCAGGCTCTATGGGGTGGAGGGAGGTGCAAAGCACCTCTCATGGTGGAGGCTCCCTGAGAGCCCAGGGAGCCCATTCCAGGATGAGGAGGGAGGAGGCAGTGTGCAAACGCTGGCAACACAAGGTCTCAGGTTTACTGAGCAGCTTGTTAGGAAAGCACCCTTCCTCTCTGGGTGGAGCTGGCATTTCCCTGGCAGATGGAGCCAGATGCTTCTGCAGCAGCAGCAGCAGCACCCGCTCTGCCACTGATACTGTCAGAGAGAGCCCCCATAACTGCCCCGTTCTCAGCCAATGAATGGGGTACGCCTTGCTTTTCCCACGTTTGCCACTCTGGGTGGAGCCAGCATTTCCCTGGCAACACAAGGGCTCAGGTTTCCCTTCCTCCATGCAGCTATTTAGGAAAGCCCTGCCCCCTCCCTTTCTGGGCTGAGTGGCATGTTTCCTAGGTGACAGAAGGGCTTCCAGATGATTTCAGAATGGAGAAGCAGCCCATGAGGTCCTGCAGTCTGTCAATGCTGCATTCATGGAGCCCTGGCCCAAAAGACACCTAAGCAAGCACGGCTGTTGCCGCTGCAGTCAGCAGCCCTTGAACCAGAACCACAGGGCGCATTGGGTAAGAGGAGCTAAAAGCATCTCAAATAGCCTCCTAGTTCACACAAGGTGAAAGCTGCAAAAAAGAGCGAGATGGACAGGGGCGACTGGTGGGTTTTGAGGTTGGAGTGGCAGTAAGGCTGGCCAGCGGGCTACAGTGGGCGGAGCCAGGACAATGGTGGGTGAAGCCAGGGCAACGGTGGGAGGCATAACCCAGCAGCAAGGAGTTCCAAGGGTTATTACATTACTTAATCAAGCAATTCCAGTTAGTTTAGGCAGGTTATAATCACCTCCTCTGCCAGGTTTAAAAGCAGGCAGACAACCTTAAACCTCACTTACAAGCAGTTTTAGCAAACACACACACACACACACACACACACACTCGCAGCAGAGGAGGTTAAGAATACTGCTTCAGAAAGAAGGGACTTGCTGCATGTATGTTGGAGGAACCCCAATCCCTGCTTCAGAAGTCCCTTCTGAAGCAGTATTCTTGCCCTCTGCTGCGTGTGTGTATGTGTGCATGCGCATTGGGGGAGAATTGCAAGGCCCATGAATCACCAGACTCACAGTTACATCTCACGATTGAAAAAGCACCCCATTTCCAGCATTGCGAACACAGCTAAAGCTCGCCAGACGCACAGTTATAATTTATACAATTATACCTGGGAAGATACTAGATGATAAAGGTGTTGGTACTTACCTATAAAGCCCTATATGGCCTGGGCCCTACCTATCTGTGGGGCCACCTCACCCCCTGGGCTCTGGATTGACCCCTGCGATCAACTGGGAGCGCCTTTTTTGTAGGTCCCCCAGGTATCCCTGTGGGTGACTATGGAGGGCACGTTCTTGGTGGCTGCACCAAAGCTGTGGAACTTCGACGGTAATGCAAGGCCTGACTGTTCCGCCAGGCTTTTGGTGAGGAAGAGGTGGGTGGGAGAGCTGAGGAGTTAAGGAGGTGGTTTTTAAAAAATATTTCTGGTGCCCCACTATTTTCTGATGTCGTTTTATATTTGTTTATCTTATTTTGTATTATTGTATTTTATATATTTTGAAAAAAATTGCTTTTTGTAGGAGGCTGCAGAGTACAAGTTTATATAATTAAATAAATAAATAAAGCAGTCAATCTGTAAGCATCTAGAAAACAATGCAGTGATTACTAGAAGACAGCATGGATTTGTCATGAGTAAGTCATGCCAGACTTATCTTATCTCCTTTTTTGATCTAGTTACTAGTTTAGTGGATCATGGGAACGCTGTGGAGATGATATATCTTGATTTCAGCAAAGCATTTGACAGAGTCCCCCATGAAATCCTTGTTGACAAGCTGGTAAAATGTGGGACAGATGATAATGCCATTAGATGGATTTACAGCTGGTTAAAAAACCATACCCAAAGAGTGCTCATTGATGGCTCCTCATCAATCTGGAGGGAGGTATCGAGTGGGGTGCCACAGGGCTCTGTCCTGAGCCCGGTACTGTTCAACATCTTTATTAAATAACTGGATGAGGGAGTAGTGGGAATGCTTATTACATTTGCAGATGACACAAAACTGGGATGGATAGCTAATACCTTAGGAAACAGAAATAAAATTCAAAATGATCCTGATAAGTTGGAAAACTGGGCTAAACCTAACAAAATGAAGTTCAACAGAGATAAATGCAAAGAACTTCATTTAAGTAAGAAAAATCAAATGCAGGATGGGGAATACCTGGCTTGGTAGCAATACATGTGAAAAGGATCTGGGGAGCAAAATTGCATTAGCCGCAAAAAAGGTTAATGCAATTTTAGACTGCATTAACAGAAACATTTTTTCTAGGGGTGCGTCTACCGGATCTACCGGTATCCGATACTGCCCGGTATTGGGTGTACCGGCAGTATCAGATTAAACCCGGTAATCCTGGTAAATTACCGGATTCCCCCCGTACCGGATTTTTTTACATTGCGGCCATTCAAATGAATGGCTGCAATGTAAAGAAAACACACAAAAAAGCCAAACACTTTCCCTCCCTGAGTCCAGGCTGCGCGGGTGGAAGGGGGGACACCCCCCACCCACCCTGCCCAGCCTGGATTTAAACAACAACAAAAATTTCCCCTAAGTCCCCTAGTGCGGGCTCCGGGCCGCCACCGGCGACCCAGAGCCCGCACCAGCACTGCAGCAGCAGGTAAGTGTACCAGTACTGTACTGATCTCTGGGGTGGAGGGTGGTTTAACACCCACCCACCCCCCAGGGATCACCCTACCTCCCCAATGTCATTGCCTACCTTGAGCTCCGGGCAGCGGCAGCGCTCTGGCACTGGCTGTGGCTGCCGCCAGCTTCAGCATGCTATTAGGACTTCCGGGGAACTTCCGAGTTCCCCGGAAGGCCTAGTAGCGTGCTGAAGCCAACGGCAGCCACAGCCAGCGCTGAAGCCGCCGGAGCACCGCCGCCGCCGCCGCCCGGAGCTCAAGGTAGGCAATAGCATTGGGGAGGTANGCCACAGCCAGCGCTGAAGCCGCCGGAGCACCGCCGCCGCCGCCGCCCGGAGCTCAAGGTAGGCAATGGCATTGGGGAGGTAGGGTGATCCCTGGGATGGGGGGGTGTTAAACCACCACCCACCCCAGGGATCAGTACAGTGGCGGCCCGGAGCCCGCACTAGGGGACTTAGGGGAATTTTTTGTTGTTGTTTCAATCCAGGCTGGGTGGGGGGTGTCCCCCCTTCCACCCGCACAGTCTGGAAGGGGGGAGGTTTTTGTTTTTTAATTTTTTCCATTGATTTCAATGGGGACAGTTCCCCGTTGAAATCAATGGAAAAGATCTGGTACCGGTAAACTGGTATTAATCCGGTAAGCCGGTTTTTTTAAATCCGGGAACTGGTAAAACTCGTATCCGGTATTTGCCCTCATGTCCCACCCCTAATTGTTTCCAAGTCATGAGAAGTAATAGTTCCACTCTATTCTGCACTGGTCAGACCTAATCTGGAGTACTGTGTCCAATTCTGGGCACCCCACTTTAAGAAGGACATCGACAAACTGAAACAGGTTCAGAGGAGAGCGACAAAGATGTTCAGTGTTCCTATAAGGAAAGGTTGAAGGAGCTGGGTATGTTTAGCCTAGAGAAGACTAAGGGGCAATATGATAACCGTCTCCCACTACCTGTCACAGAGAGGACCCTGAATGCAAGACTAGAAATAATGGGCTCAAATTACAAGAAAGGAAATTTTGGATAAACATTAGGAAGAATGTGCTAACAGTAAGAGCTGTTCGACAGTGGAATAAATTGCTTTGGGAGGTGAGGGGCCTCTCCTTCACTGGAGGTTTTCAAACAGAGGGTGAACAGTCGTCTGCCGGGGATGTTGTAGCTGCGGATTTCCTGCGCTGAGCAGGGGGTTTGACTAGGTGACCTCTGAGATCACTTCCAACTATGATTCTATGAGGTTTGCAGCCCTGGAGTGCTTTTGGACCCTATGCTGTGCCTGGATTTTCAGGTTGCAGCTGTCAGGACCCGAGTGGCGGTGCAGCGGCGAGGGTCCCGTGGCCTGTCAGCTGCTGCGGTGGGGGGGTGCTCTGGGAGCGTCGGGAAGGCCGCTGTGGGGGGCGGAGCTACCCCGTGCTTCCTGGACGCTCCTAGCCCCACCCCACAGGAAGGAGACAGCAACGCCGAGCTCAGCGGTGGATTGGGGCCCCGCCCTGGGCTCACCTGCTGCAAATAAGATCAACCCCATAAAAGGAACCGGCGGTGGTAATAGCCCCGCCGGTAATCATTTTGAGAGGCTGGCCCTGGGGTGATTGTGTTCCGTTGTGCTATTGACTAGAGCGTTTTCCTTGGAGAGTGACTGACCCCTGTGTATCCCTTCCCTGGAGCAATTCTTGTGAGTAAGTGAGTAGTGTGGTTGTGATAGTGGTATTGTTCCCTGGGTGCTTGTGATTAGTGGTATTCGGTCGTGGTGACCTGCTTCCAACCCAATTCCTTTTCCCTTTGACCTGTTCACTCCATTCCCTGTGTGTAAGCCCGGCCCCCTGCACTTCCCATTTCCCAAGTCCCCTCCCTTTCCCCATTTCCCTTTTCCCCTGCTGGGATTCCCCTTCCCTCGCCCTGCACCTTCTTCGCTCACAGTGCCCTGGGCCCGAGGAGTTCCCTGAACGTGTGGGTCCCTCTTGTATTGTCTTTCCTGTGGGGGCAACTGGCTCTCTCTCTCTCTGTCCCGATGATGAAAAGGGTTGCCTCTTGTTAAAGGAGGAAAGCCCACCCAATATCCTGAGGGACGTTATTTCCCCGAGAGACTCCACCAGAGATAGAGAGCCGCCTCTTGTGCAGGTGTTCCTCCCTCCTGTCTTTGTGAGCCCTTCCTGGGGTTTCTCCCTATTGTTTCCCTCCCCCTCTGTTGTTACATCCTATTTCCCTACCGAACCCCAGCCCGTCTTCCCTTTCACCCTTCCCCCGTGACAGCAGTGGTTGCCAGGAGCACTTTTCACCAACTCCATCTGGTGAGGAGGCTGTGGCGTTTTTTTTGTGATTCGGATGTGGCCACCATCATCCATGTTTTCATCACCTCAAGGCTAGATTACTGCAATGCGCTCTATGTGGGGCTGCCCTTGACGACTGTTCGGAAGCTGCAGCTGGTGCAGAACACGGTGGTTCACCTCCTTTCGGGGGCCGAGTCATCACCAGCACATAAAAGTGGTGCTCCAAATTCTGCACTGGCTGCATCACTGCCCCATTCTTTCTGGGCACAATTCAAGGTGCTGGTTTTGACCTTTAAAGCCCTAAACGGTCTGGGCCCCACATATCTGAAAGACCGCCTGCCTTTCCATGCCCCACTGTGGCCCCTGCAATTCACCAGGAGTGCATCCCTGTGGGTATCATCTCTTAGATTTGCTCACATGACAAGCTTTCGCGCACCGGGGGGGGGGGGGGCATTCTCGGTTGCTTCCCCAGTGCTTTGGAACTCCCTCCCCCATGGCCCGAGTGTCTTCTGGGGGCAGCATAAGACATTTTTATTTGAAAAAGCATTCGGTGGGCAGGGATAGGGGATTGGGGTGAGGTGGTGGGTGGATTTGTGGTGGGTGTGAACGGGGGTTGGGTGGGAGGTGGTACTGAGTAGGTATTGTGGGGTTTTTAGGGTTTATTCCTCTTAGTCTAAAATGTGTTTATGTATTGTAAGCCGCCCTGAGCTTCTGGGAAGGGCGGCGTATAAATTTAAATAAATACATAAATAAATAAAATAAAAAACACGCCAACAAAAGAAGTTGAGGAATGAACTTTAGAGAGAAAACAAGCCTTAAAGTCAAACAAACAAGGCAGGGGCACAGATATAACAGGGACAGGAGGGACATTTGTTCCTGGGCCCCCAGTCCCGATTCTTAAGTTCTTGCTGGTAGCCAGGCACCTTCCCAGGGGGGGCCCAAGCCCGATGGTCTTTAGGACCCCATGGAATCCTAAGAGCAGCCAGGCCTTCCTCAATGCTTCCCCTCCCTCTTGGAGAACAGGCCGAGCTGAACAAACACGTGGAGAAGGGGTGGGGTAAGGTGGGGACTGTGGAATCGGGCATCTGGAGCAGGGGGTCAAATCAAATCAAATACTTTATTGTTAGCTTAATGGACAGCCATCGCCAGAATAAGAAAAAAGAACATTTTAAAGTAAGCAATAAATACAACAATACATTCAGACCGGGTGAAACTAAGTTGAGTCTTTACAGAAAGAACTTAGTACACTTAAATATAGAACATTAAACATAAAGCAATTCACAGGTCATGCCAGATTTGGAGGATATGGTGGGGTAGGGTAGGAGGAGTGGATGGTGGGGTCTTGGGGTTTGGAGGGTGGGGGTTTGGAGGATGAGATATGGGGTGGGGTAGCAGGAGTGGATGGTGGGGGATGTGGAATTGGGCATCTGGGACAGGGGGTCTGTGTGGTGCCAGGGAGGCTGGGTGGGACAGGGGAGAGGATGGTGGGGAGGGGGGACATTCCAACCTAGCTACGCAGTGCAGCTATGCCCCTGAAACGAGTCTAGTTCCTGGTACAGTTATAGGGAAAAACTGTAGAAACACTTGTCTCATTACCCCAGGTTATTAATCAGGGGTGGGGGAAGCCCCCTTTAGCCCACACCTATAGGATCCTCCCCTCTGTGTCTCTGCTGTGGGCAGGAACGGTACAACTCGCTGCCGAAGATTCTGAGACCCACTTACCAGGTGCATGATTTTAAGATGAGTCACTGAGGTGAACCAGTCTCTCTTTACTGCAGGGCACTGGTTCCTCCCACTGTGATGCCTCACAAATGACCAGTAATCCCAATTGTGCCCAAGGTTTTGAGTTTCGTGGGTCCAATGCCAGTGCCAACACGCTGCTTCCAGGTTTCAGACCCATGGGGCCTCCACTGCCCTTTGCTGGGAGACTTCTGAAGTCTCTAGCCGGGGAGGATTCCAGCTGGGCCCATGTGAAGGTTCTGGTCTGGACGGTCCAAGGTTCAGAGTCCAGTCTAAATTTCCAGGAACTGCAAAGAGCACTATCCGTTCCAACTGCTGGCTGAAAAATGAAAGCAAAACAGTGTTCAGGGAAGATGTAAAACCCGGAACTCAGTGGAGTTGCTTGGAATGGCACCCTAAGAATAAAAAAAGTGTATTTAAAAGGTGGAGGCTCTTACACACACAGACAGCACCTACACATTTGAGTGAAGAACCCCCTGATAACGCTCTTTTATTAATTCATTCCACCCCAAAACAACTCAGGATCAGATTGACACAGCACTGTTGTCAAAAGAAGCAGGAGCTAATACAGAGATAGGGTGGCCATACCGCCTATTTAAAAGAGGATGCTTATGAAAAATACATAGTGGAGGGCTGCACTGGAACCAATGCAGCCCTGCAACATGTATTTTCCATAAGCATCCTCTTTTAAAGGGGAGGTATGGCCACCCTATACAGAGAGCTTTACAGTGGAAATGAGAGCCAAACAGAACACTTTGATTAACTCCTTTTGTCCTGAACACCGTCTGTCACCATCTCTTACATTTGGGACCAACACGAAAGCCACACTCTCAGAAGTAGGAGCCTGCAGAATGTGACTGCAACTTATTGCACCCTCAGTAGCGGCAATAATTTTGAATTTTTCCAATGCTTGCATCAATTTTTGCGATCAGGTACCTGATCTCTCTGCCTCATAAGTACATTTTCTAAAACCTGTAATTTATACATTATGTCCTATACTGATACAATGCATCACTGTGTGCATGATACAGTGAATCATATAACACAATGGGTGTTTTTACACACACGTTTCTCCTGCATGTTTGCTGTTACATCCTGAACTTCGTGTGTCTAAATCACTCACTCAGATCTTAAACATCTGGCTCTTTGAACTTCTGCACAGAATCAAATCAAATCAAATCAAATCAAATCTTTATTAGGCTCTAGCTTTCGCCATGGCCAGAAGAAAAAAACCAAAGAACAGGAAGGGAAAAACAAAACATCAATACTTCTGCCACACAAGCTCAACCAAAATTAAAATTAAAATTAAAATTGACAATAAAATTAACAATAAATAAGTAATAAAACCCCATATGCTGATACATCAAAAATACTATAACATGGACATAATATACCTTTGTAGCCATAATTTATTCACATAAGATAACAGCCAACCACTTTACTCAGTAACATGCTATTATTTCGCAATAGCATGTTGTTATTTCACAGAAATTGTGACATGAACACTCTCCCCTGGCAGGGCAGCCAAGATATAAGCAGAAAAATACATCTTTGTTCCATTGGTCCCCCTGAACTTCTCCCAGAACCTTTGTGTGTAAAAAGTTCTCCTGGTAAACTGCTTTGCTCCAGGCAGCTGTGGTCACTTGGTTTCCATGGCAGCCTGTCACATCTACAGCTGCAGCTATTTTAGGCTGCCTCAGGGCAGTGTTTGTGTGAAGAATGCATCCAGGAACTGCCTCAGGGCAGTGTGTGTGTGAGTGAGTGAAAAATGCATCTGGAACTTACTTGTGGACTTGCAAACCCAGAAGATTGAAAAATCCGGAACTTTAAGGTGTGTGTAAAAATGCCCAATGTATTGATTACAGGCTGGAATTGGCTGAGTCCACCTGCAGCTCCTGATATCGCAGCCCTTCTTCCTGGTGGGGGGGGTCTGGCTTTGGAGGTGAGTTTCCTCCTGGGCCAAGCAGATGGCAGCGGCATTGTCTCTAAGCCGCAGAGATTCTCTGTCCTCTTGGGAGCAGCTTCTTAAGCAGGTTACTTTGGTGAGGGGGGCGGGTGAAGAGACTATTATGTGTTAAAATTCACTACATTCTATTCCCAATCCTCACATCTCAAAAAGCCTGGAAATTTCTTAATAATAGTTTTAAAAAGAAACTTATGGTAAAACTGTTGAAGGTAGGCTCATTTGTAAACAAAACTTAACTTAAAAAAAAAAAAAAAAAAAAACCCAACCCCCCCCAAGAAAATTATTTAACCAACAAAAGCCTTTCAGTTTAAAAAAACGTTACACTCAGGATGACTCCTAAATAAAACACTTACCTTTAAAAAATAAATTATATTTAAAAATTATGATAAAACGTAAATGCAAAAAAGCATGGAAATTAATTATGGTGCATTTTTAAAAATCAATCCAATAACTATTATTCCAGCCATTACATTGTAATAACATTTATACTTAACCATATTTCTCTACATTGATCCAATAAATACTTAGTTATTCTTCAATTCATTACTTATTTATTCTTGCAATAATTACTTAAACTTATTCATATAAATCAGGGGTGGGGAAGATACTGGAGGCCGCACATAAAAAAATCTAAATCAATCAGAATTAATTAACTAATTAGTACATTAATTAAAACAAAAAAAAATCAGTTAACAAGTACTTAAATCAATTAAAAATCAATTGAAAAGTTCCCCACCCCTGCTCTATACAATAACTAATGGGATGGGGTGGGGAGAGGGCGGTTCCTGGTTGGGAAAGGCTGTCGCTGTCCCCTGCTCTATGCCAACAGAAATGCCCCTTTCTGAAAGGTGGCACAACTCTCTTCCCCCTCCCCCTAATCCTGCTCCGCCTCCCCCATCCTCAACAGCTCTATAGTGCCGCAGCTCCTCAATGGAGTTCAGGCTAGGGCTGAAATGGCAAACTGATGTGGTAGCTGTTTCCTGTGCACATCACTGTGCACATGATACAATGAATAATATAACACAATGTATTAATTACAGCCTGAGATTTGGCCGAGTCCAGCTGCAGCTCCAGATATCGCAGCCCTTCTTCCTCGTGGGGGTCTGGCTTTGGAGGTGAATTTCCTCCTGGGCCAGGCGGATGTTTCCTCCTGGGCAGCGTCATTGTCTCTAAGCAGCAGAGATTCTCTATCATCTTGGGAGGAGCTCCTTATCATTATGCAGGCTACTTTCGCGGGGGTGGGAGAGACTATTATACGTTAATACTCACTATATTCTATTCTCAATCCTCACATCTCAAAAAGCTTGGAAGTTTCTTAATCATAATAATAATAATCATAATAATCATAATATAATAATAATAAAATTATGGTAAAACTAAAACATAGGTTTATTTGTAAGCAAAAGAAACCTTACTTAAAAAACAAAAACAAAAAGCAACCCACCAAGAAAATTATTTAACCAACAAAAACCTTTCAGTTTTAAAAAAATGTTAAATCTTTGCATTTCACAGGCGCTCTATTGCAAGATGGTTCGTCTTAAATGTCTCTCCATATACACCTGTTTGGTTGGAGATTGAAAAAAGTTTAGCTATGCTTTTTGGTTCTCTTTGCTTTTCCATATCTTAAGAGGCTACCACCACCCTTACAAAGGAATCTAGTTTTTTCATCCTCATACTCCAGCGTGTCAAGGGATTTACAGGATCAGCCCTTACAAATTCTCCTCTTGTTCCTCTATGGGATAACCCACATATCAGGATCAAAGGCAGTTCCACGCTGAAAGCAACTTGGACAGAAAAGGGGGTAACAAAAATTAAAGATTTAATGGAAGGTGATAACCTGGCCTCATTTGATTATATTCTTAACAAGTATCAACAACCAGCATCACCCAGAAATTTCTTCTATCATCTATGCACTGCAATTCAGAAACAGCTAGGAAATACCTGGTCTTTCATCTCTAGAAGAGCACTTTAAGAAATATGGAAACAAGAGTCATTTTGCAGGAATTACTTATAGATGGCTTAATGCTTCCCAGTACCCTATCAATCTTAACCTAAAAGAAAAGTGGGAAAGAGAACTAAGTCTTAAAATATCATTAGAAACCTGGCAAAATGTTTGGCTTAATATCAAAGAGACTTCTAGCTCTTTAACTTTGCGATTTTTTCAGAACAAAATATTAAACAGATACTACTGGACTCCAGAACGCATGTTTAAGGCTGGATTGACAACACAAAGTGAGTGCTGGAGATGTAAGCAGCCACATGCTAATCTTTCGCACATCCTTTACAGTTGTCAAAAAGTGCAAATGTTCTGGAACAATATATTTACTCAGTGCCCTATCAAAACCTTTGAGTGTTACTATCATTCCTTCTGTGACCTAGGGTGTTTTCAGACGTTACGAGATCACACTCAACCACAGTGAACCACACACAACCCCGCGGCAGGGCCAAAGGGCCCCGAACGTCTGTTCAGTGGTCGCCAGATGTTCACCACAGACAATCCCCAGCAGGGGACAAAACTAACCACCCTTCCAGAGCTCCGGCCCGGACCATCTCCGAAAGGGTGGTCAAAGCAATTCCCACCGGGAAACAGCAAAACATAATGGCAACCACCAGCCGGAATGAATGGCAACCACCAGCTGGAAGCAATCAAAACGATTCCCAGCTGGGGACAAAGCAGGCAGCATCGCTGCCAGGCAACGAGCAACAACACATGCCGGGGAGGAAGATTTAAAAGGCACACAGCGGCAGGGGGACATGGCAGGATGGAGCAAGGCAGAAGGGAGAGCGGAGGACGAGCGAGCAAGGGAGGAGGAGGTGGAGGAGGTGCAGGCTGAGGAGGTGGTCGTGCTGCACATGGAGGCAGAGGAGGGAGAGCAGCAGCAGCAGCCGGGACAGGCCACCCCAGAGCCGGCAACTGGCCCGGGGGATGAGGCACCCCGGAAACAGGTAAGGGGAGCAAGGGGAGGGGGCAGGGCACCAAGGGGGGTGGGCGGGCCAGCAGGAGCGGGGGAAGGGGGAGGGGCATGGGGCTGAGGCAACCCGGCAACCAACGCCCCCCCCCTTATGACCCACAGACATGGAAATGGGCCTGTGAGCACGAGCCCCAGGAGGAGGAGGAGGAGGAAGAAGGCCCACACAGGATATGGTCATTAGGGGCGGGAAAACCGGTAAATCCGGTATCTGATAATGCCGGTACCGGCGGCGGCGGCGGCGGGCGGTCCGGCGGCCTCAGCGCCGGCTGTGGCTGCCGGCGTCAGAGACGCTCTAGGCCTTCCGGGGAACTTCCGGGTTTCCCCGGAAGGCCTAGAGCGTCTCTGACGCCGGCAGCCACAGCCGGCGCTGAGGCCGCCGGACCGCCCGCCGCCGCCGCCGGAGCTCCGCAAGGTAAGCAAGCACTGAACTTTAGTAGGGGTGATCCCTGGGGGGTTGGGGGGGTGTTAAACACCCCCCCCAGGGATCGGGTCATACTTACCGGCGGCTGCGGGGACGCCGCGGCCGCTGGTGCTGGGGGGTGGGCTCGCCTCTGAGTCTTTTTTTAAACAAAAATCCAGGCTGGGCAGGGTGGGTGGGGGGTGTCCCCCCTTCCACCCGCGCAGCCTGGGAGGGGGAGGGGGAAGGAATTAATTTATTTCATTGATTTCAATGGGGACACAGCGCCCCATTGAACTCAATGAAATAAATCCGGTACCGGTATACCGGATTTAATCCGGGAATCCGGTTTTTAGAGAACCAGTAACCGGTAAATCCGGTAGCCGGTAATGGGCCCAGGGTCCCACCTCTAACGGCCATACCACTGAGGGGGGCACAGGGAAACCCAGGACTTCATTAGGATCTGGGGGACCATGGAGCACCAGCTGGAGCTAGCGGTGAGTCAGAGGAATGAGCATGTGTACCAGGAGATCGTGCAGGACATGGAGGCAGAGTGGCACCACAGGACCATGGCCCAGTGCCACTCAGAGGTGAAGGAGCTCAAGAGGGGGGTACAAGGCCATCAAGGACAACAACCGGTGGTCCAGGCATGGAGCCTGGAACGCCCCCTACTATGACGCCCTGGACCACATTCTCCATATGAAGGGTTCCATAGTCGCCCTGCACCTCATGGGGAGCGCTGTGGTCCAGGGCAGAGAACGGGTTGATGTACCCCCTCCTCTCGCCACCCCGCTAGAAGGCACTGGCTCCAGGGGGCCCGCCCCACAAGAGGAACACTCCTGGACCTAGGAGAGTAACAGGCCCCCCTTGTGCACCAGTCCAAAGAGCCCCCAGCCAATCTCCATACTGGGAGGAGCCGAGGCCAGCACACCGGTCACCCGCAGCCAGGGGATGCAGGGGGACCCCAGTAACACTGAGGGACCAGCCTTGGAGGACTCTGAGACCGACATCGAGGGTAAGCAAGCAGGTGGGATGGGAAATGGACTGGAGGGGATGGGCCAAGGGGGGAGGGGGCACACTGGCCACGGGGATGCCCCCAGCAACCCCTGACACCCCAGACCATGGAAAGGAGGCCTGGGGGCCACGGGGGACACGTTCAGCCTATCCCCCCACCCCTCCCATATCCTTACACATCACGGCATGCCCCGGCACCCGGGACACAGGGAACGCCGGGGGAGGGCACCGGCCGGCCACCCAGGGGGGCACATGACCCCCCCCCAGCCGTGGCACGGGATGGGGGCATGCAGCTGGGGTGCCTAACCAACCCCTACTGTGCACTCCAACAGAGTGACCCACCGGTTACCAGCAAGCCGGCCCCGTGCCCCCGGCTCAGCAGATGAGGGAGCACCGGATATGGGTACGGCACCGGAGGAAGGAGCAGGCGGAGGACATAGTCCGCACCACCACCGAGCAGGGCGAGTGGATGATTGCGGCCATCGACTGCATGGAGGTGGCCACCGAAAGGGCCGTACAGCAAGCGGAGGCAAGGGACCGGAGGCTGCAAGCAGAGGTGCACCTCGAACGGAGGCAGGAGCGCTGGGAGCACAGCAGGCAGGTGGAGGTGTTCAGGCGGCTGGAACTGGCCATTCACCGGATGGTGAGGGAGCACTCTGCTAAGATGTACCAGTCCCATGACATTGGCACCTCACTGCTGCTGCACGCGGGGACCATGAGTGCCTACATGATGGCCGCCGCCCCGCTGGGCAACCTGCCTGCCCCGCCCCGATGCTGGGCCCCTCAGCGCCCCCACCACCTCCGCCACCGCCCCAGCCACCGGGACACCTGCAGCGCCCACGCATCCGCCTACCAGTCCTTGTAGGCCCTCCGGAGGGAGCACCCGCTCTGGCCGCGGGTCCACCCTCCCTCCCACCAATGCCTGCTCCTCAGGACACCAAGGCCTCCCAGGACACCATCGACGACATGGACAGTGGGGGGGGGGAGGGGAGCCGCCAGAGCTCCATGGCAGCCAGAGGGTGGCCAAGAGGGAGGTCCCGGAGACAGGCAGGTTGTGGGAGAAGGGGGTGGCAGGTGGGAAGGGGGTGAGTGGGTTGAGGGGGGGTAGACACAGTCCTGGGAGGTGGGTGGTGGTGGTGGTGGGGTTAACTGTAGGAGGTATGCACGGGCACCATAGTCGTAGCCATTGTTCTGTTTCACAGTCCCGGGGCTGGGGGCGGGTGGACATCTAGGGGTGCACCCAGGGTGCTGGTGGGGGCACTGGGATGGTGGAGACAGTGATGTGTGGCCTCACGCCTCGGCCTCCCGGCTGATCCACCTAGCCAGGGCAGCACGGATGTGTTTTGCGTATCGGTACTCCCATGGGTTCTCTGTGTTCACATAGAGAGGCACGGGGCCGGGAGGGCACCGGGGCACAGGGTAGTCGAGGGCAGCCCCATCGGTCTCGCACATATTGTGCAGCACACAGAAGGCTACGATCACCAGGGCTGAGGTCTTCACCGTGTAGTCCAGCCAGCCCGTGAGGCACCTCCAGCACTGCTTGAGGGCCCTGAAGGCCCTCTCAACCACGGTCCTGTTTGTACACAGGTGGGCATTGTACAGCGCCTCCACAGGGTTCCTGGTGACCAGGTATGCCTTCATCAGCCACCAGGTGAGTGGATAGGCTGGGTCCCCCAGGATGCAGGGGGGCATCAGCACCCCCTCGATCCAGGTCAGCCCCATGTCCGCAAAGTCCCCGCGGTACATCCGGGCATAGAAGGGAGAGATGGTCATGATCCGGGCATCATGGCTGCACCCAGAATGGCCCATGCAAATGTCTATGAACTGCCCCCGGTCGTCCATGACTGCCTGCAGCTGCAGGGAGTGGTACCCATGTCAGTTGACATAGTCCGCGGCCTCCCCATTGGATGGGTGGAGGATCTCGATGTGGGTGCCATCCATGGTGCCCATGCAGTTGGGGAATCCTCCAGCCACGAAGCCAGCCATCATGGCCTCCTGGTCCACCAGCTGGATCACTCGGTCCAGGAACATGCCCTTCACTGCCTCGCAGACGTCTCGCATGATCCCGGCGATGGTGCTGACCCCAATGCTGAAGTGCTGCGAGACGGACCGGCAGGAGTCCGGCATTGCTAGGTCCCAGACCCCAATGGCCACCCACTGGGAATGGGGGCCCACAGGGAGGTGTACGGGCATAGCAAGCAGGACAGTGAACCCCATGGTCTCCCTCTGCCACTGGAGCTGGCTGGCCGCCTCATGGAGTGCAGCAGCCCGCTCCCAGGCATGGCTGAGATCCTGTCAGGCCATCCCAGACACCCGCTGGGCCCTGAGTTGGGCCAGAGAGCGTCTGCGCCCGTGGTGGGCTCGCCAGGCTCTAGTTGCGCTCCTGGCCATGCACACCCGCAGCCGGGCGGCCAGGTGCACCTCTGCGGTCTGGATGTGCAAGAGGTCAGTGTGCGAGTGGTACCACTCTGCGCAGACTGCTAGGTGCATCCCGCAGGCACCCAACCATCCCAGCTCCATGGTGAATGGTGCCCCGGGTGGGGTGCAGCCACAACTGTTATAGGCTGGGGCATGTGTCACCCCACCCCCCAGGTCATGACCTCACAACCAGGTGGGGGGGCCCGGGTCGCCTCTGCCTGCCCCCCGTCCAGCTGGCCCAGCTCCTGCAGGGCATCCAGGGCGGGGAAGCAGGGGGCGCCCCATTGAGCATACCTGTGGTCCCTGCACAGGGCCTGGCGCATGGTCCAGCCTGCGCCCGGGCATGCGGACAGCAGCTGCATTGGTTCCAGAAGCTGGGATGGGCCCTCACCCCATGCCTCATTAGTTTGCCATGTCATGTTGTGGCCTGTGACCTTATCGATTGGCCTTGGAGCTCCCCTGCTTCCCCTCCCATCCCTCCAGGGATTGTGGGTCCCCTCTTTTATTTATTTATTTATTTATTTTATAGATTTTTATCCCGCCCCCTCCTGCAATGCAGCTCGGGGCGGCTGACAACAATAGTAAAAACAATTAAAACAATTAAAATATAAATATAAAATGTATCAATAAAACAGGGCTAAAAGACAGTAATAAATAAATACATGAGTGGGGGATTAAAATCACCCCCCCACCCTCCCTCCCAAAGGCCTGGGCAAACAGCCAGGTCTTACAGTTCCGCCGAAATGTCAAAAGGCTTGGGGCCAGGCGAGCTTCCTCCGGAAGGGAGTTCCACAGCTGCGGCCCTACCACCGAGAATGCTCGCTCCATCGTGGCCCCCCGCTTAACACGGGGGACCTCCAGGAGGGCACCCCCGGCAGACCGCAGGAGCCGTTCCGGGGCGCGAAGGGCGAGGCGGTCCCTAAGGTATGAGGGGCCAAGGCCGTATAGGGCTTTATAGATCATCACTAGGACCTTGAACTTGGCCCGGCACACTATCGGCAGCCAGTGCAGCGCTCGGAGCACCGGTGTAATGTGCTCCCGGCGACCCGTCCCCGTAAGAAGACGAGCCGCCGCATTCTGCACCAGCTGCAGCCTCCGGGCCAAGAACAAGGGAAGCCCCACGTAGAGCGCGTTGCAGTAGTCGAGCCGCGAGGTGACGAAGGCATGGATGAGGGAGGCCAGGTCCGGGCCAGAGACATACGGACGCAGCCTACGTACCAGATAAAGCTGGCGGAAGGCAGCCTTAGCGACTGCCTCCACCTGCCGCTCCAGCCGCAGGTCTGCGTCCAATATGACCCCCAGACTCCGGACCTGCTGAGCTACAGGGGGGCAAACCCCCCCAACCAGGGGGGCCACCACCCCCTTCGCCCTCCCCACCACCATCACCTCCGTCTTATCTGGGTTGAGCTTCAGTCTGCTCCGCCGCATCCAATCCGCCACGGCCTCCAAACATTGGGATAGCACCGAGACAGCAGGGTCTGGGTCAGTAGAAAACGAGAGGTACAGCTGAGTATCATCAGCATACTGGTGACATCGCACCCCGAACCCTCTCACGACCTCCCCCAAGGGCTGCATATAGATGTTAAATAATAATGGAGACAAGATCGATCCCTGCGGAACGCCACACGGTAAGGCGCGGGGGCTCGATGTTTCCTCCCCCAACACCACCCGCTGGCTCCTCCCCGAGAGGAATGAACGGAACCATTCAAGAACAGTCCCGTCCAGACCCCCCCGGTCACGCAGTCGTCTCAACAGCAGCCCATGGTCCACGGTGTCAAAAGCGGCCGAGAGATCGAGCAGGATGAGAAATGTCGAACATCCCGCATCCATCTCCCGGCGGAGGTCGTCCACCAAGGCCACCAACGCCGTCTCGGTGCCATAGCCGGGGCGGAACCCAGATTGAAAAGGGTCAAGGAGCCCGATATTATCTAGATGACCCTGGAGCTGGAGCGCCACTGCCCGCTCAATAACCTTCCCTAAAAAGGGAAGGTTAGAGACAGGTCGGTAGCTGGCGAGCGCGTCTACGTCCAACGATGGTTTTTTCAGCAGGGGGCGCACCACAGCCTCTTTTAAGCAAGGCGACAACCTCCCCTGCCGAAGGGACGCATTCACCACCCTCGCCAGCACCGTCCCCAACGTCTCCCCGGAAGCTTTTATTAACCAGGACGGGCATGGATCTAGTTGACAACACGTGGCCCTCACAGACCCCAGGACATCCACCACATCGGCTGGCGTCACTTCCTGAAACTCACCCCATAAAGATGGACCAGACGGACCCTCCGCCCCCCCGCGCTCTTCCCCTACTGCTATCAACCCAGCGTCGAAATCGGCCTGAATCCGAGCGATCTTGTCTGCGAAGTAGATGACAAACTCCTCACAGCGGGCCCGGGACAAGTCCCCATCCAGGCGGAGGGAGGCCGGACTAACCAGCCCCCGCACCACCCGAAACAGCTCCGCTGGACGCGACTTCGCAGACGCTATGAGGACGGCGAGGAATTCCTTCCTCGCCGTCCTCACAGCCTCCACATAGGACCGCAAATGGGCCCTATGGAGAAGACGATCGGAGACAGACCGAGTCCGACGCCAGCGTCGCTCTAGCCTCCTGCCCACACGCTTCATACACCGCAGCCCCTCAGTAAACCAAGGGGTCCTGCGGTGACGAGACCGAGGCAGAAGGCGCCTCGGAGCCACCCTGTCAATGGCCTCCTCCAGCAAGATGTTCCAATGCCGGACCAGCTCATCCACAGAGTGACCGTCCACATCCAGGGTAAGCTCCCTCAGGACCTCCTGGAACCGCTGGGGTTCCATCAGCCTCCGAGGGCGGACCATCCTAACTGGTCCCTTCCCCTTCTGGAGGGGGCGCGCTAAAAGACCGGCCTGAAGGAGGTAATGGTCCGTCCACGACAAGGGCACCGCTGTCACCTCCCCCACAACCGGACCCCCCGCCTCAAGGCCAGAGCCTTGCAGTTAGTATCCACCACTTGCTGGACCATCCCTGGCGGCACTTCCCCAGGGCTCGCGGGCCCCACCAACCCCAGTGCCCCCCATAGCTGGACCTCTGCGAGACCATGGCCCTGTGTGACTTGTGGCATTCCCCGGCCGTGCAATTGCTCCTGAGCTGCCCGGAAAGCCTCACAGGTGCCTATGCAAGTCTGAGCTCCGGCCTGCACTACTTTGGCTATGAGGCGAGCGCCCACGATTTCCAGCTGCATGCAGAGATGCTGGGCCTCCGTCCCTTTCCCGATGGGTGTATCCTGGAGAGGAGGTGCTCGCATGTGGGGTGGTCCACGGCAGAGACCATGTCTGCTCTCTCTGTGTGCAGCCTGACTGCCTACATGGCCTGTCTGGCAGAGGGGGGCCTACCCTGGCCGTGTCCTTCTTTGGCTGTGTTCATGGGGCCCATGGGTACCAGCAGTCATGTGGGGCAGTCTATCACCGCCTGTTGGAGCTCGGTCACCTTCCATAGCCCCCAGATGCTGACTATGGCTTGTCGGAGACCACCGGGGCGGAGCTGACAGTGCTGGCTGGTGTGTGGTCCTGATCCAATGTCGAGGTGGGGCTCACCATGCAGGATCCCTTTAAGGTGTACTACCTCATCGCCCACCACGTCTTGAGCTGGGATACCATCAGGGCATGCTGCAGTGGCCCCACTATGTGCACCTGGCGGGCCACCCGGCCCCCTTCGTGGCCCGCTGCAGCTGGCTGTGAGGCCCACTGTGCCTTCCGGGCCCTGGATGCTGGCCCCACTGTGAGCTCCCGCCTCTGCCCTGATGCCGTGGGTTGCTGCCTGCTCCCTCCATGATGTCCCAGACTTGCTGCTGTGCTGGCTGATTCCTGAGGTTCCACTGCCCCTGCCTGTGCCTCTGGGACCCCTCCACGGTGACGGGCCCCCCCATCCGCCTCTGCAACCGTTGTTCTCCTCTGTGGCAGCCTTCTCCTGTGGCTGTGTCCTGATCTCCGAGCCGGCTCCCAGCACCCCGGGTGCTGCAGTCCTTCATCGTCTGCCCGCAATCCCTCCTGTGTCCATGGGCCCCACCCCCACCCCCTGGGTTGACTCTGTGACCATGGGGTTCTGGGGCCCCTGGACTGTGCCTCCCAGCATCCTCCCAGGGTGGGGGGATGGATCACCTGCTCAGCTCTTCAGCTCCGACTTGCCTCCATCCCATTCATCGCACCCTCTCTGGCATGTGGGGTCCCTGTCAGCCTCCTGGACTGTTCCCGGGCCGCTCCCTGGTCAGTGTGGCCTCCCCCTGTGCCTGTGCTCTGCCCCTGAGGGGTCCCCCCATGCCAGGGCTTCCTGTGTAGCTGTGGGGTTGCCCATGCAGCCTGTGCTGTTGTCGGGGTTCTGGATGCTTTTCCCCGTATCCTGCCCTGCCCCCGGGCTAGTCTCCACCCCCGCTTCCCTGGCCCCGGGTCCCCCCTCTCCCCTTTGCCCATTGTGCCGTGGGTGTTGGCCATCCCGCTGTGTTCCCCCTTCCCTTCCTTTCCCGTGCGGGTGTGTATGCACCCGGGTGTGTGTTTGTGCTGTGTATTCTGCTGTGACCTTGTTCTTTCTGTGCCTCTTGTGTGTACTGCCCCATCGGCTCTTCTCCCTCCTCCCCCTCCCTTCCCGTTTCCCATGTGTGGGCGTTTCCTTTTGGCCCTTCTGACTTTGTTTGCCCTCTGTCGGCCATATCTGCCTCCTGCCCCTCCCTGGTGCCTTCTGGGTGTTTTGACCACGGTCCGGAATTGGCGTCACATTGGTTGCGCTGCCCTGGGCCATGATCTATCAGGCCGATTCCCTGCCATGGTCCTAATCCTGTCACGTCTGTTTGGGACCTTCCTGGACCACGGTGGTTGATCGGCTCACCACCGCTGGTAATCCACTGTGGTGAATCGGGGGCCCATAACATCTGAAATCACCCCTTATGTGTCCTTGGTGCATTTGATAAGTTAATTTTACCGGTTAATAACAGGACCTATTAACAACTAGTGCAGGGTCACAACTAAATCTGTTTAAAGCCCCTATTTCCTTAGCAACACCTGGGGCTCCTGTTCTTGTGAAGGTTAGCAGGCTTATCATCTCCCACACAGAGGGAATTGTTGGATCTGCTACCATATCCAGTCTCCTTATTATTCCTCCCTTCCTTTCAATTAACAAAGGGGGCTTGTTTGTCAGCAAATCCACCATGTTGTCATGGGCCGATGGGGGAAGCGGGGGCGACGGCGGCGTGCGGGCCCGGCCCCGAGGCCGGCAGGGCCAGGGGGGCTGGAGGGGGCGCTCCCGGCTTCCCCCCAGCAGGCGGCGGGGGCGCCCCCGCCCAGGCAGGAAACCCCGGCGGAGCCACGGGACGGGGAGGCGGCGAACGAAGGGAGGCCCCAGAGGCGGCGTGAGGCCACGCCCCCTCTGCGGCGCTCCGCACGCTTGCGGGGGCACGCAGAGGGGCGGGGCCAGGAGCATAAGAACCAGCGCCGAGAAGCACTCGGCACTGGTGATTCAGTGGAGACCGGCCCTGATTGAGCTAAGTGTTGCGAGTCCTGTTAGCCTCGAGACTTAGAGTACTGCTTCATTGTTTGTGTGTGTGTGTTGTTCTCCCTCAACTTCCCTTCCTTGGTAGTGTGTGAGTGTGTGGGTGTCGGGAGTGTGGCACCTGTTCCCTTACCCCCTTCCCTTTCCTGGAGAAACCTCAGAGACCTTCCCCCGCTGTGTGTGCCTGAGTTCCCGTCTGCCCCCTTGTGTTCCTGGGCCCTATCCCCTCCTTACCAGGCACTTCTTCCCCCACGCTTCCTTCCTGTCCCTCCTGGAGTGTGGGCACTGCGTGCGAGGGAAAGAGTGGGTTCCTGTGGCCCAGGCTCCTGCTCCTCACCGAGCGCCCTATGATGATAGGGGCCTAAGTTCCAGGTGCGGAAGCCCACGGAACGGCCCACACACTATCCTGACGGGCTTGTATTCCCAGAGAGAAACCTTTCCCAGCAGGAGCCTGAGCGAGTGCGTGAGGTTATTGGGTAGGCGGGAGGGTAGGCCCAGGCCCCCCCCAGGGCCCCCCCGGGTCTACGGCCCTTTCCCCGTCCTACTTGACAG
>QEPC01003095.1:1003340-1015929 GCA_003113815.1 Sphenodon punctatus
ATGTCCCCTTGCTATCTGAATGGTCCTTGAAAACTGTTTATTTTGGTTTATTTAAAGCTGGGGTCACTTTGACCCCAATTGAAATGCCTTGGCTTGGGGTTAATTTGACCCCAATAGGCAAACTCAATGGAAACCTGGGGTCCGTTTGAAAAATGCCACTTTTTGTTTATCGGAGACAAACGGTAAGCGGTATTAGGCTAAAATTTCAGTATGTTATGCCCAGTGGTGCCAGTGACAATGTCCTAAAAGCTCAAACTTGAAGAGCTACTAATTAACTTTTTTTTAATGTTTTTGTGCTCGCTGGGGTCAGTTTGACCCCATTACAGAAGGTATTTCCTTCAGCCCTCTTGGTGGGCAGATACCTTGGGATTCCTAAGGAACAAAGGCTATGCCCACACTGCGGTGAGGCAACTCCAGAGACAAAATAACATGTAATTCTATGCTATGGGGCTTATGAAAGCTGGAGGAATATTCGCTTGGGACCAGCTGTGAGTAGGTCCATCAAGGGGTTGCAAGCTGATTCTGTTCTCCGCCTGCTTCTAGCAGAGAGAGATTCGCCAATTTCCAGAGCGACTGCAGCTCTGTGCGGGCATATTCTTTGTTGGAAGCAGCATGTTATGACTTCCCCTTAATGTATGTGATAAACAATTGTTAAAATCTTTGGCTATGAACCTAGATCTGGTTAGGAGATTTACTTATCTTAGTTCATTTGCTTATCTATTTTATTTCATTCTACCCTGGGATCAACTATGGGAGCTGATCCTATATGTATATGTACATTGTTTATTTGTTGATTCTGTGCAAATATTTGTGTATACTGATATTGTTATGGCCCACGGGCTGACAATAAAACTTTTATCTATCTATCATAATGGAATTAGTGCATGGGCTTCACTATCCTACCCTTTCCTTTCAACACGGATAGTCTTAAGAGAAAAGTTATGCCCACATATGTTTACAGGATTAGGTCTTTAATGCAGTGAATGGCTATAAAATCCATGGAATAATGTATTTACTGAATATTAGTATTCAGTCTGATCTATTTGCTCAAAATATCCCAGGTTCTGATCCAGGACCAAACTGAATTTAGAATAATCCTATACATTAGGTGATCATTGCCTAAGATCCCAGTCATAAAATGAAAGGATTTTAAATTCAGTTACTCTCAGTATGATGCTGCTTGCTATATGTGTACTTCCCCCTCTCCCTTAGCTTAGGCATAGGAGAAATCAGTGACTTTCACATTTTGTTTCTGTACAGTATCACTTCTGTGTTCCCAGGAGGTGAGCCCTTTCAAATGTCAAACAAGGCAGGAGAATAAACATTGATTAGGCCCTTTTTACATGAGTGCAGTGGGTGGTGGGGATGGGTGGGCGGCACGGCAGGTGGACGGTGTGTGAGGGTGCATTCCCATGGACCGCCATCCACCTCAACACACGGAACATTGGGCATTGGCACCCGTTGCTCCGTGCATGGAGGATAGGTGGAGGTGGGTGGAATGTGAAAGTGTGCACGCACCCCCACCAACCACCCGTGGACAAGGGACTACAGCAACGGGCTCGATCCCAAATCCGTGTGCTGTGCAAACAGGGTGCGTGCATCTCATGTGCAACCCCCATGCAGATTGCACGCACATCCGTGTGGGTGCCTTCATGACCTAAACGCAAGCCGCACGCGTGTGCATAAGCTGCATGGGTGTGCAGGAGTTTGGGATCGAGCCCAGTGTCCATTTGGGGGTATCTGGGGGCCACACAGAGGGGTGCTGCAGGCCCGATGGACCATTGCCATTGCCAAGCACTGGACTATACAAGTCCCACATGGACCCTTGCCAAGCACTGAACTGTACGGGTCCCAAAAGGGACCATTGCCAAGCACTGGACTATACAAGTCCCACATGGACCCTTGCCAAACACTGGACTATACGGGTTCCCATGCATCTTGGGACAGGCAATCACATGATTTCTGGACACTCCCTATGAAGAAATTCAGTTCCTTTTGCTGTGCTTACCAAAGCAAACATGTGAGGAGCTTGTGAGTACTTTCCACAACAAATGGATTCATTCAGCCAAAGGTCAAATGCTGAGTCTTTTCAAGACTTCAGGTCCCCAGACAGACACAGCACTCCAGTGCTTGAAGTACCCCCTTAATTTGACAAACCGTCCTGGCTGCCTGCAGGACTGCATGCTCCTTCTCTACAGGTGGGTTCTCCCGGGAGCCGATTCATTCCAATAACAGGAAGGGAAAGCACACAAGGGGCTTTGTTCTTTCAAATTTGGGCACAGCCTCAGCCTGATTCAGCTGGGCTCATCTGAGCTCAGACCTGATGCAACTGGGTGACCCACACCCAGCACAGAACATCATGGCCCAAGTCAGTTAAGGTTCTCTCTTGACCCTTTCTGACATAACCAAGACCTCCACAGAGTGCCGTGATGTCACAGCACTTCATAGCGCTGCCGCCTAGGCCTCTCACAGCTGGGTAACCGGGCTCAAGGAGCTCAGGCAGACAGCCTGACCCAATGTGGATCCAAGGAAACCAACTGAGTCATTTCAGGCTTAGACTGAATTGTAGGCCTCCAGCTTGCCTCAGTTCCAAACAAGGGATTGATTTCAGATTCGGCACTACTGCCACACCCTTTGACTGGAGCACTGCGCAGGGCTGCTCCCATCTGCAAGAGCTTTGGAGGAAATCTTATTTCACTGACAAATTTAAACACAAAGATGCTGTGTCTGTGTGCCACTGCTACTGTGGAACGTAAAGAAGAACAGGCAGCTTCTTCACACTGAAGTACCATTGTGAGCCAGATCTGTGTTTCCAAAGATCCGTCTCATGCTGCATTCACACAAGATGCTTAGTATGTGGAAAAACCTTTCCCGCCGCTATATTTTTTAATGTGGGAAAGGGTTTGGTTGCATTAGCTCCCCAAAAGTTAAGTCAGAAAGCAAGGTTTAACGATGGGTCTAAATCGATTACACACATTTCTCATAAGGTGTGAAGGGATTAATCTGCATATCTGTCAGCCTTAATTGCTACAGGAAGGGATAAGAACACAAGAAGTGCCATACTGAGTCAGACCAATGGTCCATCAAGCCGAGTATCCTGTTTCAACAGTGGCCAATTTCTGTTGCATGGGCAATCCATTCCCTGTTGATCACTCCCTGCTCCTGACAGCAAGAACTTGCCATCTCGTAATCGACTTGGCTAATAGCCATTAATGGACCTATTCTCCAAGAATTTATCCAGTCCTTTTTAAAACGCAACTATACTACTGGCCCTGACAAACCCCTCTGGCAACAAATTCCACAAAGTAACTGTGCGCTGTGTGAAAAAATACTTTCTTTTATTTGTTTTAAATCTGCTACCAGTTAGTTTCATGGAATGATGTTCCCTAGCTCTAGTACTGCTTGAGAGGGTAAATAAACGTTCCCTATCTACTCATTCCACTCCATTCAAGATTTTATAGAACTCTATCATATCCCCTCTCAGTCTTCTCTTCTCCAAGCTGAAGAGCCCTAACCTATCAAGTCTTTCTTCGTATGGAAACCATTCCAAACCCTTGATCATTTTTTGTGGCCCTTCTCTGCACTTTTTCAGAGACGGGATGGTCAGAACTGCACACAGTACTTTAAGGTGAGGTCACACCATTGATTATATAGGGGCATTTTGATATTTTCATTTTTAGTCTCTATCCCTTTCCAAATAATTCCTAACATTCGGTTTGCTTTTTTGACCACAGCCACACATTTTGTTGAGGATAAACTTATTGATAAACAACAGGGATGTGCGAACGTGGTTCGGGTGTTCGGTGTTTGGCCTGAACTCAGGGTGTTCGGCCCGTTTGCGAACACCCTGAACCTGAACTGCCCCCCGCCTGAACCGGCCGAACAAAGTTAGGGTTCTGAACCTGTTCGGGTGGGGGACAGGAGGGAACCCGGTTTTCCCTCCCACCTCCAGGCTGCGCAGGTGGAAGGGGTGCTGGGACTCACCTCCCACCCCACCCTAGCCACCCTGGTAAAAAAAAAATTAAACCCCCACCCCAGGGATCGACATACCTGGTGGTTCTGGGGCTCCGGTCCCGAGTCTGGCAGCGGCGGCAGGTCCGGCTCCAACAGTGCTCTACAGCACTTCAAGCCTCTATTAGGCCTTCCAGGTCAGGTGACTTGGAAGGCCTAGTAGAGGTCTGAAGTGCTCCGTCCGGAGCACCGCCGGACCTGGACCCACCGCCACTACCGTTACCGTCACCGGACCCGGGGCCGGAGCCGGAGCCTGACCTACCTGGTGATGCTGGGGCTCTGGTCCCGGGTCCGGTGGTGGAAGTGGGTCTGGCTCCAGTGGAGGCCTGAAGTGCTCTGGAGCGCCGCTGGAGCTGGACCCACCACCGCTGCCACCAGAGCCAGGGCCAGAGCCCCGGCACCACCAGTTAGGTCGATCCCTGGGGTGGGTTTTAAAAAAAAAAAATGGACCAGGTAAGCCCCGGCGCCCCTTCCACCCACACAGCCTGGAGGGGGGAGGGAAAACCGGGTTTCCTCCTGACCCCCGCACCCTGCCTGAATGAGTTCAGCCCCCCCAAACAGGTTCAGATCGAACAGCCCAAACCCGAACGGTTTCGGAGGGGCCAACCCTGAACGGGCCGAACATCGAACACACACACACACCCCCGGTGTTCGCACATCCCTAATAACCAGCTTGTATCCATTAATTCTTGTACCCACACTCCCTTTTAATTTGAATAAATCTTCCCTGTCTATTGCATTAACTCCCCGATACATTTATACAATGTAATCAAATCTCCCCTCAACCTTCTTTTTGATAGGCTAAATAAGACCAACTGAACATAGTACTCCAGATGTGGTCTCACCAGAGCCCTATACAGAGGCAAAAATACTTCCCTATTCCACGCTTAATACATCCCAGAATAGCATTTGCGTTTTTTACAACTGCATTGCATTGATGACCCATAGTCATTTTATGATCAATTAATAACCTCCAAGTCCCTTTCCTCTTCTGTTGTTTCCAACTAATGAGTTTCTAGCTGCTAACTAAAATTCTTATTAAACCCCAAATGCATAATCTTGCACTTTGCACTATTAAATTTCATCCCATTCCATGAGGTCATCAAGTTCATCTTGTATAATTTTCTGATCCTTCTCTGTATTGGCAATTCCTCCCAACTTGGTATCATCAGCAACCTTCATTAGCACACTCTTACTTCCCTTACCAAGGTGAGTTATAAATATGACGGGTCCCAAAACAGATCCCTGAGGAACCCCACTAGCAACCTCCCCCACCTAGAAAGTCCACCTCTCAACACAGCCTTTTGTTTCCTTCCAGTTAACCAGCTATGAACACACAAATCTTTTTGTTAACTCCCATTTTTTTCAAGCTTAAGCTGTAATTTTCCATGTGGCATGGTTTCAAATGCCCTGCTAAAATTCAAATACACTAAATCCAGTACGTTCCCTCTGTCCAAAAAAACTGTTATTTTTTCAAAAAAGGATATCAGATTGGTTTGGCATGAATTACCCTTTGTGAACCCATGCTGCATTTCATCATGTTTTCCCTATGCTAGCATATCATTAATTATTCTTTCTTTCAATATCTGTTCCAACATCTTACATACCACTGAAGTTAGGCTAACAGATCTATAGTTACCTGCAATCTGCACTTGCCTGGATCTGTCCCTGGTCAGAATGATTTCCAAGTTCCGATAGATTACTTATTGTGCTGGGAAGGACAGCATCCTTTAGTGTTCCAAGATCTCAAGCAGGATGTTCCTGTCGGTTATTGTGCCAGGAGAGAATTCAGTAGTAAATTCTTGTGATCACAAGAAAAATCACAAGATATTTAAAACAACAATAAAACCTGGGTTCTTTTTGTCTCCTCTCTTCTCACAGCAAAATGCAACAGCTGTTTTGTATTCCCCCCCGCAGTGAAATGTAGCTGGGGGCTTTTTAGGAAAAGCACCCAATACAGCAGCCCTCCTCATGATGCAGTCATGGGAGCTGGTGACCCTGTAACTCAGAGGGAAAATTTCCCTCTGTCTAGATTTCAACATACATCCACCTACCAGGCTAAGTTACTGTGAAGACGCTATCGTGTGACCAGTCCTTCCTTCCTGTTCTCCTGAGGGGTTTCCACAGCTGGAATTCCCGACGCTCCCAGCCAGCATTGCATTCATACTGAGAGCCATTCCCAATCAAGAAACTCAGTGCTGCTGGGGCTTGTAAGGAGGCTGTCAAAATTTTTATTTATTTTTTTATTTTATAAATTTCTACCCCGCCCCTCCTGCCATGCAGTTCGGAGAACATAAGAAAATTGGAGAACATAAGAAAAGATACAGAGCAGGCTTGGGCAAAGTTTCCAAACCAACAGCCAGATACCAAAATGTTCATATCGCTGAGTACCCCCCCCCCCTTTGTGGTGATAGCCAACTAACTTGGACCCGGGGGTCAGAAAAGCCCCCAGGGGTAAGCAAGGGCAAGGAGGCTTGGGGAAAAGAGTCTCCCCACACTGGATAAGGGGGGTGGGGGGCATGGAAAATAAGGATCGGTTCCAACCACCCTAGCTCCTAGCCAAAAGGGACCACTCATGGAAAAATACCAGCCTAAGGTTGAGAAAAAGACTGGAAGGGAGAGCCTTCGGAGTAAAGAATGGAGTCATTAAGGAGAGGGGGCTCACCCTGTTGTGACAAAGGACTGGTAGCCATGACTCAGAGCAGCAACATCCTATCTCCGTATTCCCCAAGAGAAACCAGACACACACTTATTGTATCCTGAAGTCTGTCATTAGCCCTTCCTTCCCTCCCTCCACCTTTTGTTTACAGTTTCCCTGTGTGTCAGAGATCTTTTGCATATCTTGGAGTCACCTTTGTAATGGAAGCAAATGTTGTGACTTCTCCCCTCGTTAACCCATTGAGTACCCCCAATGACCCTTCGTAGTCTCCCAAAACCCTTTGTTTAGCACCCAGTAACTGCCCCTTGTTTTCCCCTCAACCGCCGAGAAATCTTGGGACCCAGATACGTGCAGGTCACTCTGTGCGTGTCTGAGTTGAGAGATCTCCCAGACTCTGGTCTGCCCCTTCTTTTTTCCTCCATCCCCCAAACTCTGCTGGATCCGTGGGTTGCCTGTCCCATCTCAACAGGCAAGGAAAAGCAACCACAGGTCCAGACATTCCCAGCCAACTGGGGAAGCCCTGTCTCTCTCTCTCTCTCTCTCCCCCTCGTTCATGTTCTCTCGCTCCCCATCGCTGAGTCTACACCGGACACCCCCCCTCCTTCTCCTACCATACTCCCCACAAGCTGCTTGTGTTTTCCCCTTTTAAATCCCTCCAGCCAGACTGGGGCTGTGTTTCTCTGTTTTGTATAGCAATAATCTTGTTGTTATTGAACACCTGTCTCTCTCTCTCTCTCTCTTTCTATTTGGGGAGGGTACATAAACTGCCTGTAGTGCAAACTGTCCTCAGCTGGATCCTTTTGAACATGTGGAGACCCTGGTTTAAATCATTAAGCTAATAAGGAATGGTGGATATTGGGGTACCCACCCCCCAATAGTCATGAGTGGGAGGGGCTCTCCTGTTAACACAGTTTTGGGGGAAACCTGCAATAAGTGTTCAGGGAAGAATCACTTTGCAAAGATGTGCAAAACAAGAACAGCAGCATCCCAGCCAGGCAGACACATAAATTCTCTATTCGTCGGGGCTGTGGCTGCAAAAAAGCAAGTGAAGCACACGAGACTAGGATGCCTGGTACAGCACAATTACTGTGGCCGGCCTACCAGTATCTTTTAAATTAGATTGTGGAGCAGAAGGCAACACAATCCCCAAGGATATCGCAGACTGCCTACAAGGCAAAGTGCAACAAACAAAAACGGACATGACACTGATTGTTTTTGAGGGTGCAAAAGTCAGACCCAACGGTGCCATCGCAGCCCGCTGCAAGAAAGGCTGCACTGAATCTGCCCTAACTTTCTACGTAACAGACCCACGTGATCCACCACTACTTGACAGATCAGCATGCGTTGCCTTTGACCTGATCCGGCGCGTTCACGAATTAGGATGGCAAGCACCTTCCACAAAAGAGGACCTCTTCAAACTTTATCAAGATGTTTTTGAAGGTCTAGGACGCTTTCCAGGTGTGTGTCACATCAATGTGGACCCAAAAGCTCCGCCAGTGGTGCACGGGTGCAGAAAAATCCCATATGCTGTCATAGGCAAGCTGAAGTCTGCCCTGGAGGGCCTAGAGACAGGGGGTGTCAGCACGAAAGTGACCAAGTCCACTTCATGGGTCAACAGCCTGGTGATAATGCAAAAGAAAAAAACGGATTGCTTAGGTTATGCCTGGACCCCAGAGACCTCAACAAACAGTTAAATGGCAACACTTCTCAATCCCGACCGTAGAAGATGTGCAGAAGAACCTGTCAGGCAAAAAACTTTTCACCGTATTGGATGAGAAGGATGGTTACTGGCAAGTGGTTCTGGATAAATAGTCCGCAGAACTGTGCTTGTTCAACACCCCATGGGAGAGATATCATTTCAATAGGGTTACTCTTCAGCATCAAATCCGCCAGTGAGGTCTTTCAACTGAAAAACCACAAGTGTTTGGGGGACATCCCTGGCGTCCACATAATTGCAGACAATATAATCATCGCAGCAGCTTACAAAGAGGAGCTTGACGCTGTGCTCTGACAGGTCCTGACAGAGCACACAAAAGAGTCAAGTTCAACAAAAACAAAATTCAGTTCCAGGTGGAAAAAGTTAACGTACATGGGTCATATTTTTCAGGAGATGGTGTACAGCCCAATGATATCAAAGTAGAAGCTATCGCCAAGCTTTCCCCCTCCTGAGGATAAAAAGGGTCTTCAGAGAATCCTGGGCACCATTCAATATTTGGCCCAGTACATTCCCAATGAGTCCAGCTTGACTGCCCCACTCAGGGCCTTATTGAGAAATGACATCATCTGGCAATGGGGGCCCGAACACCAAGCAGCTCTGGACAAACTCAAGCATGCCATCACTACTGCCCAAGTCTTGCGCTATGGTGACCCTACAGAACAGTTAGAAATTCAGGCTGATGTCTCCAAGGATGGCTTGGGACCATACTTGTTTCAGCAGATGAGGCCAATCGCATATGCGTCTCAAACCCTGACCACCGCAGAGCAAAACTATGCGCAAATTGAAAAGGGGATTGTTTTTGCAATGTCCAAGTTTCATCAATATGTATTTGGTACCAAGGTGAGGGTCCAGTCTGACCACAAGCCGCTTGAAGCAATCTTTACCAAGCCTGTTGGCACAGCCCCTACTAGATTGCAAAGGATGCTTCTGCAGTTGCAGAAGTATGATATTGAGATTACCTATACAAAAGGCAAAGACATGTTTATAGCCGACACCCTCTCAAGGGCGACTGTAGGCACTCCATCCAGCTCTACCGATCTCTTGACAGAAGAAAGAATTATCTACAGTCTGACTAGCAGAGCCACTCAGTGATCGAATGCTCAAGAAGCTTCAGGAGGACTACACCACAGTGGATGCAGACTTGCAAGGCCTGAAAGCCCCTGAGACGCAAACAGGTCAAACCCGAGCTTCGGCCATACTGGCCCCTCAGAAACAACATCAGAATCGACAATGCTCTACTGATGATAGGATCCAAAATCATCATCCCCCGGGGCGCGAGACATGAAATGCTAAACTTGATACATCTGCCTCACCAAGGTATTCAAAGATCCAAAGCATGTTCCAGAGCACTGATGTACTGGCCAACCATGAATGCAGAGATAGAGCAATGGGTCAGAAGCTGTAAACCATGCCAAGAACTCCAGCCAGGCAATCAGAAAGAACCAATGATCTCTCATGAAATCGCCGAGTTGCCATGGCTGAAGGTCGCGGCTGACATCTTTGAATTGCAGGGGCATGCATATTTGGTGATTGTCAACTATTTTTCTAAGTTTCCAGAAGTTCTTTCCCTGACCGACAAGACAGCTGCCACCATAATCGCGCGAATAAAAGCAACTTTCGCACACCATGGATTACCATGGGAGATCATCGGTGATCATGTGCCATTTGCCAGTCAGGCAATGAAGCATTTTGCCAATGATTGGGGCATTATCTTGACCCATTCGAGCCCTGGATACCCCCAATCCAATGGCCAGGCAGAGCGCACTGTGCAGACTGTCAAACCCATGCTCAAGAAAGCTCAGCGAGATGACACAGATCCCCTCCTGCTAAACCTGCAGAACACGCCAGTGACAGGGTTGGACTTTGCCCTGTCTCCGTTACTGATGGGTAGAAGCACCCTGCTGAGAAGCACCCTACCCGCCACAACGGCAGCCCTCATGCCCTGGCTACCAGTGGGGGTACACTCCAAACTGAAAGTACAGCAAACCAGTAAGAAAGCCCACTATGACAGGCATGCAGCACCACTGCCACCTTTGCTGGAGGGGGAAAGAGTGAGGATGCAAACAGTCACAGGCTGGGTACTGGCATCAGTAACTGAAAAAAGGGACAACAAGCCACGCTCATACGTAGTCCAGACTCCCCAAGGCAGTGCCTATAGAACAAGCAGGGGACATCTTCGGAGGGACCCCCTCCTCGGATGACCCACAGCCAGATACTCAGGAAGCTTCAATGGAGGCAGCAGCCCCATCAGAGGGGACCCCACACCAGCCAGAGACTCCCCCAGTCACAGCTGAGACACCTGAGGACGTTGCACAAACCAGAAGCAGACGGGAGGTGAAAATGCCAGCAAAGTAGAAGGACTAGATCATGGGATAGTGGTAAAGACTGATCCCCAATGGAGAGTCAAGTACTGGTGACCTCTGACTCCAAGCTTGACAGTAATGTTATTACCGAAAGTCACTAGTTTGCAGCTACTTGCTTAGAGGGAAGCCTCGGGCTGAGAAAGGGGGATGTGGCATATGTGCGTACAGATTGAAGAGAGCTGGCAATAGCCAGCCCCTTCTTCCCTCCAGGAACAAGGTGGGCGGGATTTTCCAATTCGGTTGGTGTTTGGGAGCTGCAGTGTGCGGACTCCTAGTGCCAGGGACACACCTCTGCATTAGTCACAATGGCTCTTTGCCACCACTGAGCCAGACCCACTCACTACTGCCCTGAGCAACGTGGAACTGGATCCTCTGACAGACATAGCACAGGCTCACTGGGGAAGGCACAGGCAGCTCCAGGACATTTTTATGTCCTGATGGTTCTGGTCCTACCAGGCCCCCCTGAAAGCCTGGGCCCACTTGCCCCAACTGTAGCTACGCCCCTGTCAAAGAAGGGGCATTAAGGGAGGGAAAACAAACCAGCCCCAACGTTTTTATGCCTCCTGTGACACTGCACTCATGTCTCTATAAAGAGCATGTCCAAGACCTCAGATCTGATGAGGTTCTGACAGGTCACTGAGGGAAACACAGCTTCCTGTGTGAAGTTCTCAGGAAAGCCTAGATTGGGTGCGGCCGAAGTTCCCATCCCCAACACAACAGCCATGTACCAAAAACTCCATATGGCCAAGAGACACGAGATACACACACTTGCAAGCACTGAGAAACCTCACCTGCTTCATGACTGAATGGTGGAGTCGCAGCTCTGCAAGCCTGGTAGTTGAGATTAATTCAGCTGCAAGATTCAGGTGCAATAAAAGCCCATTTACAGCAGTGTGGGGCCCAGGAGCAGCCCTAGCCGAGAGCTGCCCCTGAATTGCACCAAAGCCCCATGCAGCTCTCAAACCACAATATGTCTCCTATTGACTGAAGGATTGCCTGTTTCAGTGCAAAGTCCGACTTCAGTGGAGCCAGGACTGCATCCACCATCAACCTCCAAACAACCCACTGTTCTGTTGAGGTAGGAGATGCCAGAGAAATAGAGACTGCCAGAAAACACGGCTACTGTCTCTCATTTCAGCAAAGGACCTGGCTAGGAAGTTTCAACATCCCCTTTGAAACTAGGAGGTTCAGCATGACTAAACAATAATCTGACTCACTTGCGGTTGCGACCGCTGTAAAGAGATCAGCGAAGCATGGTCAATTCACAGTTCCAAGAGTAACAAACCCATAGAGCAGAACACCTCACCCCTATTAGGAACGTACAAATACCCAGTCTGGACACGTAACAGCTGTTCAGCCAGTGAGATGTCACCGCTTGGGTCTTCGCCCTGGCTAAAATTTGTAACTGAGGTTACTCTCCAGCTTTTCTCAATGGAACACTCGGAGACCAGACACAGGCGGGTTCTTTCTTCATCTCTACCCAGCAAGACTTATTTACAGAAGTTACTTCTCAGTGGGATGTTCAATTTGAGAAAGAGGAAGGATGACTGTGGTGAAACACAGTGGGTGAGGTCTTAGAGGAAAAGGACACCACCACTGGCTCATCTGAGGGCAGGATATCAGTGGCGGCCCCTTGCTTTGGCGCTGGGGACACTGACCTACAGGAGCCCCCAACGCCAAAGCACCCGCACTCAGCACCATTCCAGATGCACGCGGGCCCCCAGAGCCGTCCCAGCATCATTCCGACTTTGACGCTGGATTGATGGCAGTAGGGGAGGAGCGCGGGGGGTCGGAGGTCCCATCTGGTCCATCTTTGTGGGGAGAGTTTCGGGAAGTGAC
>QEPC01003095.1:1038263-1070673 GCA_003113815.1 Sphenodon punctatus
TGCTGAGCGTCGCGGCGCTGGCCCTAGCCCCGCCCCCTCTGCTCCTGGTGTAGGGGATTGCCTGGGATCCTCGTTCTGTGGCTCCGCCCCCTCCCTACGTGCTGCAGCGGTGCCTAGAGGGATTCCTCTCTCTGCCGCTTTCCCCTGCGCCCTCTCTTCACCCTGTACTGCGTGCTGGGGGGACGCCCTGGCATCCGAAGGTAGGTGCGCAGGGTGCTCCTGTTCCTTTTGTGGCCCCCCCGCCTTTCTGACATGCACCCGTCTTCCCCCCCAAGCCCGTGCCCTGACATGGGGGGAGAGGGGTGATTCTCTTTGGAATGAAGCTTTGCCTAAACAGTCTCAATAGTTGCTATTCTGGGGATGTCAGAACTTTGCCAAACAGGAGTTGGCCTCTTCCTCCTGCAATTGGGTGTGTTGTACCAAGGGTTAGGAGACTTCTGGGTGGTCACCAACATGCAGCAGCATAAACATCTACACTACCAGCTACACCACCAGGACGTCTTCATTGAATTCAACATGGGTTGAATGTACAGGTGCTTATTGTTTTATCCGGTGACACTTACTGTAAGGGCTGATCTCGTGTCCATTTGCAAATCACTTCTTATTCTGGATACCATAGCCACTTGCTACACATTGTGATGCTGTCTCTGCTAACTCTCTGTACGGTTACATACAATAACTATAAAAATAACTTGATTTAGAAAGGGCCTCGAGAGAGAGAGGTGCTGCAGAACCCTGACCCAAGCCATCAGATTAAAGTGGAAGGGCAATCAAGAAGTTGGGAGGCAGGAGGTGGGAGGGAGAAACAACGAGGTAGAGGGAAGGCTGCTGAGAGAGTCCAAACTGAGGGGGAGGTGGGCAGCTCTAACCCGTTCATCCCACCAAAAATATGTATCCTGAAACATGAATCCTTGCTCCCACTCCCATTTTTAAATGACAGCTAAGGAAATGAATTTGATCACACACACAGAATTAGCATTCCTTTACATGAGTTATGTCCCAACTCAGGGAAACATGTCCCTCTCATTTCCCCCTCCCCTGTTTTTAAGCCCATGGCTAATAGGGAGGCCAAGAAACTCCTAATAGTTGAATCTTCTTATTCTTCTTCCCCTACCCTTACACAGTGAGTGTCTGGGAACTAAAAGGCTCCTTCAGAAACATTTACAAAGCAGCTCGCCCCAACTGGGTGCTACGGCAGATAAATGATTCTTAGCAACAGACCTGCAAAAGACCAACGAACCCTCTTTCTCTGGTTCCTTAGCTGTAAAAGGTGCACCGTTCAGCACTTAGCCCCAGGAAAGCAGAGACCCAGGTTTGAGAAGTTTTGATCAGAACGTTGAAGGATTCCTGCCCCTCCCCCCCCCCGCCCCCCAACACAATTCGCTTGAGAGTATGGTTGCCATGTGGGTCTCTAATGTAAAAGATTGAGACAAACTATCTCAGATAGTTCTCGTTTACTGGAACAACTTCTTCTGGTGAGAGAATGCAAGTTTTTTGGGACAAGACTGGCCCTGTGTGATCTGAAAGCTTGCATACTCTCCCCAACAGAAGTTGGACCAGTAAAAGAGATCATCTGAACCCACAGGCATGAGGTTTTGCAAATTTCAATAGGGGAGGGGAATTTAATAACTTTTGTTTTTCTTAACTCAGACTCTAATCGTTTAACGACCTGGGTAGGAGCTATGACAAAATACCCAGCTTGGAAAACTTCTATTAAAATGTTTTTAAACTGAATAGCTTTTAAAAAATGTTTCATTTTTTCTCAGTGGGAACTCACTAAACATAAAGAAATATTCCTCCCTGCCTGGCCTCTATGATGTTTTTGCCTCTGATATGAATTATTTTGTCTCCAGTTAGCTCGAAAAGCTCACAGCCACAGGATATCATGGAGGCCAAGAGAATTTCAAGATTGATTTGACTTTTCTATGGACAACAGCAATATTTCAGTGACTAGTGATGAGACACTAAATAAGACATCTTGGAAGGAACAGAAACACTCAGGCTGCAGGTTAGGAGAAAGCTTCCCAAGGAAAAGGTTATCGCCTCACTGCCCACTAGGTGGGAGTATTGCACCGAGACTATTTGGTACTTGCTTTTAACAGCATTTTCAGACAAGATACTCTCCCACCGCCCACCCACTATACATGTTACAGGGCACCCATAGAGCAACACTGCAGCCCTGCAACATGTATAGTGTGTGTGTGTGTGTGTGTGTGGTGTCTTGTCTGTGAACACTCCCACAGTTAAGTTACAGGACTACAGGGACCATTGGCACTGAAAGGCCTGAATGTTGCTGAAGATATAATAGTCTCTGCTACCTGGTGCAGAGATGTATTTGCTAAGCAGCCTTAAAAGAAAGATAGAGGGAAATGACATGCTCCAAAAGCACAAACCTAATTGGTTTGTAAGGTCCCCCCCCTTTTTTTAAAAAACAAAAACAAACTTTAGGTATTTTCAGACGTGACGGGCCTCTGGGCCCACCATGCTGAATTCCGGACCGGGGTCATCCCCCGACCCCGGTCCATGATGAGGTCGTCCGTCCTTCAGACGTGCTGGCTGCATCACTATTGGGAATCAAGGCGGGGGCGCAGCCAGGGCGGGGCTGAGTGGTGCACAGTGTGGCTGCATGGCTCCACCCCCCACACTCCCACAGCTGCCCACCCTCAGGAAGACGGGCAGGTGCAGCGACCAATGAGGCCACTGCGCTCGACTGCTAACAGTGGCCAGGACCACGATTCCAGTTCGGCTGCAGGACCACGATTCCAGTTGGCTGCAGGACCAGAACCGTGGTTAGAATTGATCCCTCCCAGGTGTTCACTGTGGCGAACATCTGGCAGGAATCAATCAGACGTTATGGGGATCACAGCCACCCCACAGCATTCACTGTGGTTCAGTGGGGTTCACTGTGATCTCGTAACATCTGAAAATACCCTCTGGCGTTGCACAAGTGATGAGTTACTTTCAAAGGCTCCAGGCTGCACAAGAAGAGAAATGAGTTGGCAGTTGCACACAAATGTATTTCTTTATTTTCCTCTACAAATATGTTGTACAAAATGCATACACAGTATGCGCACATCGCAAGGAAACCTTTCCCGATAGCGGGAGAACAACAAACCATCCACAATGGATGAAAAACCACAATCATTATAGCAATGGAAACGCCAGAGTAAAGCTACTCTTACAGCCAAAATGTATAACATTGAACGATACAATCTCACACCTACAGTCCATTTCATTCTTTAATATAAAGCATTTAAAGTCTCATTTTCCTAAAGAGAAAAAAACAGAAAAGCAGCAAAATGGTAGAAATTATTCATGCAGGTTTGTCTTAACAACCCCTAAAGTACAGTGGGTGAAAGGGAAGCTAAAAAAAACCCTATCAGGTTGCTAGCAAAGAGGAAGCAATGCAGTGTGGAGAGATTCTTCCCACAGGTGGGAAGGTATTGGGGGGGGTAGGCAAAGCTGGCAGCTTTTACAGGCAAAAATGAGAGAACTCTCTCTTACCGCGACCGCTGACCGCATCAAGATTTGCAATCTTACCCCAATTGTAACATTTACAACATTTAACCTCCTATAATTTAAAACAAACAAACACAACTCCTTCATTATGAAGGCACTGGCACCCTTTAAGACTGGGTGCAACGCTGTGCAGGGTTAACACAGATTTTGGCACAGCTCAAATACCACTCAACAGAATACTTGGAAGATCCTACGTGAGCCAGGAGAGTCCAAAGTATTCCATTCTTTCCATACATAAATAATAACGGGAAGTAATATTCCCTACATAGGAGAGGAGCAGGGTCGGACCCTCCCTCTGGAATAAGAATGGTGAAGCGTCTGTAAGCAAGCGGGTGGAAGTCTACCAGGGTCTCCAAAGGGTGCTGGTGCTCTTCGAGGAGGCTTGCTTCGGGGTGGAAGGCGTGCAGGCAACCTCGTGGGCAGCTGTGTAGCTCCGCTGAAAGTGATTCAGCAGCTTAGACTGAGTGTCCATTTGGATTTTATGGATGGACAGGAAATGGAAAGCTTCCTGCAGGCACCTGGAGTAGCCTTCCTTGTAGTCGATTTGTGTGTGTTTATGGATGGATCCTGCAGCTAGAGAGGGGGAGAGAAAGAGAGCATTGTTTAGATTCACTGTTCACACCATGGCCTGGGCATGATGGGAAGGGTGTGCTTGGGGGGGTGTAGCTTGGAGCTAAGTCAATGACTGACCTTTTATCTGCAGCTGGCTCTGCTGTTTCAGGTAGCTGACGGTCATCTCCAAGATGTCCGCTTTCTCCAGCTTGGAGTTGGGATGGTGCCTCTGAAATTCCTTCTCCAACAGGAGTTTCAGCTGCTCGATGCTGCTGTTAATTCGGTCCCGGCGCATCTTCTCCACCACCGGTTTCCTCAGCTATAAAGAAAGCAAAGAGAAGAGATTTGTTTAGGATACTTGTTCATAGACCATTTACTGGACAGCCGTGACATATGATGGGAGAGAGCCCCAGCTGGCATCAACCAGTGTGTTGGAAGTCAGTGGAGTTAAGCTGGTTGACAACAGCTGAGGATTCCTGCCAGCCAAGAGAGCATCCCGGGCCCAGTCTGCTACTTACTTTGTTTTTCTCTTTGGGTGTCAGCAGGCTGTTGTGCTCCATGAAAACCGTGCTGCAAGGGGCCATCGTTCCTAGGCTGAGGAGGCTGATCTTGGTACTGCTAGAGTCCAGGAAAATGTGCTGCTGGGAGCAGAGCCTGCCCTCTATTTATACCATGCAGGCACGCTGGAAATCTGTGGGTCTCTGGCTTGCTTGAGTTTCCCACAGTCTGGAGCCAATCAGAGAGATAGGCAGGACAATAGGAGAAGCGGCTATTCTTGCATGCTCCATTGCCAATGAATAGCCTCGGGATAATGACCTTCTCCCAGATGAGCAGGTGGGGAGTGTGTGGTACATGAAAGATTACGTGTGAGGAGCTGGGAACGGCCTGGAGAGGCTACTGCAGCTCACATCAATCGCATTCCAGGCGCGCGCAATGTGCACTTCACAGAGGCTGGCGAGCGTGGGGGCCTGCTGCCAGTGGCGGGAAATAAGCTCCTCTAGGCAAAGGGATGCAGAGGCACACACACGTGTGCACATGCAGAGCTGTGCACACGCACACACGCGAGCCAGGCTCTCGCTTGGAGATCATGGAAGGATGGAAGCTAATTGGCTGAGTCCAAAACAGGTGGTTGTTATTATTTACAGGGAAGCAGATTCTGAAGTGCTGACTCAGTCACTATTAAGGACAGACTTTTCTCCCCTCCAAGTTCAAATGAAATATTAATATTATTGTTTAGCTCAGTATAAATCAGGGGTGGGGGAACTCTGGCCCTTCAGCCAAATCTGGCCTGCAACTGTTTTTTAATTTTATCTGGCACATAGATCCAGTCCCTACTCTCAAGTACTAAAATAGTAAACAGTGAAACACAGGGTGAAAGAAGGGAGCGGAAATGAGGGCATGCACTCAAGAATAGGGGATGGATCCATGGTATCGCTCCATGATCTAGACCCTCCCCTTCTTTCCCCCATTCTGAGCACACCCCAGGCCTCGATCACTCTTGGCCCAACCCTATGCAGCTTGCAGAGCTTGTACCAGGTTTCCAAGTGACCCACGGGAGGGAAGAGGTTCCTCACCTCTGAAAAAATCAATAATAGAATGGAAGAGTTGGAAGAGACCTTGAGGATCATCAACAGATCCTTTACATCTTTAGAGGGATAATGGTCTTCGACTTTTATTCCTTTCTGAGCTCTGCCACAGATGTCTTGCATGACCTTGGGAATATCACTCTACTGCATACTGTCTCAGTTTACCCACATGCAGAAAAAATGCTCACAAGAATTTTATTGGCACTTGGATAAACATGAGAGAAGAGAGAGAGGTTGAATGGTAGGCTGAAATCCGCCAACCACTTTCTCTGGAGGAGTAAGTGATTTTTATGAGACTAATCTGGAGTAAGTGGTAATAACACATTTGCATTAAGCAGCCAGTTCATCCAAGAATCTCCAACCAATCCATCTGTAAATATTAATTTAGCTTCACAGCTCGCTCACACCCTAATCCTAACCCTGCTCTAAAATACATATTCTGCTATTACAGATGTGGAAAGTGAAACACAGAGCAAGGTCATACAGCCAAGAGTCCAGATGCCTAATCTCTTTCCCTAGAGCAGCCTCCTAACTAGGATTTGGTATGAGTGACCCTTCCAGAGTCAGGGACACCCAGGCCTGGAATAGCATGGCATGCGGCTGCCTAGGACAAGATAATATGCTCCCGTCGCGATGCTCAGTGAAAGACGTGACTCTGCACCTGGCTGCTACACCTACTCTGCTTCCTGCTGCTGTGACTAAAAGGTGCTCACTTACCGGTGCTTAACACGTAAAAAATGAATTGCCGGGACTCAGACCTGCCCCTCAAGCTGTCCCCCTACCCCAGAAATTCTCATAGCAGAGAACTGAACCATAGTTTCCATCTAGCACCCTGAATACTGGACTTCCCTGCTTCTTGACGGCTGAACATAAGAGAGGAATTCTTGTGCATGACCAGCACAGAGGGCAGAATAGGAAAGTCATTAATAAAAGGTAATTGAACCATTCAGATTTTTTTTTCTTTCTGGCTTCTATTTCCAACACAAAGGGTGATTTCAGAAGTGACGTGGTGAATGTCCACCACAGTCAACCTCAGTCAAACGCGGGCGGTGGTGAAAGCGCCGTGCATGTCTGTTTGCTCGCATCCAGATGTTCACCACAGTCAAACGCAGCCCGGGGTGAAGCTAACCACGCTTCGTGAGGTCGGGGCGGGAGGAGGTCCAGAAGTGTGGTGAATGGTCACCACGGCAGGGGTGAATGAAAAGTAACTTCTGAATGGAAACCCGCAGCCGTGGTGGAAGGAATTGACCCCAGTCATGGTGCATTCTGGGGCTCGAACCGCGGTCCACGTCTCCACTGCATGTCTGTTGTGTTCCTCCGGCCCCTGTTCTCTCTGATTGCCCCCGGGCGGTGGTCACGATCCTGTCACTTCTGTTGGGGCCGCACGTGTCACCACAGCCCGCGGTGAATCCGTTCACACCGGGGTGGGATTCACTGTGGGGAATTGGAACGCGTCACTTCTGAAATCACCCTAAAGTGGCCAATGCCTGCCTTTTCCTTGCTTGCGACATTTTGGGGTGCACACTCCTATTTGTAACATTTTCCAGGGGTCAGCCACCCCTTTGAACTTAATTGTCGGGGTTGAGCCTCGCAAGTCCCTCACCCCCCGGCCCCCAAATTAAGCCCCATCACTTACCCAAGCACTAAAATAATTCACTTATTTTAACTAAGAGAATTTGCAGGTGAAAAGGAAGCAAGAGGAGTTTTGTGCTTTCTGTATGTTTGTAGTCACATGGCATTTGTGTTAATAAAACACTAGAGTCATATGGTTGGACACGGGTCTCTGTGCAACAGTTTTATAAGCACATCTTATTCCTCAGCATTTCTTCATTATATCCCCATCTATTCCCCCCCCCATCTCCATATACAGCTACCAAATCGTATTTCTAACATGTCCATCACCTTGGCATCTAGGCCAATTCATGCTAATCCAAACAGCCTCAATCACACAACACCTCCCCCCCCCCCGCAAAGTACTTATTCCTTAACCTAGGTTTGCCTTGTCCAGTAGCAATGCGTCCATACAGCTGCTGATTTCCCCGAACAATGTTAATGACTCATTTACACAAAATTCTTTCAAAATGGGCAATGGCACAAACAAAACAAAACCCACATTCTGAGTGTCATTCTCAGCCATCTGATGCAATGGGTGGGCAACTGAAATGCAGGGAAGTCAGCAGTTGTGTGAGTGCATTGCTATAAGACAAGGCAAACACAGATTGGGGAAAAAGTAGAGAGTTTGCAAAGGGAAAGGGTGCTGTGTAAATGAAACTGGGGAATGTGGGTCTGTGCAACTACCTTCTGTAAAAGAGTGTTGTTGGATGAGTCCTACAGTTCCATTACTACTACTACTACTACTTATAATTTCTATAGTTCTATAGCAGCCTGATTACATGCATTCTGGCAGTGCACGAGTGGGTGTGACTGTGAATTCAATTTAAGTGGAAATCATATTTATTAAGCTGGGGCAAATATGTTAAAGGGATACAGCTCCAGGACATTTCCTCTTACTCTTAGGCCGCTTTTAGACAAGCAGGTCGCAGTCACGTGACCCGCTCACGCGATTTTTCAAAATCTTGCGAGGCGGGATTAGACACGACAAGTCACGCATTCAAGGCGGTCGCGCGTTGTTTAAAGGCCGTGAACTAAATACCTCTCACACATGGAGGTATTTAGTTCATGGTCGTCAAACAATGCGCGACCACCTTGAACGCGTGTGAACGTGTGATGCGTCACATCTAAATCCCGCCTTGCGGGATTTTGAAAAATCGCATGAGCGGGTTGCACGACTGCGACCTGCTCGCTGAAAAGCACCCTAAGCCAGGGGTGGAGAACCTCAGCAGGCATCAAATGCAGCCTGTGACTAGTTTTTTATGTGACCCATTTCCAGTTCCTGAATCCAGTTCCTATCCCCAAGCACTGAAAATCTGAGCTCACGCTACGGGAACAGCAGATAGATCCATGGCACAGACCCATGATCTGGACCCTCCTTTTCTTGAGCACACCACTTAAATAACTGCACCCCCAACATCTTTGTAGCCCCCTCTGAGCTTGTACTAATTTGTAAAGTGGCCCCTGCAAGGGCAAATGTTCCCCATCCCTGCTGTAAGCTTTAGTATTTCAATTTGAAAAATGGGGGTAGTAACATTCCCCTGGTTTAGTGGAGGGAGATTTAATTCATTGATGCTTTGGGATCCATTAGTGGGATATGGTATAGAAATAACACAAAGCTCTGCACATGGGTATTATTATCTACACATACACACACAAACCTATCTCTCTGTCTCTCTCCATCTCCAATTTGTTTTTGCTTAGGTCCAAGTAAGGCATAAGCAATCTCTTTAGGACTCTGCTTCCCCAGCCCCCATTAATCTGAGCCTGAATGGCCTCCCCCACCTCCTTTTGTACAGAACGGCAGCTGTTGAGCTCCGAGTCTTTTATGTCAAGTTGTGGGAAAGTTGGTGCGACAGCATCTCCCATGTTCCTCTCCAAAGCTTCTGGATTATCTCTGTGCCGCCGAAATCTCATCCTCCCCTCTCATGTGTCCCTCTATTGGGGGAGGCTCTGAAACAAACACTTGAGCAGCAAACTCAGTTTTAGAAACAAGTTGCCAACATTGCACTGGGAGCAGTTTGATGGGCTCCTCCCCACCACCACCATACAGTCCAATTGCGTCTGCTCCCTGTGCAGATGAACTCTCTAATAAGCACAGCCATCAATTCCCCTTCCCACATCCATCACTCACACACACACGCCAGGCTTTCACCCAACAAAGTGCTTTTAAATGCCGTTTACCCCTCCCTGTAATAACTGGTTGTAGGGAACAACCACAGGCTTCCCACGCTCAGACTGCTGTGGAAGTGCCCGTGCTCTGTCAGGTTTCTGAGCCCTTTCGTTTTCCTTTGGGCTGACAAATGAGCTTTCAGTGGTCACGCGCATTCTTTACGCGTGTGAGAGTAGATGTGATGGGGGCATCAGCAATCAAGGCCACATGAGCCTGTTTCCTATCACAGATTGTGCTTTGGGGATTTGGGGCCATGGAGCTGAACACAAAAAAAACCCGCCTGGTTTGACAAGTTCTCAGCTGGTGTCAATCAGAGTGTCCATTGACACCAGCTGAGGATTTAACCCAAGATGGTTTTAGAACTAGAGGTGAAACAGATAGTCAATTGGATATTCGCAAATACTATCTGCATTTTCAGATACCTCTCCAAATATCTGAACAGCTTTCGCAACTAAAACCGATAATCACAAATCTGCTTGTTCGGGTATTCCAGTTCATTTGCTTTGTTTGTTTTATTTTGGCTTCATCATTTCAGTTATTGTGCACACACAATGGTGCTGAAACAAAGTAACCAAATTACCAATAGGACAAACTCAAACCAATCAAAATAGATATTGTAGCAGGGCTGGCTACAAGGGAGCCTGGCCCTTTAAGAATGTTAGTGCCAGCCAAAATAACACCAGAGACTGGGCTAGCAGAGGACTAATTGGAGCCAGTCCAGAGCTCAGGAAACTATGCCTAGAGAGGGGGAAGGTCTGGTAGGAGACAGGAGAGTAAGAACTCTGGGCGTTAACAAATGTGACAGTGGCTCGCTTTGGCCTATAAGTCACCAGCACGTTTGTTGCACCGCCTGATGTTTGCCCGGGATTGCTCCCGGGCATGTCAGTGATGAGCCCGGGCTGTGATCCCGGAGACCGCTGGGGTCCCAGTCAAGGCTAACCATCCACCTGATCAGGCCACAGTGGGCTATCACGTGTGTTTTAGCCCGCTGTGACCTGAACTGGATCGGGTCTACTATGACTGGCCTCCATGGTGGCTGTCATTGGCCGCCTTGCTTGCCCATCATGGCAGGGGGCAGGGCACTGCCTGCAGTGGGGAATGGGATGGGATGTGCAGCTCCCTGCAGCCCCACCACCGGCACATTTATTGACTGGCCTGACCAGGTCAGGATCATGTTGGTGGTGGGTTCCTGACCCAGGTCAGGTCATGGCACCGGCACTCCACCATCACTTCTGTTAACCCCCCCTGTCTCCCAAGGGCTCCAGGGGGGGGGGGGGGGGCTTTGTCTCTGGGCTAGGCTGGCTTCAGGTGGAACTGTGGCTGGCCAGCAGAGAAGGCTCTGAATCCTGTAGAGTGAGAATGAGAGAACTGCTGCTAAGAGAGTAGTAGTGGAGACAACTCAGAGATAGCTGGAAGTTGGAGGTTGTGAGCTCTCAGGACCCTGGGGCCGGGGCTACAGGTCCCTGGTGTGACCCAGGAGAGCCCTGGGACTCCCATTGGGAGCACCTGGCTGGCACAGTGGGGGAGCCGTGGGAATGTAGGGCCTGGATGGGGCAACCCTGGGAGTAACACCTACTAGCCCAGAACCCCAGTAGGGCCAGCTGCAAAGGGGACATGCAGAGTACCCTGTGAAGATAGGGGACATGGGACCCTCGAGGCACCAGGGCCAGGTTGCAGGTCCCTAAAGTGACCCAGAGCAGGGTGAGGTCTCCCGGTGGGAGGGCCTAGCTGGCACACTGGAGAAGCAAAGGAGTGTAGACCTTGGACTGCGGTCATCTCAAGGAAATGTCCCAGCTGCCCAGCCCAGGGGCGGCATGGATCATCTGCCCCAGAAGGGGAACTCCTAACAAAAAGAATGAGAACTGGACCCCTCAGGTGGAGGCCTGAGAGAGCATGGGACTACTCATTGGCTGGGCACTAATTCACAAGTTAATATCTGTATCCAGTGGCGAGGATGTTCACAGAGCCTGAGGATGCAAGCGAGCAGATAGAGAGAACACCTTTGGGAACACCCTGCTGCTACAGATTTAATGTATTTATCTATACAGTGCTTGCAATATACCGGGCAGTGTACAATCATTAGAGACAGGTCCCTACCCCGGGGAGCTTACAATCTAAAAAAGACAAGGGAGAAGGGAAGACAGGGAAATCCAATGAGATGGGAACAATGTTCTTTGGAACATGTGGGTTCCAACGCAACGTTTCCTCAACCCATTGACTGTAACCCCAAACTGGGCCATCAGAATTTATTTATTTATTTATTTATTTTATAGATTTGTATCCCGCCCCCTCCTGCAATGCATCAAAGGGCTGGGAAGTGAATGCCCACTAGTGCTACCTGCCATGTTTACTGGGTCATTACAGGCCACCAAGGCAAGGCCAGCCTGAGACCCAGGGCAAAAATACAGTGTGGAACCCCCCATGGCCTTGTCCTCTGTAGACCCAACCTTGTACCCTCTTCCTTCCCACCTTTGTAGAGGAGTGGGAATGGAGTGACCAAATATGTACATTTTAGAGGACACATGAGAAATACAGGTTACCAGGCTGCATTGGTGCCAGTGTAGCTCTGCAACCTGTATTTCTCATAAGGGTACTCTAAAATTTGCATATCTGGCCACCCTAAGTGGGAGGCAGGGCCCTGCAGGGAGCAGTCAGCCTGGGGTCTGAGAGTAGTGACAAGAGATGGCCCCAGAGAAATAGCCCATGGTGGGACTTTAGGAGCACTGGTTCTGAGGCTACAAGGAGGACTGGCCTAACTGCGGGGACCCTTCTAACCATGTGTCCTGGGCTGGTCCTACATCAAGGCTGTATATGTGGATCTCCTAAGGCTGAGCACTACTGTTCTGAAGGATGTTACTGGAACAGGCTTTTTCCTGCTGCACCGAAGATGCTAGGAGCAATAGGATAAAATCTGAATATGAACCGCACCCTCCCCCCGCCGAAACCCTTCTGAAATAAAATGTTGCAAAAGTTTAAAGACTTCACAATTTAACCCATATCAACAGAAGACAATGAAAGATACCCCCTCTCCCCCTTTGTAGTTTAATATTAAGATGGGGCTGTAATTGAAAATTACTGTCCTACTTGTTATTCCCCATAGTAATTTGATTTCCCTACAATGAATTACTTCCCTATCCTTACTACACCTATTTGAAATGGGATTGACCTCTTTGTCAGACCCACTGGATTATGGCAGGGAGAGCATTAAGACTGGCAGTGGAAAATACCCTTGGCTCCAGTGTGGACTCCATCAGGCAACCTCTTTGTACCTCAGTCTCTCTAACTGTGAAACAGGGATGATTCGGAGGTTAGGGTGCTAATTTGGAAAACAGGAGAGTTGGGTTCAGTTTCCTGGTGTGCCACAAACTCTTTTTGTGATTTTGGGCAAGTTACTTATATATATATATATATATGGATCTGTCCCCTACCGATGTGTGCATGCCCTCCTCTCTGATCCATTATCATGAGCTCAGTTTTTAAGTGCTTGGGGGTAGAGAATGGATCCAGGGGCCAGATCCAGGAAGTGGAAAGTGACAACATGAAAACTTGCTGAGGGTCACATTTGGCCCCCGGGGCCTGAGGTTCCCCACCCCTGATTTAAACAATAGCAGAGGGATCTGTTCTGTGGCCCTACAATTAGTGAGAAAAATCGATGAGCTGACGTGATATGAAAATGAACGTCTCTAACTTCAGTTTGATGTTCAATTAATAGAGTCAGGAGAGGTGTCCTTTCCTAAATGTCAGTGGAATCATGCCAGGGATAATGAATTTGGAATGTATATGTTTCCCGGATCACTCTGCCATGGGACTGGCACATACAGCACAGGATAAAAAAGAGATTATGGCCATAAGATGCCAAATACAGGTACCACGCTTGAAATGCATCGTTCAGCAATAGCCCTTCTCCTGATTTTCAGCCAGATGTTAGCTTTTAAGAAGACTTAAAAGGAGCTGCAGCTTTCTCAAGCCATATGAGATGCTCCTTGCTGCCCCCATTGCCTCTCTTCTTGGTAACTGCTACCCAGATGGCCTTGTGGGAGCAGAGTTTCCCATTGAACACAATGCCAAGTCAAGCACCATTGCTAATGCGGTTTGTAGTCAGGCACACTTCCATTGTGAGTGGGATGAATGTCGTTAAGAAACAGTGTGGGAAACTCAGAGGGGCATAAACTTCCACAGCCTTATGTTAATAAGCCACTTACCCATGCTAGGGTGCCCAAAAAGCAAGGGATGGGAAAGGCAGCAAAGATGGCACTGAGTCCTGAAATCTGGCTAACCCCTCACTGGACTCTATGGGAATTATAGACTCAGGCCGCTTTTAGACAAACGCACGGTGCACTCGCGCTTGTTTTCAAAAATCCTGCGAGACGGGATTAGACGAGACGCTGCCGCGAGTCACGCACGCGGGAGGGGGACGCGCACTCTTTTCCGGCCGCGATTTGACCACCTCAATCTCCGACCCGGTCAAATCGCGGCCGGAAAAGAATGCGCGTTCCCCTCCCGTGCGCGTGACTCGCGGCAGCGTCTCGTCTGATCCCGTCTCGTGGGATTTTTGAAAACAAGCGCGAGCGCACTGCGCGCTCGTCTAAAAGCGGCCTGAGTTAACCACAAATTCTATATTCCTTCTCCATTTGATCTAGAGAGGGTGGTTTCCATGTTGGTCCAAAGTGTGAGAGAGAGAGATAAAGTGGTTCCGATTATCTCTTTTCTGTCTGTTCTGACTCCTTACATGCCTGAGGAAGGGTCCTCTGTGGCTGAAAGTTTGCCTGCTCCCTGCAATAAAAGATGATTTGATAAAAGAGAACATCTGAAGTACTTTGTTTCTATTTTCTCCATTTGGTGCCTTTATGATAACACTTCATGTGTGTTTGTGTGTGTAAATGAAAACATTTGCTTGTGCATATAGAATGAATGGTGTCTCTGTGTGAAACTCCCTCTTTGGACCCCACCCACCCCCAGTAACTGCGAGTGTCAGGTAGTTGCAGACGTGGGGAAAATCAGAACCCCATGACTATCCCTAGATGACAGAAAAAACTTATGGTCAGCAATGTCCTACTGACTACCAGCCTGTCTTTCCTTTTATAGCCCTGCATATCAGAAAGGCATGGAACATTCATTCCCAAACTGGAAATCAATCCCCACTCACTGGCTCTCTTTATAGGTTGGGCAATAGACTTTTGCTCAGACTCCCAGTAACAGGCACAGCTCCCCCATCCCAAGTCAAAGGGCAAGTGCTATTTGCAAGCTACTTTCCATGTGGTGGAAAGCTTGCCTACTCACTCCAACAGAAGTTGTTCTGATAAAACAGATGTTTACATGGGGCAATGATGTTTCGCTGCCCACTTCTTTGAAGACAGCCGTAGTACTGTCAGAGGTGGGAGGACAGTATCCAGTGGTTAAGGCAGAGGTTTGACAGGGAGAATCTTTCACTGACATTACACAAATCACTTTGCTGCTCTGGGCCTCAGTTTCCCCATTTGTGAAACAGGAATGATAATACTCCCAAGGGGAATGAGGCGTAGGGTGGCCGTACCTCCCCTTTAAAAGGGGATGCTTATGAAAATACATGGTGCAGGGCTGCACTGGTTCCAGTGCAGCCCTGCACCATGTATTTTTCATGTGTCCTCTTTTAAAGAGGCGGTATGGCCACCGTAATGAGGCAATCTAATCATGAATATTTGCAAGCGCTGTGAGCTGAGCAGCTGATTTAAGAAAGATTCCCTCTTCAGGAAGCACAGAAGCATTTTTACTGGCCTCAATGGGAGCTGGATCAGGTCATGAATGAGTCTGTGCTTTTTCCTTTTACACAGTCTTGTGAATAAAGCACGTTTAATGCTAAAGCTGGCCCAGTAGGGAAGGACACAAGCCTGGGACTTGAAAGATGGGTTTCATTCCTTGCTTTACCCCAGACTCCCGATGTGACCTGGGGCAAGTCGCTTCTGCTATGTGCCTCAGTTTCCCCTCTGTAAAATGGCAATGGCAGTGCCACCTGACTTAACATGGGTGCTGTGGGGATAACCGCATTAAAGTGCAGCACAGGGTGGGACTAGATGACCTTTGATGTCCCTTCCAACTCTCCGGTGCTATAAAGTGGATGAGGTTCAGTTCCTTACTTTGTCACAATCACCCTCTATTACCTGAGGTAGGTCACTTAGTCTGCATGCCTCAGATTCTCTTCTGTAAAATGGGGATGGTGGTAACACTACCTGACTGAATAAAATATGGATGGTGTGAGGATAACTGCACGAACACTTCTGAAGTTCTCTAACAGTAGTATAGCTACAGTAGTATAGCTACTAGTATAGCTGGATTTTAAAAAGGACTGGGTAAGTTGTTGGAGAATAGATCCATTAATAGCTTAGATTATGCGATGGGAACTTCTTACTGTCGGGAGCAGGGATGGATTGCCCGTTGTGACTTCTGGTACTTCTCCCATGCAACCAAAATTGGCAACTGTCGGAGACAGGATGCTGGTTTTGATAGACCATTGGTCTCACTCAGTATGGCATTTCTTATGTTCTTAACACTACAGTAGCGGGGGCCGGATAAATGCAATGGATTTAAATCCAGGATAATTTCTCCAGCTATTTCCTCCCTTTTTACAATGTCCCCCCTCAGGTTTTTTTCCCTTCCTCTAATCTCTCTTTCTTTCACTCTGTCTGCTGCGGGCAGATGTGGGACCGAGGACAGGAGTGTGTTACGAGCCCTCAGACTGTGTGAGTGTGGAGTTGTGCGGAGTTTCCCACACTGTGTCTCTATTCAGCGCATTCACTCAGAGGATAAAGGAAGTGTGCCATGCTACAAGCTGAATTAGAAATGGTGTTTGACTTCCCTTTGTACTTCACAGAAGCTCTGCTCTGGGTAGACCATCTGCGTAGCACTTACTGCTGAGAAAACCATTGATCAAGGTCTGTCAGCTGGAGCTGGGATACTTGGGAAAAGTAATTCCTTGGGCTACTTCAGCTCTTTAGGGCTTAACATCTGGCTTAGGGGAGGGAAAGCTGTTTGATGGGTTAACAATCTCAGCTCCTTTTAACTTTGGGATGTTGCTTGGAGCCTACATAGAACACTTTGAAACCCTGGTTTTTAATAACATTCTGAAGCATGGGGAATAGTACACTGTTCTTAATATATACTAAGTAAGTACTTACCTGATATTTCATCAGATTCCCTTTTTGAAGCAAGAAAATAAATGTACTACCAGACAAAAATTTACCTAGAAACTGTTGGATGTTCTCATACTCCAGTCTGGATATTCTCCTAATTGGACACCCACTAGCCCAGTCAGAAACTCTGGATGTGGTACTTGGTTAAATTTTAAGGCCTGGACATCAGCGCAGGTGAGAAGAACAATTCCCTTAAAATATTTAAATCCATTTAAGATTCTGAAACCTACTGCCACACACAAGTAGTGCCCCCAGATGGTAACAGGCATACTTATTAGGAAGGTATTTTCGGGACTCTAGAATCTAGTAATAACAGGAGAGCTGGATCAAAATTTAATTCCGAACTAAAATTTCAACACTAGTGAAATTCCAAATTAGAAATTCTGATTTGCATATTCAAACAGCTTTAATTATTGGCTGTATTTTAGCCAAAACAGAAACAGAGGCATTGGGGTTACAGAGACAATGGCCCTTTTCACACAGTCATTCTAACACTGGTAAAATGGGGGTTACATTTTATTATACATGTTGCAGGGCTGCAGGTGTATGCTATGGGTACCCTGCAACATGTATAATAAAATGTAACCCCCATTTTATCAGTGTTAGAGTGTTTGTGTGAAAAGGGCCAATATTCAAAGTGTCCAAGGGTTTGGAATGACACCAAGATATTGCCTCGGGAGGGTAATAATTTTACCCTGTGATGATTAAATCTGGGGTAATAACTAGTTTGGACTGTAATCATCATGGATTACAGTCGCAGCTGTAGTTGTTCAGCTTACCCCTAAATTAATTCAAAACAGGGTGGCTGTAACTGGCAAACTATTTCATATTGAGAATATTGTGTGAACACTCTGGGGTTTACCCTTTGGCAAAAGGAAATTATTCATTTTGTGGTTATAGAAAACCCAAGTCCCCTGAGGCTTCAGACAAATGCTCAAGCTCTGTGCTACCAGCAGAGCTAGTTGCAAATCCTGCTCAGCAGGAATAGCATTGCTTCAAATTTACAGCCCTGGTTTCTGATTGGGTGGCACAGCTCACGTCCCATGCTCCCGCCCCCTCACTGTGTGTGTGCGCTCCACGCGGCGCACACGAACCCGTACCATATCAACAGTCAGAAGAACTACATAAATATAAGCAGCAGGAGGTGTCTGTAATATGAGTGTGTGTGGACCGTGTGCTTCTTCTAGCACTGCCTTCACCCTTCTCACCAATGACTCTTCTTAGTGACTTAGTTTGGGCTCCTAGACTCACTCCCCTGACTTTGACCCTGAGCTGACTACCTGACTTTAGGCTCCTGGCTTTTTATTTGGTTGTTATAGTCACAACCACTGACCTTCTGGCTTCCAAACCTCCGGCACTGATCTGGCAAACTGATCTGTAGCCTCGATTCTTGGCCCCTTTGGACTGCGTGAAGGGGACTTTGAACAAAATCAGGCCTCATTTTTCAGTCCTGCTTCAGATCCTGTTCATTTTTCAAGTGAGCCTGCAGCTAGCTTCTCTGAAAATGAGACCCAAGACATCTCACACTGGCAACTGAAAACCAGTGGATGTTTTGAAAAGAGTGACTAGTTCAAAGCCACTAATGCAGTCAAGGGCTCAGAGCTAGCATCTGAAGGCAGAACCTCCTGGCTTGCACTCCAGTTGTTGTTTCCCACCCCCTTGGGGGCTGGGCTGTGAACCCCTATCCAACCCACCTCAGCCCTGTAGGTCAGGCTCTTCCACTCCTGCTTTGCAGCTTCCTACACCTCTCTTGTAACTAGGGTTAACACCTGCCTCTGCATTTTCACCTAAGGACATTGGGCCACATCAGCAGAAGGAGGGCACAGAGATGGTCATGCCCCTTTCTGACATACTGTGATGTCACATCACAATGCTCCGCAAGGAGCAGGACTAGGGTTGCCACCTGTGCACATTTTTGAGGAACACTTATAAAAAATACATGCTGCAGGACCTGCATTGGCACCTTAGGCACCAATGCAGGCCCTGCAACGTGTATTTTTCATAAGTGTTCCTTAAAAATGTCCATAGGTGGCAACCCTAGGCAGGACTATGTTGGAAAGGGGGATGGGCAAAGGGGCTGTCATGGCCTTTCTCACGTAAGTCTGACTGACCCTTATGGAATGTCATAATATCGTGAATTCTAGACTGGCGTGGCCATTTTGGAAAGGGGGCAGGATAGTCACTGTGGCCCACCTCTTTTTTGGATGTGGCCCTGCTTCCTACTGCCCCTGGAAGCCCTGATTTCTCCAGGTTACCATGGGCAGCCTTGACTGACCCAGAGAAATTGGGGCCTCTGGGTCAAAACAAAACTCAGAGTCTCTAGGCAAAACCCAGAGAGGTGGCAACCCTGCTTATAACCTGCAGCCTCCAAGTCCCTATTATTACAGAGCTGGAGCTATTGTGAGCACAGATTGTGGTGGCTCCCTGCACTAGACAAGCACTGGGGTGTTTCTGCTAGGAACTGAACTGAAAGCACTAGCTCATGCAAGCCTTCCCATGGGGATGAATATCTAACCACATAGGGACAGGCCTACCATGGAATGACAGGACCTATCAATGGGTTTTCTCAGGATGCTCAGGGGTACAGCTTCAGGGATAACTACCAGCACGGGCATAGCTAACACAAAGCAAGGGGGCTCAGTTGAGTCCAGACCTTGGAATCTTGTGGCAGGGGGCAGACTTTTGCAAGCAGCATAACTGCCAGGAAATTTTCAGAGAGTGGGCAAAGGAGGGAGAGGGGCCAACACTATGCATTTGCCGACTCTGAAAATTTCCTAGTGGCGCTGAGGCTGCTTGCAAAAGTTCATGCCGAGAAGACAGTGAGGCAGAATCTCGATTCTTGTATTCTTAAATTTCTTGACGAAAATCAGGGTTCTCAGCTCATTCTTGCAAATGAGAATGAACCAAGAATTGCCCTGATTCTTGCCAAGAAAAGCCAGAATCTGGCCCTCCCCCGCACTTGTTTTAAAAAAAACACAAACCTTTTACTCACCTGGCTGCTTCTCTCCAAGTCCAGGGCTGCTCCAGGACTGCTCCCCGCCCTCTCATCTTCTCTGTGGGGGCAGACGAGGAGGCAAGTTTACTGAGGAGGTGACCTCACAGCAAACAATTTAAAAACAAAACACCTCGCATGCGCAAAATGGCCACTAGGGCCGTTCTGCACATTCACAGACCTTTTCCAAAATGGCACTGGCAGCGTTGGCGCCATTTTGGAAAAGGGCATTGTGCATGCGCAGTGGTTTTCTAAAATTATTATTATTATTATTAATAGATGTCTCGCAAGATTTTGCACCAGGGCTGAAATCTCCTGGCCAAAATCTCACAAGACTCAAGAATGATTCTCATTTCAGCTTTAGAAGAAAGTTTTCATAGTGGGTGGGGATGGAGTACTGGCCCTACCCATTCTAAAAATTGCCTTCCTGGCGGGGTTGCTGCCACTTAGCAGGGGCTCACCAGGAGCCAGGGCGGCGCCATCACCTTTGTGGCGGGGTGACCGAGACTAGCCAGGAGCCCCCTTGGGAGGGCTGCTTCTTAAGGAGACTCCGCCCCCTTGTGCTTACGAGGAGCACATAACTGGGACATGAACCCGGACCCACCACAGCCATGCTGCGCTACTGTCAGTGACCGCAGCAGTGCAAGATACTGGGCGGTTATTTTTATTACAGTAGCACCGAGGCCTCAGCTGGCAACAGGGCTCCATTGTGGTGGATGCTACATTGGAGACACAGTAAGAGACAGCCCCTCCCCTGTAGAGATTATAAATAAGACACAGGTGGAAGGGAAACGGAGGTGCAGAGAGGGAAAGTGACTTGCCCAGGGTCATACAGTAGGTCAGTGGCAGAGCCAGTCTCCAACGCAGCAGCCTAATCACTTCTGCCTCTACGTGTTCCAGTGTATTTCAGCCAGGGGAGGATGAAACATGTTGCATCTTTGGCAAAGTCGCAGGCAAGTGTTTTTACTTTTTCGAAAGAGACAGTCTTACATGACAGCTGCCTGCACTTTAAAGGTCGTAATCTCATTTTGCCAGTGGGTGAGCAATGCATGTTTGCAGACGCTCAAGCCTCTTGCGTACCCCACCTGTCTGGCAGTGTGGAAGCTACCACATTGCACCAAGCCCAGTTTCACAAGACACACATCCATTGTTCTGGATGGTGTGGTGAGTGACAGGCAAGGAGCCTGAGAAAGTGCAGCCGTGCAGGAGCTCACACACGGAGAGGCGGCAAAGACGCCGCGTGGGGGCGGGGAGGGAGGGCAGGGTGGAGCGCGCTGGGGCACAGAACGGAGCAAGGTTCAGGTTACAAAATGCCCTGTCCCACGGGGGGCACCTATTGGGAGGAGTCTTTGAAAAACATACTTATTCAGAAGAACATTTGCCATTTCTCTGGTGTCTTCCACCCAAGGGTCTGTAAACACTTTACAAACTCTAATTAATTCAGGCATACAAGACCCCTGGGAGCTAGAGGAGTCTATTCTACCCAGCAAAGCATGTTCTGGCCATCAACAGCTATTAGCTAGACTGGGAAGGGATATAGTAGCCTCATGGTGCTGCTCAGGGTGTGATCTCCCCCTGTGCCTGTTGGCAGTGACCAATACTGATGTTTCCATTAGGAATTGAACTGCACATACAAGCTACTGAACACTCCTGTGGGGATGAATATTAAACCTCAAAGGGTCTAGATTGGAACCAATGACTGACAGGAATCCATACAACAGTTAACTTAGAAACAAACCCCCCAAAAACCCTTTATATGAGGAAGGGGTAAGAATACAGGAAAACAGGAAAGGCGATGATGAAGTGGAAAAAAATACCTGAGGTATATGTGCTCCCTCCCAACAATAATATATTCTACAAGCAGTAACAAAGCAATGCCCCTTTTGTGGGAATTCTTCCTGGTTATACTGCAGGCACCAAGTAGTCAGAGTCATAGGTGAAGGCCCAGTCATGGCTGAGGAGAGATGAGGCACAGAGTGCCATTTCAAGGACTCCAAAGTCCGTCTTTGCCCCTCCTGCCCTAGCAGACTAGTCCAGCTGCAAATGGCTCCAAGTCCAGTCAGAAATTGCAACTTCCTATCTCTTTTACCCATAAGCCTGGGGGGAAATATACCAGAACTCAGGTAGAGATTGGCTATATTTATTTTGTATGCCCTCTTCTAACTTATCTAAAAGAAAGTTACCAGGTATATAAAGAGTACTTTGTCGAAGCACCCCCAATTAAGACTCAGAGACGAAAGTTGGGTTCAAATATGGCCGCACTCTTTATTCAATCAGTCTTAAAGAATGAACGGAGGCCAGTGGGTAATTGCACCAAGCAATTCAGGTCCAGTATGCTAACTAATATCTCAACTTATTAACTCTGGTACTGCCCTGGATGTGCCTTCCAGTGTCAGTACCCTGCAGCAGACAAATCCCCTCCCTTCGACAGCGCAAGCAAAATGGCTGAGGGGGGCAGGCCCAACTGTGGGCATGAGTAAGGAGTCACGTGCCCACAGGGTGTGAAGACAGCGCATGTCCCTACTCACCCCGCTAAGACACGCCCCCCAGGGTCATGACCCCAGTGCATGCTGCACCCCGCATTGCACCAGGTGTCATCTCCCCATCTCTTAAGGAGATGACTCTCATTATCCTAATTTCTTACTATTTAACCTATAATAGCATACTGGTCTCCTGCAGAGTGCGACAAATTGCAGAATCACCGAATATATGCAAACCATTATCTAATCCTCAATCCACCTTATCACGAACAAACAAATGACCCTATTTACACAAAGGCATATTCCCGAATCAACTACCAAATTGGAATAAAATAGCTGGTCCAGATTAAATTAATCCCCTTTTAGGGACAAATCAATTAGCCTATTTAACCTACTCTGCACTGCTGAGAAGGCAAAACAAGCGATTCTGTTCAAATAGGCTGCTCGCCAAAATTCCTCCTCAGCTTCCTAAGGGCAACCGCCAAGGACAACAGTGCTAGAGGGGAGGTGGGTGGGGCTGTCTCGTCACCTCCACGTGCTGGAATGCTGCTGCACGCGGCGAAACAGGAGACATGCCCCGCCTAAAAGGGGCGTGCCTCCAAAGATCCCGTGCAGCGCGGGCCCACGCTGACACACTAGGGACGGTTGCCCGGGCAACCTCTCTCCTCACAGCAGCCGAGGCCTTGCTGCACGGCCCCCGCACCTGAGTCGGGGGTGGGGCTTGACAATTTGCCCATCGCTGCCATTTTGGCGGCGAAGGGGCCTTTGGAGGAGAAATCCTCTTTGATCTAGCAGAAGAAGGCATTACAAAACTGGAAGTGGGACAAATTTGAAATCAGTCCTGATGTTTTTTAAATGGAGAGTGAGTAACCATTGCAGGAGGGAGGGCAGGGGAGTAGGAGAGCTGCTTCAACCCACTCCTTTCTAATGTGACCCACCATGCCCCTTTTCCTAGCATCAAGATGTCACAACACTCAGAAGGGGTGGGGTCAGACAACAGCCAGGGGGGTAAAATCACACTCATTTGACCTCCTCATGACTCCCATGTCTATAAGTAATTATTCTATTCAGTACTGGGTTTCTTCCAACTGCTATTGAGGATGGTCAGCACCGGGATCCTGGGATAACTGGACCATTGTCCTGATCGATTCAGTTCCTCCCTTTCTAAAAAAAAATTGTTCAGGTTCAGAGGCTCCTTCTTTTCTCCAGGCTTCTTAAGGACCATAGAGAAAATGCTTGTGTCTGTTCTTTCCTTGGGGAATGTTGGGGATGATCCAATTACAGTCAACGGGGGTTTTGTCATTGAGCCCTCACAGTTAATTGGCGGTTTGACTCTAGTCTGGTACTGTAGCACCCACAAATCGATTCCATCAGAAAACAGGTTAAATGGACAATATGAGGTGAATTGGTGGGCAGTGGAGTTAACTTTGATTTTGAAGTTTGGTGGGGCCTGCCCTGGAAGACCATCAGCACTCACTTGATCTCCAGCAACCACAGTGTCACCTGTATGGATGTTTTCAGACAAGTGCAGTACGNAAAAATCCTGCGAGACGGGATTAGACGAGACGCTGCCGCGAGTCACGCACGCGGGAGGGGGACGCGCACTCTTTTCCGGCCGCGATTTGACCACCTCAATCTCCGACCCGGTCAAATCGCGGCCGGAAAAGAATGCGCGTTCCCCTCCCGTGCGCGTGACTCGCGGCAGCGTCTCGTCTGATCCCGTCTCGTGGGATTTTTGAAAACAAGCGCGAGCGCACTGCGCGCTCGTCTAAAAGCGGCCTGAGTTAACCACAAATTCTATATTCCTTCTCCATTTGATCTAGAGAGGGTGGTTTCCATGTTGGTCCAAAGTGTGAGAGAGAGAGATAAAGTGGTTCCGATTATCTCTTTTCTGTCTGTTCTGACTCCTTACATGCCTGAGGAAGGGTCCTCTGTGGCTGAAAGTTTGCCTGCTCCCTGCAATAAAAGATGATTTGATAAAAGAGAACATCTGAAGTACTTTGTTTCTATTTTCTCCATTTGGTGCCTTTATGATAACACTTCATGTGTGTTTGTGTGTGTAAATGAAAACATTTGCTTGTGCATATAGAATGAATGGTGTCTCTGTGTGAAACTCCCTCTTTGGACCCCACCCACCCCCAGTAACTGCGAGTGTCAGGTAGTTGCAGACGTGGGGAAAATCAGAACCCCATGACTATCCCTAGATGACAGAAAAAACTTATGGTCAGCAATGTCCTACTGACTACCAGCCTGTCTTTCCTTTTATAGCCCTGCATATCAGAAAGGCATGGAACATTCATTCCCAAACTGGAAATCAATCCCCACTCACTGGCTCTCTTTATAGGTTGGGCAATAGACTTTTGCTCAGACTCCCAGTAACAGGCACAGCTCCCCCATCCCAAGTCAAAGGGCAAGTGCTATTTGCAAGCTACTTTCCATGTGGTGGAAAGCTTGCCTACTCACTCCAACAGAAGTTGTTCTGATAAAACAGATGTTTACATGGGGCAATGATGTTTCGCTGCCCACTTCTTTGAAGACAGCCGTAGTACTGTCAGAGGTGGGAGGACAGTATCCAGTGGTTAAGGCAGAGGTTTGACAGGGAGAATCTTTCACTGACATTACACAAATCACTTTGCTGCTCTGGGCCTCAGTTTCCCCATTTGTGAAACAGGAATGATAATACTCCCAAGGGGAATGAGGCGTAGGGTGGCCGTACCTCCCCTTTAAAAGGGGATGCTTATGAAAATACATGGTGCAGGGCTGCACTGGTTCCAGTGCAGCCCTGCACCATGTATTTTTCATGTGTCCTCTTTTAAAGAGGCGGTATGGCCACCGTAATGAGGCAATCTAATCATGAATATTTGCAAGCGCTGTGAGCTGAGCAGCTGATTTAAGAAAGATTCCCTCTTCAGGAAGCACAGAAGCATTTTTACTGGCCTCAATGGGAGCTGGATCAGGTCATGAATGAGTCTGTGCTTTTTCCTTTTACACAGTCTTGTGAATAAAGCACGTTTAATGCTAAAGCTGGCCCAGTAGGGAAGGACACAAGCCTGGGACTTGAAAGATGGGTTTCATTCCTTGCTTTACCCCAGACTCCCGATGTGACCTGGGGCAAGTCGCTTCTGCTATGTGCCTCAGTTTCCCCTCTGTAAAATGGCAATGGCAGTGCCACCTGACTTAACATGGGTGCTGTGGGGATAACCGCATTAAAGTGCAGCACAGGGTGGGACTAGATGACCTTTGATGTCCCTTCCAACTCTCCGGTGCTATAAAGTGGATGAGGTTCAGTTCCTTACTTTGTCACAATCACCCTCTATTACCTGAGGTAGGTCACTTAGTCTGCATGCCTCAGATTCTCTTCTGTAAAATGGGGATGGTGGTAACACTACCTGACTGAATAAAATATGGATGGTGTGAGGATAACTGCACGAACACTTCTGAAGTTCTCTAACAGTAGTATAGCTACAGTAGTATAGCTACTAGTATAGCTGGATTTTAAAAAGGACTGGGTAAGTTGTTGGAGAATAGATCCATTAATAGCTTAGATTATGCGATGGGAACTTCTTACTGTCGGGAGCAGGGATGGATTGCCCGTTGTGACTTCTGGTACTTCTCCCATGCAACCAAAATTGGCAACTGTCGGAGACAGGATGCTGGTTTTGATAGACCATTGGTCTCACTCAGTATGGCATTTCTTATGTTCTTAACACTACAGTAGCGGGGGCCGGATAAATGCAATGGATTTAAATCCAGGATAATTTCTCCAGCTATTTCCTCCCTTTTTACAATGTCCCCCCTCAGGTTTTTTTCCCTTCCTCTAATCTCTCTTTCTTTCACTCTGTCTGCTGCGGGCAGATGTGGGACCGAGGACAGGAGTGTGTTACGAGCCCTCAGACTGTGTGAGTGTGGAGTTGTGCGGAGTTTCCCACACTGTGTCTCTATTCAGCGCATTCACTCAGAGGATAAAGGAAGTGTGCCATGCTACAAGCTGAATTAGAAATGGTGTTTGACTTCCCTTTGTACTTCACAGAAGCTCTGCTCTGGGTAGACCATCTGCGTAGCACTTACTGCTGAGAAAACCATTGATCAAGGTCTGTCAGCTGGAGCTGGGATACTTGGGAAAAGTAATTCCTTGGGCTACTTCAGCTCTTTAGGGCTTAACATCTGGCTTAGGGGAGGGAAAGCTGTTTGATGGGTTAACAATCTCAGCTCCTTTTAACTTTGGGATGTTGCTTGGAGCCTACATAGAACACTTTGAAACCCTGGTTTTTAATAACATTCTGAAGCATGGGGAATAGTACACTGTTCTTAATATATACTAAGTAAGTACTTACCTGATATTTCATCAGATTCCCTTTTTGAAGCAAGAAAATAAATGTACTACCAGACAAAAATTTACCTAGAAACTGTTGGATGTTCTCATACTCCAGTCTGGATATTCTCCTAATTGGACACCCACTAGCCCAGTCAGAAACTCTGGATGTGGTACTTGGTTAAATTTTAAGGCCTGGACATCAGCGCAGGTGAGAAGAACAATTCCCTTAAAATATTTAAATCCATTTAAGATTCTGAAACCTACTGCCACACACAAGTAGTGCCCCCAGATGGTAACAGGCATACTTATTAGGAAGGTATTTTCGGGACTCTAGAATCTAGTAATAACAGGAGAGCTGGATCAAAATTTAATTCCGAACTAAAATTTCAACACTAGTGAAATTCCAAATTAGAAATTCTGATTTGCATATTCAAACAGCTTTAATTATTGGCTGTATTTTAGCCAAAACAGAAACAGAGGCATTGGGGTTACAGAGACAATGGCCCTTTTCACACAGTCATTCTAACACTGGTAAAATGGGGGTTACATTTTATTATACATGTTGCAGGGCTGCAGGTGTATGCTATGGGTACCCTGCAACATGTATAATAAAATGTAACCCCCATTTTATCAGTGTTAGAGTGTTTGTGTGAAAAGGGCCAATATTCAAAGTGTCCAAGGGTTTGGAATGACACCAAGATATTGCCTCGGGAGGGTAATAATTTTACCCTGTGATGATTAAATCTGGGGTAATAACTAGTTTGGACTGTAATCATCATGGATTACAGTCGCAGCTGTAGTTGTTCAGCTTACCCCTAAATTAATTCAAAACAGGGTGGCTGTAACTGGCAAACTATTTCATATTGAGAATATTGTGTGAACACTCTGGGGTTTACCCTTTGGCAAAAGGAAATTATTCATTTTGTGGTTATAGAAAACCCAAGTCCCCTGAGGCTTCAGACAAATGCTCAAGCTCTGTGCTACCAGCAGAGCTAGTTGCAAATCCTGCTCAGCAGGAATAGCATTGCTTCAAATTTACAGCCCTGGTTTCTGATTGGGTGGCACAGCTCACGTCCCATGCTCCCGCCCCCTCACTGTGTGTGTGCGCTCCACGCGGCGCACACGAACCCGTACCATATCAGCAGTCAGAAGAACTACATAAATATAAGCAGCAGGAGGTGTCTGTAATATGAGTGTGTGTGGACCGTGTGCTTCTTCTAGCACTGCCTTCACCCCTGTCTCTTATACACATCTAGATGTGTATAAGAGACAGGTGCACGGGAGCACTTTGAAACAATTCTTCATCCATTAAAGTCAATGTGAGCTGGGATTAATCGATTCATTATCTCAATGAAATTAAAGTGAATGGCAGAGGGGAGATTTAATCTATGCATATTTATCCAAATAATTTCCATGCAAACTATGCAGTGCTCCCAAGTAGTCACTTACATTACTCCAGTTCTCATGACTGGAAAAAGATTGAGAACGTCTGCCCTACTGACTGGTGAAGCCCATTTCTCTCAGTCTTGTATTTATCATCTCCGTTTGTTTTCATGAGTTGAATTCAAAAACTCTGGAACCAGTTTTGGAGACCATACTGGTACTGTATTTACAAGTGTGTTACTTGCAATTATTATTTTACTCATCATATTTTAATATATATTAAGAATAGAAAATTATTGCTATTTGGGGGGGCTCCCCTGAGCATGGAAGCTTGATACAATTGTATCCCCACTTCCACCTCCCATTAGGCCTCCTTCCAACACCCCTAAGACAATCACCCCGCCACTCCCACTCACCTCTAGCAACCACCCAACCCCCAAAGCATCTAGCACAGCGAATGTACCCTACTAACTCACCACCAAAGCCCCCAATGTAGCCATGCTGTCCCATCCACTCAACCCCAATACCCCAACCACCAGCCACAACATCCCACCGCTGCCAAACAGAGCCTATGGCCCATGGCAAAGGACCATGGTCGCCCAGCTTAGGCAGAAGAGCACAGGCCATGCCTGGAAGATGCAAAGTAGCCCAGAGTGGGAATAAGCCTTGTGTTAAATTTTTTCACCTCTCAAGCAGGGGGAGGTGGGTGGAAGTTTGAGACCCAGCTGACTGTGTGTGTCTGGATTTCTAAAGGGCCATCAGTCTGAATTTTCACTGAAATCACTTCAAAATGCCCAGGAAAAAGGTTTCAAAAATATAGATTCTTTCTTTTCTTTTGCAGGATGGGAGGGGGGTATAACTATGTAACGTGGTGGCTTGGTCAAGACCCTGCCCCCAGGGCAATGTGTTCCTTTGAGAGGTAATTGATTCCTGCCATCAGGCACCAGCTTGCTCTCCCGGAGGGTCAGTGCTTTCCCACATCCAAACACATTATCCCACAGCCCCTTGCCTTTTGTACAACACACTCTGGCCATTCATGTTCAAAGCAGCTGTAATCCCCAGGCCTTTCAGAATCAATATACCAGGAAATAATAAATCCCTCTTGTGCACCCGAGAGAGAAGGGACTTAGGGGAATTTCCACGAGGCAGAAAAAGAAAAGCAACCGCTGCTTAATTTCAAATGATTTTTAATTTTAATAATCACTACGTCACTGGATCCTGTTTATCACAGGGTCCCCCCTCATGCAGCTGGGAGAAAAGAGAAGCTTTGGCTTCGTACAGCCTCGGAAATGTCTTCTTCATGATCAAAACTTGCTTTTCCTAATGACAGGAGGAGTTTCAGCTAAGGAGGTAGCCGGGGACTTCAAAGACCATATTTCAAGTGATGCCACTGCAAAACAGGGCAAGTGCCATTCTGGGATGTGTTCGCAGAAACGCTGAGCATTCAGACTGGGTTAAATCAAATTCAAAGATTGATTAATGGAAGCAAATCTCCAAATTTAATTTAATATAATGAATTCCAAGTGAATGCATTGGAAAAGCTGTATCATCCCTAAAGGCCACATGATCAGGGCCTGTTAGCACCTTTCACCTTCCATGCTACAAAATTACTGAAATCATGCGACCATCTCTGGGGCACAATCAAGCAGGGAAGGTTTTGCCCAGAGATACTAGGTTAAAGTGCTGCTCTCACAGATAATAGGTGCTCATGCAGTCCCTCAGCCCTCTGGTATTACAGCCCTGGATTCACCACCAAGATGTCCCAATGCGCCCTAATCCCAATTTTCATTCCATCCACCATGCATCTATTCCAGCCCTGGCCTTCTCCGCAACCTTCCTCCCTCACAGCAAAATGTACAGAACTGAATGCATCCTCCTCACAAGGGTGACTGTCTGAGTTGACCTTGAGTGTTGATAAACGAGCCGTTAGCCCGTGTTAGCTCACACCAGGAGGGTGTCCACCTGCCTGTTTATTAGGTGTTTGCCCCCACCAGTCACGGGGCCACCACCCTCAAGACATGCAGCCCCCACTCACGGTGGGATCTCAGAGAATGTGGAGCTTACTGTGCAGGTGAATGTGTGCTATGTGCACCCATGGGTCCATGTCCCATAGATTAGGTCATGTGCAGCCTTGTACGCATACAGGTCTGCCAGCACCATAGAGTCACAGGCGAAAAGCCTAAAGCGTTCTGAGGAGTGACCACTTCCTGCCCGTCTCTCTGCTCTCACTCTACATTTGCTTTAAAAGGTCAACAGGTACCAAATTCAAACATGCACTGTCCCAGCTTGTCCTGGTTTGCAGCACATGCCTGACACTCTTCCCGAGCCATTACATTCTATGGAGTGACTTCCACAGGCTTTCTGTCCTTGTGGCCATGGCTCAGAATGACAGCCAGCCAACTATAGTAAGTTAATGCACCTGGGGGAGAAGGTGGGGGGAGGAGGTGCATTTATACAGCAGCATGATAAATGCTTCTTTTTATTGCTATCTAATGATGTGCTTTTCCCCCCCTTTACGGTGTTTATAGGCAACTACCGGCACCGCTATTTCTGCTACCTCCCGTGTTCCAGTCCAGACACTCTCTCCACCTACAGATCCTCCTGCCAGACATGAATTCCCTAGAGCAAGTAAGAGACCAGGGCCTTCATTGCTTTATGTGGGGTCAAGTGCTATCCCTGGTCAAGTGCTGTCCGCACAAGGCAATGTTCCAGGAGATTTCAGGACAAATGGGACTCCAGGGATACGACAGGGACATGAACCAGTGCCAGCAGTGGGTCAAGGACTTGCACAGAAGGTACAAGGAGTTCTGGGACAACAGCTTCACCTCCGGCCATGGGAGGGAAACATCTCCCTACTGCAAGCTGCTGGACCAGTTCCTGTGCATGGATGGAGTCATCATGGAATCCTCTCTGTATGGTTGCACCTTCGCTAGGGGCCAGAAGTGGGTCAATGTGGCTCTTCCACTGCCCACTCCCGCTGCAGCTGCTCTCACCATGGAACGCGTGACCACCAGCAGAGAATCCTCTGTGCCCATCTGCGTCCCGGAACCAGCAACGGTCAACGAGGACACAAGCACTGTGACTCTGACATTCACCCCCTAAATCTTTAGAACCAACCTATGTTTGAGGAGCCACTGGTGGTACTTGTGGAGAGGACAGAGGACTGAGAAACTACATTTATAGAAAAGGCCAAGGAGGGGAGGGTCTGCATTTTCACAGCTGCATGATAAAGACTTCCATTTATTGCTATCTAATTATGTGGGTGTGTGGCAGGGTTGAGCCACAAGATGGCGCATGTCATGATGACTACCTAAAATGGCCACCAACAGGAAGAGGAAGTTGGTGGCCGAAGTGACCTACATAAAAGAAGACAGCAGAGGAAGCAGAAGGCAGTCTACTCTAGACTACTGAGGAGAGAACATCTCATGGAGAGGTTACCAGAGTCTGCTCTTGGCCACTGAAGAGAGCATAACTCTAGAGAAGCTGTTTGGAGGTCCTGAAGGAAGGAGACTTGAGAGCCTGTGTGTGAGTTAACAAAGAGTTAGCCAGCAACTGTGGTTGTGGCTAGGCTGTGCTATATGGACTATGGGTGACCAGAGGCATGGTGTCTGGCTTATGGACTATGTGAGTGCTGATCCTGCATACACTTAACCCACAGCCAGTGGGCCCCTGCTACAGGGTGTTTTTCTTTACTGTGTTCGCAGGTGGCCAGGAGAGCACTGGGGAGCATGAGGATCATCCCCAGGACACAGCAGCAAAGAAGATGAATGGTATGCGTGGGAAGTGGGTGGGAAGGCACCATAGTGGGACTGGCAGCTGCCGGCGGGGAGAGGCACCATGGCAGGACAGCAGGCTTTGGGGTGGTGGAAGCCAAAATGGCAGGCATGGAGGAAAGGGGCAAGGGCACTAATGGCAGTGCTTGATTTCTGTATGTTGATCTCTCCTCTACAGTGTTTGCAGGAGGAAAATCATGTGCCACTCCAATCCCACTACAGCAACCTCCCCAGCAGCAGTCTATCACAGGTAGACATTCCTGCTTCCCTATGGGTGGGCAGAGGAAGGACTGGTGGGGGAAAAATAAACACCAGGGTGGGATGGTCTGACCTAATGGCTTTTCTTGTTGCCTTCCTACAGGTCTGTCACCATAACAGGTGCAAATGGAACCCCCCCAGCCACTTGTCGACGCACCACCCAAGGAAGACACGACACCATAAGTGGGTTTAAAAATGGCCGCACTCTTTATTTCAGATTGAACAAATTCTGATATCCGAATCGTAATGGTGGGGGCAATTCGCTACGTTGAATTGGGTCCAGCACCCATAATTAACATAAACTCTAACTCAAGGATTGGCCCAATATCCCATTGGGTGCCAATCCCTTTTAACCTTAAACGTCTCCCCTTCCCGCTACAAAATTCATGGAAAGGGGACAAGAACCCATGTGGGCCCAGGAAGGAGGATAGTGCCCTCAAGCCGGGAACAGTACATGTCCCTACGGCCTTCGCGGTCACTTCTCCCAAGGGGTTGACTCCGCCGCTTGCCCTACCCTGCTATTGCGGCTGGGCTCCCCTCATCTCTTATGGAGATGCCCAATCAAATATTTACCCTACCTAACTTTGGTGCTGGACCCCTGC
>QEPC01003095.1:1071087-1082849 GCA_003113815.1 Sphenodon punctatus
ATAAATAAATAAATAAACAGCAGCAGCAGATGTTCCACCAACCCCTTATGGCTCCCAGCCTCCTTATAAGAAGGCTGGAACCAACCAGGAAGCTGGCAGGCAAGGCTATAAACTCAGGAGAGATGGGGGTGGGGCAGGAAACATAGAGGAAATTCTCAATCCCAACCAAGACAAGCAGTGGCACAGAAGGAAAAACTGTCAGTGCCAAGGGTTCAGGACTGTACCCCGACACACACCCTTGATGCAGATTTCAGTGATGGGTCCACTAAAGTCCCCAGTGTACATGTGGCCAAATAAGGGGGCTAACCAAAGATGTGGGCATCATGGTTCTTCCCACAAAACCTCGCTAGCATATCCATGAACTGAGCACCGTGGTCCACTACAGCCAGAGAATCACAGTGAAGAACCCCCTGTGGTTCAACTTTACTTCTCATTTTCAGCTGCCCCAGGTCCAGCAGTCTCGGGCTTACCTGGTGTTTGGGGGCTGTGGGGGACTGGATGTGGGTGAGCTGTCTGAAGCTGAATCCTCACAAAACGGAGGTGATGCTGGTGGATAGGCCTGAGGGAGTTGTGGCCCCCATCACTGTTGGGGTTTGCCCTCCTTTGGTCCCACAGGTCTGTAGCCTGAGGGTGCTTCTCAATTCTCAGCTCCGCCTGGATGTCCAGGTGGAGGCTGTGGCAAGAAATAAATCGCTTTTTCGCCAATTACATCTGGTGCGACGGCTTCAGCCATATGCTTTGGACTCTGACCTGGCCACCATCATCCATGCTTTCATCACCTCAAGACCTGCGCTCTACATGGGGCTACCCTTGGTGACGGTTCGGAGACTGCAGCTGGTGCAGAATGCGGCGGCCCATCTCCTTACAGGGACGGGACGTCGCAAGCACATTACACCAGTGCTCCATCTTCTGCACTGGCTGACTATATTCTTCCGGGCCCAATTCAAGGTGTTGGTTTTGACCTATAAAAACCTACACGGCCTGGGCCCTGTCTACCTGTGCGACCGCCTCCTCCTCCCCGCCCTCCCCAGGCTCTGGAGCAGCCCCTGCAGTTGGCCAGGGGTGCCCAACTCGAAGTCCTCTGAGTTTCTCGTGGGGTGACCATGGGGAGGGTGTTCTCAGTGGCCACACCGAGGCTGTGGAACTCCCTCTTGACAGAGGTCCACCTGGCCCCAGAACTTCCCTCTTTCCAAAGACAGTGCAAGACCTGGTTGTTCCGCCAGGCTTTTGGTGAAGGAGACAGGTACGGTCGTGGGAGAGTTTGGTTTTTTTTAAACTCTGCTTTTTGTATGGGTGTTTTATATTCTGGATTTTTATTTATTTGTGGTTTTATTTATATATATATATATATATATATATATATATATATAATGTATTTTATTATTTGTAAATTGTAAGCCGCCCCAAGCTGCCACTGGCAGGAGGGTGCAGGGTAAAAAAAATATAACAAAATAAATAAAAATAAAATAAGCAGTTGTCCTTGCCATGGGGTGGGCAGATGATGGCAATATGGAGCCTATCAATTGCCCTGATATAGTTTGGGAACATCTCCATCACCTCTGTGGAGTTAGCTAACTGCACCACCTGGTCCAGCAGCAAACCTTGACAAGGATGCTGCCCACCTGAATTGCTCGGCAACAGAGCAGCAGGAGGTCTGGAGTGGCAAAGCTTCCATGTGGTGATGGCCGTGTGCTTCTCCACTGGGTTGGGTGACCTTATCACCGTGCTCTGTTTCTTCAGTCACAGCCTGAGGATCTTGACTATCTGCAGGACGGGGCATCCTGAAGTTAGAGATCCACTTGGCATCTCACTAAGAGGACAGCATGATCTCCCACCAGTCTGTGCTTTTCTCCTTGACCCACACAAGCCTCTCAATGGGTACAGCCACGCACAGGGAGTTGGAGGCTGAAGCCACATCTCCTGCCAGGTACCTCTGAGCCTGCATCAGCTCCCCTAGCAGGGCTTTGACCTTCCTTAGCACGGTTCGTTGTTGCCAGAGGAAGTCAGGTGCTCCTACTGAAGCAGGAGCCACCTCCGTGATGTGGTGCACCCCCTGCCCCAGTCACAGACTGAGCGAGAGTAGGGTGAAACAATTCATTTGATTCTCATAAGAATCAAGAAACCCTAGCGAGATCTCAGGACGATCTTACTTTGAGTTTCGAGAATCTCGCAAAAATATAAATAAATTACTGTGCATTTGCAAAATGGCCTCTAGGGCCATTCTGTCCATGTGCAGCATCATTGCCATTTTGGAAAAAGGCAGCTGTTCTGCGCATGTACAGACCAGCTGCCAGTTGCCCAAATGGCACTGACACTGCCTCCTGCACCATCTTGGGAAAGGGTCATGCATGTGCAGAATGGCCCCAGCAGCTATTTTGCGCACACACGGTGGGGGTGGGGGGTGGGGGTTTATTTTTATCAAGAAAAAAATCTCAACAAGACAGTGTCAAGATTTTTTATTTTCTCGATTCCTGTTTTTATCTCGGTTCTGATCAAGAAGCCTTGATTCTTGGGAAGAATCGAGAAAATATTAAGATCGAGTTTCAGCCCTTAGTAAGAGTTGTTCATCTGTGCCTTGCAGTCTCATGAGCCAACGACAGCAGAAGGTTTGGAACTGTTGGATCACTCACAGGTTCTGCTTAACAGCAGTAAAGAACACATGGAGCACAATAATGAGAGGTTTACCCAGAGCGATCTCTTTCAATTCTACATTATGCAGATGATGTTATATTGCTCTCCGACACTTGTCGGGGTTTAAAGAGCTCTTTGGATTCTCTTGGTCTTTGCTGTATGGATAATAATACGGCAATTAATTATAAGAAATCGCAGACCATGGTCTTTGGAAGGAATCCCCCCAATTACAAGTGGCTTGTTGATGGCCAATGTTTAAAGCAGGTCATGTCTTTTGAATATTTAGGAATTTTTTTTAATAACACATTTTGTGGAAATGCCACAAAAAAAGATTGATCTTGAAGGCTAACTGTTCACCAAAGAGGGATTTTTAAGTTTTTTGCTTCATTTTAAAACAATTCTAGTATTATCTCAGCTATTAAGATTTTTAAGACCAAATCATTAGCCCAATTACTATATGGAGCTGAGTTATGGTTTCATTCATTTAGTAATGACGTAGAAGTCATCCAAACTAGATTCCTTAAAAGGCTGTTAGGTCTTCCTATCTCCACTCCAGGCTCTATGGTACGCACTGAATTGGGAAAATTATCGGTAGCCAGTTTAGTCTCTATTGCAACTCTTAAATATTGGGCAAGGGGTATCTAAATTAGACCCATCCTGTTTACCGTACATTTGTCTGAGTGAACAAGTACACCATGTTGGAAACAGAAGATGTTTATGGTTCAAATCAATCAGTTCTCTTATTTCCAAGATTTGTTTTTCCGTTTATTCCATTTATTCTATTCCATTTTCATCATTGGGATCATTTGCTCACATTAGCAGGCTTATTAAACAAAGGATAACTGACATAGCCAGTCAAGATTACATAGCAAGTAATTCAGTAACACAGATTGCACCTTGGTTTCCCATACTTAAGATTTCTTTTTATATTGAACCTTATTTGGTGTAAATTCCTAAGCCTTGTTTACAAAGAGATTTTACTTTATTACATTTTCAACTATTTGACTCTGAGATTTTGAGAGGCCATTATGCTAAGACCCCTTATCATTCTCGCTTGTGTCCCTGTGATTTAAAACAAGTCAGGGATCTGGTCAAAGTACTATTATACTGCCCTTTCTATGAGGAGTTGAGAGTAAAATGGATCTCCCTTTTGTTAGCGGAGAAAGAGTTTCTCCCCCTTGTTCAGAAATTAGAATTTTTGTTAACGACTAAGGTTACCCGAATTTTAAAAGATGCAGCCACATATACTTATTTAATATTTCATCACCAAAGGTTTCTATTTCCAATTAGGAATGATGACTGATGTTTGTATATTTTTAATTTTTGTTATACTTTTGTGCTTTTTAATTTGTATTGTAAATGGCTAATTACTAAAAATAAATAAATAATCTAAATCACAACACCCCAGAAGTTCTCAGAATCTATGGCTTTGTTACAGGCATCCATGAGGTTGGCAAACCATGCACCCAATATTTTTTAAAGTGTACACACAGCTGGTGGCTGCCTAGGTAGGACTGGCTGCACACCACAAGTCCTGGCCATTATTGGCCATGTGTAAGACGGGGCATGAGGGCCAGAGGTGAGGAGGTAGAAAAGGAGAAAACAGACCTGGGAGCGAGAGAGAGATTAGAAGCAGGGTAAGGGGAGACCCCCCTCAGCCATTCTCCAATCCAAGGGAGAGTGGAGCTCATCACAGGAGACTGGCCTTGCCAGCCTTAGAGAGCATAAAGCTCATCACTGGGGTCCCGAAAAGAACAGGGAACAATGACTCATGGAACCCAAGACAAAGACCATTTTCAAATGGCGCTGCTGGGTGGGTGGATGGGTGTGAAGTGGAGGTGGGTGTGCTCCCTTTCCCAAGGCCACACACCCATCTCCACCCACAGAGCCTGCTCTGTTTTGTTGGATGGCTCCGTGGGTGGGTGATGGGTGGAGGTGGGTGTGCGTTAGGAGTGTGCACGCACCCTCACCCACCGCCCATGGTGTTTCTACGGGGGCACACCCACCCATCCCACCCACCTCACACCCACCTGCACACCCAGTGGGGTGGGGTGGGGGGCATCAGTGTAAAAAAGGCCAAAGAGGGAACAAGGGATCTGGAAGCAGGCGCTGGAAACAAGGAGGAACAAGAGGCTTGGAAGGCAGAGGGACAAGACAAGGGTAGAGGGGACAGATACAAGGAGAAGCCTAACAGCAGACAGGCCAGGAGATGGTGCAGGGGAAGACCCACTGCCACTCAACCTGCAGCAGCCAAAGGTTTGAAGCTAGGCTCCTAACACTCACAAGAAATACAAATGGGGCAGCCTGTTTAATAGGGTCTGCGTGCTAAACATCTGAGTGGGGGCTGCCTGGACTCCTGTGGGCTATAATTTCATTTGTTAAGGCCCCTTGGTATGATTCCAGAGAGAGCATGGTTGTCATGTGGGCCTCAAATTATGGAGGCAAAGTAGTTCAGATGATATTGGGGGTCTTTACGCATCACGCCAGGGTTGGCCTTAGAATTTGTAGGGCCCAGGGCGAAGATAAAACGCCGGGTCCCAGTGGCCCCAAACCCTTCCCCAGAACCACTGTTTTCTCTACTTTCAGGGGTCCCACAGTGGTCCCCATTTTCACCAAGGCAGGTTCCAAATTCTCCCGCCCTCCCATCAGGGCCTCAAACACAACAACCCCTAAGGCTCCGCCTTCTCCCAAGTTAAAGGAATGGGACCATGCGGAGGAGGAGGGGCCACAGAGCAAGCCTGAGGGAGGGGGTGGGCCCACATGGCCCCATATTTTATCTTCACCTTGGGCCCCACAACTTCTAAGGCTGACTTTGAATAACTATGTGTCAGCTATTCCCTTGTAGAGTGGGCCCGAACGGCTTTGTGGGCTCGCTGTGCAGGGCAAGCACCAGCATGCAGCCACTGTGTGATGCAGGAACAGTGACAAGGGAGAAGAGCATGGTAGCAGTGGAGTGTCACCGCCACCCCCGCTTGTTCCCTGCCCCTCACCCCCACATGCCTGGGTCCCGAGGAGCAGTGAGCAGCAGTGGCGGGTACTTGGGAGTGTCAGCAAGCCACCACTACTCCTGTCGCCACCACTCACTAGTCCTGCCATTGCTTCTGCCACCATTGTTTGCGACTCCCAGGACCTGCCTTCACCACCCAACTACTGGGTGGGGCAAAGAGGCCAAGTAGGGAGTGGTGCTGGCAGTGGCAGCAAGTGGTGACAGGTTCTGAGGAGCAACAACCTAATGCTCCCGAGTCCCTGGGACCTTCCACCACCACTGCTGCTCCCACCAAAGCAGTAGTTCGGCCTCAACTTGCCTGAGGAAGGGCCCTTGAAGTCAATCATGAGTTTGGCTTTAAAATCCTGAGATTTAAATATAATGAGTTTGAGGATCTTGTAGTTGCCATTTGGTATTTGAGGCTTTAGGACCTGTGCTGCAGTAGCACCTTCAATCTTCTCACTACAACCACAAGGGGTAGGAACTATTTATTTTTTTAAAAATGAAAGCGGAGATTCTCAGGGCTTTTGCCATGAGACTCACAATTTTTCATCTTGAATCTTGTGATAAAAGTTGTAAACATTGGCAACCCTGAGCAAGAGCATTGCTAAACTCTAAAGCCACAATCCATTAACCGCGTACTCAGGAGGTGCTCTGTTGAAGCCCTGCCCTCTGGAGTAAGCTATTTGGGAATTACAGCACAAGCATTCAAATATGATAACTTAATTTAAAAAAAAGAAGAAGAATTAGACCAATCCATTTTGGCCTCTTTTGTATTTGCTCTTTGTTTTTGAGTCTTTAGCTTATACCCGAGTCTCATTTTCAAGCTGTTTTCAGCAAGGCTAGGAAAACTTTATTTTCTTTTACTAATGAAACCTGAAATTCTATTCTTAGAAATTCAAGAGTCGGAACAACTAAATTGACCCCTCTCCCCACCCCTTTAAATTATCAATAACATCCTGAGCTGGTAGCCACAGCATTATCAGCTCATGTGCTCCCCCTGTCTGTGTGTTTGGATCCTTCTGTTGTCTCTGGTCTTTGTACTTAATCTTATACTGTAAGCTTTTTGTACTTATACTGTAAGCTCAGTGGGACAGAGACTTTGGATGTTAACAAATGTGACAGATCCGGTTTGGCACACCTGGGCCAGCGCCAAACCTGCAAGTCTGTTCAGGGCCCACCAGATGTGGGTTTGGTTCAGGCAGCTGTTCCGGAAACGTGGGCCTGCAAGGAAGCGGGCCCACGGTCTGGACCCAGGAGCAGGCAGGCCAGAGTCGGCCGAACTGGGTGGACAAGTCTGTTTTTACGCCCACCTGGCCCAGAGTTGGGGGTTGCCATGGCAGCGAGGGGGTGGAGCCAACCAGCTGTGCATTGCTCCACACCCCCTCCCTGGCCTTTTTTTACACCCCATGTTTCTGTTCTGCTTGTTCAGTATCTCTAGCACAACAGGGCGATGGGCTGCAAGACATATTCCTAGGCCTTATTTTAATAAATATGATACATTATATTTCTTTATGCCCGCTATATGCATGGCCCTGCAAACAACGGTTTAAACTGACAAATGCTGATCCTGAGTGGCCCTCTCTCCGGCTGATGTTTTTTTCCCCTCTCTATACTGTAGCTGCCTTTGGAGCAGCTGCAAATAGATTGAGAATGCAGCAGGTGAAACTGGGGGACGGTCTTGCCCCTTAAATGGTCTTATTTTAACTGAAGCATCATCTTTTTCTTTTACTTATTTTTGTATACTTTGTGATGTTTAAAATTGTCATGGCTATTTGCCAGCACAATAAAGGATTCCTTCCTTCCTTCCTTAATAAATATAATAAATCATTTGTATAGCACCTTTAGGCACAGATTCATTAGCCTGCAACACACCTGCAAATTAGGGTAGGCCAGTATTATTTCCCCATTTTATTATTATTTTCACTTATATAGCACATTCAGTATGTAAATTGCCTTAAATCTCTCACCTTCACAATGATTCTTTTAGGAAGGTCATTATTATTCCCATTATAGAGACTGGAAACTGAGACAGAGACTTGCCAAACTCCACCCAGTGAGTTCATGTCTAAAACAGGATTCAAACGCTGATCTCCCAGGTCCAAAGCCAACACCTTAGCCAGTAGGCCACACTAGTTCATTTTACAAAAGGGAACAGAGGATGAGAATATGACAAATTTAACATCAACCAGTGAGTTTATGACCAAGCTGGAATTTGAACCCACGCATCCTAGCTTTGTGTCCATATACTAAACTGCACAATCTCTTTCACAAGAAGGGGAAACCGTGAGATGACATGATTTGTCCAAGGTCGCCCAGGAAGTCAGTAGCAGAGCTGAGGACAGAATCTAGATGTCCTGATTCCTAGCCCTCTGCTTTTAATGAGAAAATGCTGCTGTTCCTGTGCATCTTGCTTTCCCTCCTTTCTCTGGGTAAATAAGAATCTCTGAGAAACTCCTAGCTGTAAGGCTGCCCGTGCGCTTTTCAGCCTGGCTGGAAGAGCCATGTGAGTTCACGGCACATTGTCAGAAGTGCAGGCTGCACAAAAGAGTTATTAGCAGCAGGCTGTGTGGGTTTGAATTTCTCCGAGGTTCCCACACTTTCCCCCTATTGATACTGTTTCTTGTTTGGACAATAGACGTGTGCCTTGCAACTACTCGCAACATTAGTGATGGTGCTTGAACCTCAATGAATTCAAGGGAAAAAGTCCAACTCCCAAAAGACCATCTGGCTAGCAGTTATAATACAGCAATAAAGGTCAGGGCTGCCTCTCAGAAGTTGGGAAAGAGATGCTCTTTGACACTGTAGAGTCTCTTTAACCAGCTTGGTACAACGACTACCTGTCAGCCTCTGGCTTTCCAATTCTCCCCCCTGCTTCCCCCGCACTATGGGAAAGATGACAGGACACAGATCTTTGGAAACAGGCTGAGGGAAAGAATCAAGGGGAAAGGACACCGTCGTCTTAGGGCTGGCAAAAGCTAACAGTGCTGGTGAATGGTCCCTGGCCACAGTTTATTTCAAGTTTTTAATCCTCTGACTGGTTCAAAGTGCTTATGAGATGATTTGTCTCCTGGCATTCCCACAACACAGAGGATAAAGGCCTCAGAGCGCAACATCTGTCCTTAACAAAGAACTGAGCCCATTCAGACCTGTACAATGAAAACCATGAAGCTGACTATTTCCCTGACCCTCCTTCCTGACAACAGACTGTTAAACTCAGGCTTCCCTTCAGAGGCTATCCAAATAAGAACCATTCCTGCCTTTAAAAAAACTACTGTAGAGTCCCCTCAGTTAGGCCCTTCTGTTTCTCTGCCTCGTTAGCCTTGCCTCCATATGAACTGTAGGAAAAGAAGGGATGATCCACTTTATTCCTTTGGGAAACTAGGCAGCAGATCCTTGACTGGCATGAATCTTGGCATAAATACTTGATTCAGCTCTCTACAGAGTCACTCTCTGTCTAGGATACACATAGCTCCCAATTGCTGTAGTATCTCAGCTGTAAGGTACATAGCCTCATGCCAGCTCTGTCAGGGTAGGGGAGTACTATTATCCCCATTTTACAGAGGGAGAACTGTGGCACAGAGAAACTAATTTACATGCCTAAAATCACACCGAGCAGGGAACGGAAGCCAGGCCTCTCAAGGCTAGCAGCCTAGCCACGTCTTTGCAGCACTCTGTCTACCTGTCACACTAGCAATGATTCCAGGACCAAGACTTGATACCCTCCACTCCTCTTTTAGATGACGACTCAGAGATTCAATTTATTGATCTCTGCAAAATCCATATTTCAGTACCTTTCTGTCCATTGCTTCCTTTTCCTGAGACCTTTCTAAAGTGAATCCACTCAGGGATTGATCCAGGCAAGAGCAGTCTGTGCAATCACACAGGGTCCCATGTCTGGGAGGAGGGCCCACAGGGGTTCGTAAATAAACTTGAAATTACAGCATTAGTATGAGAAGCACTGGCATAAAATATGGGTCTACAAGGACTCCAGTGCAGAGATCTATGGAGGGCTCCGAGCTACAAGGGTGTAGCTATAATAGGGGCAGGTGGTGCAGCTGCATTGGTGCCCACAGGCCTGAAGGACCCACATGTAGGGTTGCCACCTGTCCCTATATTGTATGGATAGACTATGGGTGCTTTCATACGTGACGGGCCCAGCATGACCATGGTCTGCTCCAGGCCATGGTGGGACCTGTCACTCCAGGTCAGAGCTGGCCAGGCTGCCAAAGAAGTGTGACGGCAGGCTGGGGAGGGAGTGGGGCAATGCATGAAAGTGTGTCTGCGTGTTCGTGCCCGCACTGCGTGCAGCACCCCTCCCCCCCCGGCTGACGGGCAGCCATGGTGGTCAAAGATGGCCACCATGGTGCCTGGTCCCTGCCACCACCGCGGACCAGATTGAGTGAAGCTGGTTATCGGACGTGATAGCCTGCTTCACTCTGAGTGTGACGGCAGGCTGGGGAGGGAGTGGGGCAATGCATGAAAGTGTGTCTGCGTGTTCGTGCCCGCACTGCGTGCAGCACCCCTCCCCCCCCCGGCTGACGGGCAGCCCTGGTGGTCAAAGATGGCCACCATGGTGCCTGGTCCCCGCCACCACCGCGGACCAGATTGAGTGAAGCTGGTTATCGGACGTGATAGCCTGCTTCACTCTGGGTCTGCTGGCTGGCTCCTGACATGATGGAGCTTAGCCCCGGGCTGTCACTTGTGGATCTGCAAAAGCAGATTAATCCGTGCCCAGTGTCACATCTGAAAACACTCCATATTTCTCATGAATTTGGAAAGAGCCTGGCCATCTGAGGGGATGTTGGTGACCTATTGGGCCTGGCCACTGTCATCCCTGCCTTCATAACCATGAGGCTAAACTATGGCAATGTGTTCTACGTAGGGCTACCCTTGAAGGCAGTTTAGGGGCTGTAGCTGGGACAGAATGCGGCGGTCTGCCTTCTAATGGGGGTGGGTCACCAGAAGCACATTACACCAGTACACCAAAGTCTGCACTGGCTGCCAATAGTATTCCAGGCACAAATCAAGTTGCTGTTTTTTTGACCTATGAAGAGAGCCCGAAATGGCTTGGGTCCTACATATCTAAAAGACCACCTGATCCCCTATGTTCTGTTGCACTCCCTAGCCGGGGGAGTCCTCTTCTAAGTTTCATCAGTGCTCCACGTCCATACAATAAGGGTGTGCAGAGAGGCATTTTTTGGTGGTTGCTCCACAGCTTTGGAACTCCCTTTCCTCTGGATGGTTGCTTAAGCCCAGGTCGGAGCATTTTCCAGAGGCAATGTTTAACGGGTTGGGATAGGGGTGGGGCTGGGAGGGGTTTTGATTGGGATTTTATATAGTTGATATTTTAATTGTTTTTTATATTTTGTATGTCCTTATGCTGTGAGCCTTCGGGGAAGGACAGGATATAAATCCAAGCAAATATATAGGCAAGTAATAAAACTGGAGTGCCATCCTCTGAGCTGATAGCACGAGCATAAGTCCCATAGAAAAGAACGGCTCTCTCACTCCTATGCTAAGTGCGAGTACTCAGGCTATCTGCTTAGAGGACCACCTTGTGTTTCCTAGCTCAGAGCCTTATTTGCTACGAGTACAAGTTTATGGTGAGAATGAAAGGATGTCTTTGCCATATTCCCAGCTTGGTTCTGCTGGAAACTGTATGGGCAGCGTATAGGTGACTGGTAACTGTCGGCAGTGGAGGGAGGGCACAGGAGTGGAGGCCGAGCAAGGGTTCTCTAGGGTCCTGTAGCACTTCCGAAAATCAGGGGTGTATTCTCCTGTGCCCCCACTCATGAGTCACCTATCGGACAGAGAGCTTACTTTCACGAGATTTACAACCAGAAGGTTACATGTGAGTCAAGAAACTTCTGAAAACCTAAGGTGATTTACCTAAGCTGAGGTAAAACCCTAACATTTCTGAGCTCTCTTCCTCACTAAGAAGATAGGCCACAAGTGGCAAACTCCAATCTGGACTTCCACCTAGGGTTTCCACTTCTCAATGTTTGATCCGGAGTCTCCCACTTTGGCCTGTGCTTCCCCCTCTCACCATGGGTGATTTCAGACGATATGGGGCCCTTTGGCTCCGTACTGGAACCACCGGCTTCGTTCCCCACCGGGGTCACCCCGTAACGGCACAACAGAC
>QEPC01003095.1:1083737-1095368 GCA_003113815.1 Sphenodon punctatus
CCCCCCCCCCATTGCACGCACACCCAGAGGAAGGGGGGCGGAGCCATGCAAAAACAGCCTGGAACTCCCACCCTGAATACATTCATTCCGCGCCTTCCCTCCCACCCTTCAAATCTCTCCTGAAAACCTACCTCTTCCATTGGCTTTCCCCAACTCCCCATCCCCATAGACTTGTCACTGAGGCCTCCTCTTCCCAGTAACTAAGGCCGTTTTCACACGGCACTGCTGGGTGGGGGAATGGGTGTGCGCCGGCAGTGGGTGGAGGTGGGTGTGCTCCCTTTCGCACAGGCTCACACCCATCTCCACCCATTTCCACCCACAGAGCCTCCTCCATTTTGTCGGATGGCTCTGCGGGTGGGTGATGGGTGGAGGTGGCTGTGTGACAGGAGCGTGCACGCATCCCTACCCACCGCCCATGGTGTTTCCACGGGCGCACACCCATCTCCACCACACACTCACCCGCACACCCAGCGGGAGGAGGAGGCATGTAAAAAAGGCCCAGGTTAAATACATGCACCTGCAAGTCAACCTCTCAACTTCATGAATGTACCCCTGTCTCTCTCTATGTTCCCCTCTCCATTGTCTCCTCCTCCCTTGTCTTACCTAGATTGTGAGACCCTGGGGGTAGGGACCTGTCTATAACTACTGATTGTACAGCGCCAGGTACACTGCTGGTGCTATATAAATAACAATAACAATAGTAAAAACTGCGAGCGGTGGCAACCCTATATACACATGGCCTTATCCTTGGGGCTAGAGATCGGTCAGATATGATAATATGACTCAGCCCTTAACTTGCAGCTCCTGAGAACACCAGCCTGAGAGAGAGAGAGAGAGAGAGAGAGAGAGAGAGGTAGCACAGCCTTGGCTAGCAATGATCCAAATCCTGCCCACAATACCCCACTAAGGAAAATGGAATTGTGCCCTCGGACACTATGGGGAGGAGGGCGGTATAAACATAGGGTGAAATCCTGACTTCACTGAAGTTATGGGACTTTTTCCATTGACTCCAATAGAGTCAGAATTGTATTTATAATAGACAGAGCTAGACTGGCACATTTCACTGCAAATCCAAACTGTGCTGAACTCAGCACTATGGAGTGCAGTGAATTCAAACTCAAATCACCTGAACATTTACCAATTTTTTTTGACCAACTTGTTTCGTTCTCTTCACGATTTGAAATTTTAACACAAGAGGTTTCTGTTGCAATCCGAAATGCCTGCACAACTTCTGATTGGTTGTTGGTCTTGGCACAGTGCTGCTCACATAAGCGAGTGGGTCTTGTAAGTAGTATCTGGATGTTTTGGTTTGCTTTTTGGTGGTGGCTAGCAGTTTGTTTCAATTTTGACATTTCCAAAATAAAGTGAAATTGAAATTTGTTTTCAGCAAATCTGAAAGTTTAATTAAAACAAACAAAAATTCATTAAGTCTATTCATCAGAGTCAGCATTCGGAATCAAAGTTTCAGTAACAATTATGCATTGTAATTTCATTGGTCCATATATTCACCCAGACCTTGTAATAGAATTAATATTAGGATACAAAACTAAGGGCGAGCATAATGCACATCTATCTACCTATCCATCCATCCATCCTGCTTTCACGACTCTAAAATCTCCTCACACAAGCCCTCTCATGCTAAGTCTGTTTTACGACTGTTTTTAAAGACTGTGCTGCTGGTTTTTAGGACCCTGAACATTTTATGATACCTGCTCCTGGAACCTTGCCCTGATGGCTATTTGGGTGACCACCTGCTGTTTGCAGATCCTGCCATTGCACCTTAAGTAAGTTACCAAACTCTCCAGCTGGTTACACAGCCCTTTTTTGGTTTGCAACATTAGAACAATGTTGTCCGCATATAGCAACGCGGGCAATGGTCTGTCCTTGGTCTTAGGAGGATGGCCCGCAAATGCCAACAGATATACAATAAGATCACTTACATAAAGATTGAATAAAATAGGGGCCAGGACACAGCCCTGTCTGACCCTTCACATAATGCGAATTGGCCTAGAGAGTTTCCCTGACAATCCCAACTTGATCTTCGCAAAATTGTTGGCATGAATATATATAAGAAGAGCCAAAAGATGTTAATCTATGCCCAATTTATGCAGCTTAGGCCACAATTTGGACCTTGGGACAGAGTCAAAGACTTTGCAAAAATCAATAAATGCAAAGAAGAGCCTTCCTGTCCTGATCTTCATATATTTAGCCATTAAATGGGAGATCACAAAACAGTTATCAAGGGTGGAGGAGTTTTTCCGGAAGCCCGCCTGTTCCTGAGGGATAATATTATGGCCATAAGCCCAGGTTTCCAAGTGACGGAGGAGCAATCTAGAGTATACCTTCCCTACAACTGGAAGAAGACTAATAGGACGGTAACAGGTCGGATCTCTAGGATTGCCCTTCTTAAATATTGGTAATAGACATGCCCCATTCAGGTGGTATCCTCATAGTTTTATGAATTTGGGTAAAAAAATTGGCCAATAGAGGAGACCACCAGTCCAAGGACACCTGTAGGGCCTCTGTGACTATAAAGTCGCTGCCAGGTGCTTTACCATGTTTGAGACTGGAATATCAAACTCACTTCGGCCTCATCCACATACGGATCAAATGTCCCTTTGCCCACAGTCTGAAGATATCCATCAAATTTAATTGAATCAGGATCTGACCTCAGAATATGAGGAGAAGAGTGACTCAAAAAACATCACCCGATCATCCTCATTAGTTAGAGTTACCTGATTCGCAGGGTTAATAATATGAAGCCCATTATTAATTAAGGCCCCAAACCCTCTGGAATCCTTAAGAGAGGATGCCACCTGAATTCTCGCCCAGATCAGACGGGTATGATGGAGCTTTTTGATCTTCACTAAAGCCTTATAGTGGCGCCTCATCTCCTGAAACTGCAATTTATAGCGATCAGAGTACCCCTTTACCCAGGCTAGCTTTGCAGAAACCATCCTACGCTTAGCTAGTCTGCACTCCTGGTCAAACCAACTACAAGATTGACGTTTTACCAGCTTCTTCTCGGAGGATAGTATATTCGCAGCTAATTCTTCTAGTATAAGTGTATAATTCTTCACAAGTGTTTCTATTTCCTCAGCACCTGCCAGCAGCATAGAGTCACGGAGGAGAGAGAGATCAGGAGTTCTCAACAAAGAGAGCGTCTCGATTACTAAGGAACCCTTCCATCTAACCCAAACTCTATAGGGGGCCTCAGGGGCTTCCCTCTTCCATAATTTGGGCAAATTATTAGGAAGGCACACTCTAATATTGACAGTTAATGCCATATGGTCACTTTCTGGCTGAGTAATTATTGTAAAGTCCTCAAATCTACTCCAAGAATTGGCTCGAGTTACTACATAATCAACTATGCTCCTGCCATTGGCGTTAACAAAGGTGTATTCTCCCTCGAGATCTTTTGGGCCACTTCCATTGAGAATCAGCAGTCCATTTGCTAAGAGGAAGCTAATCATAGAGACGCCTGCCTCATTCCTCAATACATCTCTAGATCTTTCCGCCATGGACCAACTCAAGCTGCCCGGTATCGCAACTGGCTCAAAATCCAGTGGTGAGATTAATCTAGCATTCCGGTGACCGCCATGACAAAGAGTTCTGTAGGGAACTTATTCCCCAATTGGGCCAGCAACTCATCTAACACAAGCCAAACAGCAGGGTCATAGAAAACTGAAGGAGAGGGGGGTGGGGGGGAGAGATATAAATTAAACAGGAGCAACCGAGTACCATTGAATAGCTCCCAAGTGCCCACCTGAAATTCCTGCCTTGCCAAAGACAGTGGGACAAAAACTTTATCATATCTATCGGCAATCAAGATGGCCAAGCCACGCGAGGGACGGCCCTTCTTGGTTTTAAGACCAGGGAGAGAATAAATCTGAAAGCCCTGAATATACTAATCAACTCACCCTCAAGTAACCAGGTCTCCTGCAAAAAAACCAAATCATACTCCCTTTAAAAAGTACACCAATCCAGATGGAATAGCTTAGATTTACAGCCCGAAATATTCCAGGATATAAATTTCAAGGAGGCCCTATAACATGAAGCAGCGGGCACAGGGAGAGTAAAAGAGACCTCCTGGACTGAAGGTCCCAGCTTGCCCCTCTGCAGCCTAGGCATCCCATGGGTATCAATACCATATGTAATATTAGACTGCCCTCCTTGTGACTCATTCCCATTCGCAGAAGAGCAGGGAATATCCCAACTGCTCCCATTGGCGCACAACTGTCAGTCAGTCAGAGCCCCAGACTGCACCAGGGGAGAATTAGAACCCTGGGATTGGGAAACCATCCCCTGAACCTCCCCCTAATACAAAAGAGGGGAATCAGCATTTTCTTGAGCCATATTGGTATCAGGATAAGGGCTGGCTACAAGAGGTATCATTAAATTAGCGACTAGTCGTTTTTCATGCTCTGACCTATTATACACATCATGCAGAGATTTTTTTATTGGTGACTTCTTAGGAGGAAGGACAGGTTGGGCAACGCTGGGGGGAGAATTGCTCCACCTAACTCAAAGTCAGCCAAGAAACGAAATGCAGTCATTGCTGCTAGATTGTGTTCTGGTTGATATTTTACACTTGGTACTACTAAATGGCTTGCCCGGAAATCCAATGAGGAATGGGGGAGACTATTCCTGACCAGGTCTAATTTTTGAATAATAATATCCTGATCCACAATAGGGAGCTCATTAAACAAGGATAAGGAGAGGAGAGACCCCACTCCACCAGAGGTGTCCTCCAAAAAAGATTGCAACACTTTAGGAAAGGAGGGAGATTCCTCCTTTCCTCTGACTCCCTTACCATTAGCAACCACAAGCAACTGATCTGTATTGACTTGAGATACACCTCCAGATTGAGTCTCCTCCTCAGTTTCCAGCTTCTGCGACAGCATAGCAGTGGCACCTGTTTAAGGGGTTTTTCCCACTCCTATTATGTGGTTAAGAAACTTTTTCTTGCCAGAAAGTTTTTGAAATCTTGGAGTGTCTTGATTGATAGAGTGTTCGTCCATCACACTCACTGTAATGCTGCCCCCCATGGGTCTAACCCCCTGGGTTTTCCTGCATCCTCCCCTAATGCGGAGAGGCTAGGCGTTAATTCAGTAATGGCAAACAAACCTTGGGTGACATCTGCGTGTAAGGGGGTAATGGAGGAGGAAATGGAGACAGACCTGGGTCAGGGTATATCTAAGCATACCTCTAAGGAGGAGACTCAGTCTGGAGGTGTATCCCAAGTTGCACCTTAAGTTTGCAGGCGATCGGGCCTTTTGTATGGCGAATGCCTCAGTGTGGAACTTGCTCCCCTCAGATGTTCGTTTCAGCTCCTCCCTCCTCACCTTTTAAAAATGCCAGATAACTATTTTCTGTAGGTGCTTCTAGACTAGAGAATGCACTGTCAGTTTCCCCCAAATGTATTTTTCTTCCCCCTTCCCCTTTTAAAATTGTTTAAATTGGATTGCTGAGGTTTTTATTATATTTCACTGTATTTAATCTATGATGATTACACGGATACTCTGGCTGTTCATTTATTACTGGGGAATCCACAGTTACTCTCTGTAAGTGCAGGGAGCTGTGTTTACTGTGTTTTCCTGACGGATGGCATTTCCACTCTCTATAAGCATCCACTTTCACAAAGATACACTCTGCAACGTGCCTCAGCATTCAGGGCCCTCTCCATCCAGAGGAGAGCCATTTATTTTAACCCTAAGGATGCTGTCTTCCTGCTTTTCCCGCCTTCCCCAAAATGTGTGCTTCACCCATCCCCCTCTCTGCATGAATGTGAGTGGAACATGCTGTGACTCTGGAATGCAGTTGATCCCAGACAACCAGCTGGAGGGTCAGTGCTTTCCCAGATCCTCCTGCAGCCTTACTCTGCACACTCCACCAGTTGGTATGGGCAGAAGGTTATTCTCTTCGGGGCATTTACAGTCAATGTACCATGCACTAATAGATGCCTTCTCTATTGTCTGACCATGTGCCTGGATTGGCTGAGCGAGTGTGGGAAACATCAACAAGGCTGAAACTCACATAACTGCTTGGCCACTCTGGGGTATAAATATAAGCTGCCTGTGAGCTCCAGAGCACAGGAAAACCACTGATCCAGAGATCTGTGTCCCTAGGTGACAGGGATAGGAATGGCTCCCAGCAATAGCTATATGGTCCACATGGAGGAGAAGCTGCTGACAAAAGAGAAAAATAAAGTAAGTAGAGCCAATGGGAGGGTTTGGTAGTGTGTTTTGGGCTGTGGGATTTGCAGTGTGCCTGAAACATCTACAGCAGGCAGCTGCACTGGCTGTTTCTTAGCCAACTATACAAGCAGACTTTGGATAGATAGACAAGGAGTATATTTTGGGGGGACAGACAGGAGACTTAGCTGTTAAGAAGGCAAACAGATGTAAAAGAGGGTTGATGAACGGATGGATGAACATTTAGATCAGGGACCTGTGTTTGCGGTGTTTTCCCCATTGCTTCCAATAGGCAAAGCGCAGTGAACACAGGACCCTGGCTTAGACATTCTGCTGCTGTAGAATGTTTACAGACTAGGGATTCCCCTGCCTCTGTAATATTTGCATGCATAGAGGAGTGGTTATCAATGCAAATCATGCTAATAAATGGAATCCATGCTTATTTCTAACATCCCCCTTCCCTTCTCTTTTGCAGCTGAGGAAGCCAGTTGTGGAGAAAATGCGCCGAGACCGGATTAACAGTAGCATCGAGCAGCTGAAACTCCTGCTAGAGAAGGAGTTTCAGAGGCACCAGCCCAACTCCAAGCTGGAGAAAGCGGACATCTTGGAAGTGGCTGTTTGTTACCTAAAACAGCAGAGCCAGCTGCAGGCACAAAGTGAGTACAGCAGATACTTTCTCCTCCATTCAGGCATATTTGCTTCTTTCTGGGGTTGCTCTCACAAACGTATAGTCTCACACTAGTGGTCCTCCTCACCATCACAGCCAGGTTGTCCATGGGAACATGGGTTGCCTCCCTGAGGTTTTGCAGCAGGGGTGGCTTGAAATAGTTTTCCTTCAAGCAAAATGAATATGAATTTTTTTTAAAAAATAAAAAATAATAACGAACATCCCAAAACTTTTTCTCAGTGTTTCAAAATGTTGTTCATGAAAAGTTTTGAAATGTCCAAGATGTTAAAATTTTAAACATTAGCCGTTTTTAAATGGACCGCGGTAAGTGGGTGGATGGGTGCGTGGCCGCGGTGGGTGTGTGCTGTTCCCACGGATGCACACCCATCTCCACCCGTGGAACATCGGGCATTGGAGCCCATTGCTCCGTGCATGGGTGATGGGTGGTGATGGGTGTAGCACGGGCATGCACATGCACCCCCACCCATCCTCCGTGGCATTCACACGGGCCCTTCACCCATCTCTGCGCAGCAAAATTGCATGGAGATGAGTGGGGGCGTCTCCTGTGAAAGGGGCCTTTCTTTCCACATTTGGTTTTTGAGAATGGCAAAAAATTCAAATTGTGGCTGAAAGGAAATTTCACAGAACATGTTTGGAATTTTCAGATTTGATTTTGATCATTCAAAAAGTGATTTCAATTTTCTTTTGCAAAAATGAAATTTCACTTTTATTATTATCATTTATATAGCTCCGGCAACATGCCTGGCACTGAACAGTCATGAATTAGAAACAGACCCCTGCCCCAAAGGGCTTCCAATATAAGATGGACGAGGGAGGGAGGGGAGAAGGGAATGGAGAGAGAGAGAGGTACTTTCATGAAGTTGAGAAGTCGCAAGTACATGTGCTTCCTTTAGTTACGGCAGGAAAAGAGGCAGCCTTAAAAGGAAAGATCAGGCCCTTAGGGCTGACACATTCGCATGCACCCACACTGCCTTGAGTCCGACCATCCCATTGACAAATTTGCTTCCTTCTGTCTCTTCCGCAGCATTCAGCCAGAAAAACCCTGAGCAGGATTTTAATACTGGCTACATGAGATGCTTTAGAGAAGCCCTGCATTTCCTCTCCTACTGTGAGCCCAAGAAGGAAACTCAAGCTCAGCTAGTCAAGCATTTCTGCAAAGCCCAGATGATGAATGCAGATCACCTGTGCCCACCTGCTGCCAACCTGTGCAGCCCACCGCCTTCTCCCTGTCCTCCAGCCAGGAAGCACCCCAGCCAGAAGAACAGCCCTGTTCCTGCTGCAATCTGGAGACCATGGTAGATGCACTTGTGGAGTCTCCTGTTTGACCAACTACAAAACTAGAGGGATCTAATGGTCCCTCTTCTAAAGTAGGAAACATTGATTTCCAGGGAGGAGGTGATGGTTTTTCTGTATTGAGAAATTAAGGTCTTAGTTTCCCTTCATAGTGAAGGACTGTGGCTGCATCTTGCAGTGAATGTACTGCTCTTATGGGTGAATACTAAATAAATGAAGGGCTAAGTTCCTTGGTCCTCTATAGAGCTGAACTTCCATTGGTTTCTTTGGGAGTTTCTTTAGCAGAGGTCCAATTCAATGCTCATTGAACCCTGTAGGGATCACTCCTATGACTTCAATGGCATTGGTTTGGATACAGAAGGATCAGAGGAATTTGGCCCTTGTGTTAGGTATTGATTGACCTTCAGACTGAAGGGGATTTTTTTTAGGATGTATTTTGTATTATAAAAGAGTGTAAAGCCTTTTACCTTTTGAGTGAATTGTTTGATTCAGAAAATATAATGCTTCTGAAGATCCTGTACTATTTTAGTATAATCTTTTGTGAAAAGTTATTATGATAACGAATGGCTGTAGGGGAAATTCTCTTAGCTTGCAGCATGTGTCTATCTCGATGGAGGGATAATTGATGCCTTTTGTAAAGGAAATGCCTGCTGTGTATCCTTAATATGGAGAAAGAAACGTGTCAAACTGTACAGTCTGAACATGTGAGATGAGCTTAAAAGGCTTTTATAAAGTTGACGTGTATTCATTGTACGTGATGTTGAAAGTGACTTTGATTCATTTTCTGGAAATGTTAATAAATTTTCCAAAAATTAATTGATCCTTTGTTTCAGATCATTTAACTATGGAAATACACAGGGCAATTTACTTTATATGTACCTAAAGCTTTTACACAAGAGGGAAGCTATGTGTGGATGTAGCTAGTTATAAACCAGGGGTGGGGAACCCATTCCCTCCTGGGATCCTCTTAGCTCCAGAGGCTGCATAAATATTGGAGGCAGGGGTGCTTAAGTGTGCTCAGGAAAAGGAGAGTCCAGATCATGGATCTGTGCCATGGATCTGTCTTTGTATGCATGCCCTCCTCTCTGCTCCCTTACCTTGAACTCAGGGGTGAACTCACACATAACTCTGCTAACTCTGATGTCCGCAGGGGTCCGGAAGCTGTATAATCTGGATGATCCCCGGATTGCTGTTGCATGTGAGTGAGACACTCCAAGTTCCAGCCCCACTTTAAACTTGGATCTGACAAATACATCAGATGTAAATGTCAGATCCGAGTTGAAAGCGGGGCTGGAAATCAGAGTGCCTCACTCACACGCAACAGCGATCCAGGGATCATCTGAGGCTGATTATACAGCTTCTGGGGTCCCCCAGACATCGGAGTTTAGCAGCATTACGTCTGAGTTCACGCCTTTCAGTGCTTGTGGGTAGGAACTGGATCCAGGACGCTGATCCAAGGACTGGAAAGGGGCCGAATAAAAAATTAGCTGTTGACTCCATTTGGCGTGAGGCTCCCAGCTCTGTTATAAACACAGAACCTATCCTGCCAACCACTATCATTGGGGTGAGTGTCTGTGTGGACAGCAAATGGAGAATGAACAGAATTTGTCTTGAAAGACTAAACCAAAAGCTACCAAAAAAACAAAGGTATGATGTACATTTAAAAGTGAGTTGAAATGCTTTAAGTAACTAAATAGGTGAGACTCTCCCCCCTGCAATCCTGAATGTAATCAATACATAGATTTCAAGATAATATAATGGAGAAGGTAATCCCACTCCAATTTATTTACTTGACAGTCTCTGGCTTCAAAAGCTTCTTTGCTCATTCCCCTGAAAGCCTAGCCCTCCTGCTTCCCGTAAATCTCATAGATATATGATACTGATCCCATTAAAAACAATGGCAGTAACATTCCCCATTCAGTCACTTTAAGAGGTGAAGATTCAGGGGACGCTCAGTGCTTTGATGCTGGTGACTTCTTTACTCAAAAGACTCACTCAGGACCTGACAAGCAACAACAAGCTTTACATGTCTCCCTTAAAATGACATTTCTAAGTGCTGCTCATTTTGGAAAGGAACGAGGGAGCAGAAGCAGCATTTTATAAGCCAAGCAAAACAGTTCAGCAGTTCAACCTGCAAAGCAGCACATTCTCACCTGTAAGAATGTCAAGTGAAGTTCAAAAGTACAGAGTTATTATTCTAGTGTAGGTGCATGCGGGGGGCGGTAGAGTACAAACTTTTAAAGTGACATATTCAAATATGAGAGATAATAAACACTTCATTTATGTAGCACAAGGGAAAGGAAAATTCTTCCTCCCACAGGCCACTTTGAAAATTAGTACAAGATACACAGGCCAGATAGGAGCTGGCATGCTCAAGATGGGGACGGTCCACATCGTGAGTCTATGGATGCCATGGATCCATCCCTATCCTTGGGTGCATGCCTTCCTCTTTGCTCCCATCTTCTGAGCTCACTTCTTCAGTGTTCAAGGGCAGGGACTGGATCTATGGGCCAGATCAAGGAATTGGAAAGGAGCCAAATAAAAATCAGCCATGGTTTGGATTTGGCTCAAGGGCCAGAGGTTTCCCCCTCCCCTGATAAATCAGCCATGGCCTGGATTTGGCTCATGGGTCAGAGGTTTCCCCCTGCCCTGATGTAACATTTTAAGTGTGCAAAGCACATTAAAGCTACGATCTCATAAATCATCACACCATTCCTGCAACATAGGCAGGTCAGCGTTATTATTCCCATTTTACAGATAGGGGAACTGAGGCTGAGAGACAGTAACTTGCCCAAGGCCACCCAGGGAGTCCATGGCCAAGCTGAAGTTTGAACCAAGGCCTCCCAGTGCCACCCAACAAAGCCTACGACCTAAATGACTGCCACATGTTTAAAATGTGAACACACAAATATGCCCCAGGGGAACCTGAGGGGATGAGACTCTCTGGCCGCTCCTAACCAGTGGGGTTGCTGTTGCTCTCGCTGCTTGGCATGGGTATGGCTGTGGGAAGGTGGTGGAGTGATTCAGAGACGGTGGCGATGGAACCCTGGGGAGGCTGAGCCCCAGGTGGCAATGCTGAAATACAGTGATCCTTGTGCTGCATTGAAAAGCTCGGCACGCCATAAATAGCACAGATGTCAGGCTCTGACTTTGTCTAGTCCAGTGCTAGCACAAGGGAAACTGTAATTAAGAAATATTGGTTCTCTTCCTAACTCTGCCACTGATTTTCTGGGTAACCCACAGTCCAATGCCTACACCTTCTTGTGTCTCTGTTGGTCTCTCTATCTTACTGGGATAGTAGCCCTTACCTATGTCCAGAAAGAGCGGTGAGGTCTGTGGAGGAAAAGTGCCACTTCAGTGATAGGTATTTTTGCTGAGTGTTCCTGAAGTATTAACACAACACTCCCCTTTAACATGGCCTTGTGCCTCTCACGTGCTTGATTTGATTTCACAATA
>QEPC01003095.1:1131091-1162762 GCA_003113815.1 Sphenodon punctatus
TGTATCTCTTCCTAACTCCTCCCCCTCTTCCTCTCTACCCCTCTCAGTCGGGGTTCCCCAAGGCTCTGTCCTTGGCCCTCTCCTCTTCTCTATCTACACCCAATCCCTAGGCAAACTCATTGCCTCCCATGGTTTCCAATACCACCTATACACTGACGACACTCAACTCTCTCTCTAGTCTCCACCCCTTCCCTCTCCCCCTTTGTTCAAGCTTGTCTCACCAACTGGCTCTCTGATATCTCTGCCTGGACGTCTCAACGTCAACAGCAACACGGAGGTGGAGAGGGGTGTAGAGGTGTACAGAGTGAGCCTCAAAGGAGGGGAAGGAGAGAGGGGGGAGGAATTGAAACTGGCAGGAAGAGGCGAGGAGGAGGTCTACGCCACCACCCCGGCCTTCCCGGAGAGAAGAAAAGATCATGGCTATAGGGGGCTTTATTAGCAGAGGAGCGACAGTTCCAGTGGTAACAGGAGAATGGGAGTTGATCGGGGGGAGACAGGGAATGGGGATAAGATTGGGGAAGGGGGGGCAATGGGATCAGCGGGAGACGGGCACTGGGGCAGAGGGGCAGGGGGCAAGAAGTGGTGGTGGAGAGGAGGACGTGTGGGGACGGTGGAGAGAGATGACAGGCTTAGTGGGAGGTAGGAGGAGAGGGGAAAGAAGTAGGGGGAGAAGCAAGTGAGAGGGAAAGGGGAGAGGGGAGAAGAGGGGAGAGAGAGGGTGAGAGATAAGCACAGGCATCTTGGTGGGAATTGCATAGATTTTTCTGAATAGCGTTTTGATTTTAAATGGCATTTAAAAGGAAAATTAATATTTCATGTTGAATCAGCATTTCCAAAATGTCAGGATTTTATTTTTGGACATTTTCAAGTCCAACTTCTTCACAGCCTTTGGTTGTGCAAAAATATTTTGATGCTCCAGCTCCCATTGTATGCATAATACTTTTGCATCACTGGTTATTCAATTTGTTCAGCATTGATTGTGATCCACAAACTGTTTACTCCAAAGTAGTCTCTATGGGACCTCAACAAGACTACTTTAAGTATTACCTTTATCCCATAATCCCACTGAAGAACAAGTGGCTTGAGTGCATGTGCACACACATCAAATTAGTCTATGGCGTAACTCCACTGAAGTCAACGATTTAGTGAGCATCTTGTACAGATACGCACACAATGTACACAATTGTTTAGTTGGTGTACTTATATGTGTGTATGAGTGAGAGAACAAGTGCAGCCACACGAGTTGGGGTGGGCAATCCCCCATGCACCCCATGGCAGGCAAGTGCAGCCATGAGCCAGTGGGGAGAGCTGGCCTGGGTTACCATACCTCCCCTTTAAAAGAGGATGTGTAGCAGGGAGCAGTCCCGGGGGGCTGCTACCCCTTTATGAAGGGGGCTGTGGGCGCCAGTCAGAGGGTTGGGCGCACCCAGGAGTGTGGCAGTGCCAGCCCCAAAGCTGGGGATCAGCCTGTAGGGAGCACAGGCTGAGAAACTTCTGTGACAGAGTGGGCAGGGTACTGGTCCTTTAAGGCTGGAAGAGTAGAAGCCTGGCCATGCCCACTCTGCTGTATATAAGGAGAGACTAGGCAGCGAGAAGGGAGTCTCTGCCAGGGACCTGAAGGAGCAACATCTCCCTGAACAAGCCTTCCTGGTCTATGCTCTCCAAGGTGCTGAGGCTGGAGAACCAGAGAGACCCAGGAAAGGGAGAGAGGCTGTGCCCAGGAGGGAGCCTCTTGCCTGGGGAGAGCCTGGGGCCTTTGAGGCCTTACTGAATGGACTTTGGGGGACTTGTGGCTGGAGTGCTCCTGAATCAGGAGAGATGGACCTGGGCCTGTAGGGTGGAGGCGGTCGAGCCGGCAGCCCCAGGTACGCTGGACTGGTAGTGTCCAATAAAGACTGTGGCCAAATACCCTCGGGATTGTGTGGTGTGTCCTGAGAGGGTACCCCCTGCCTGGAAGGAGGGGGATCAGCCAAAGCTCAAGGCTGATACGGCGTGGCAGGTGGAGAGCTAATTCCCCAAGAATGAGACCCCAGCACCTCGTGTGGCCCTGGGAGGACACGCACACACACATCCCGCTACAGGATGCCAATGGTCTATCAAGCCCAGCATCCTGTCCTCTGACAGTGGTCAATCTCGATTGTATGGGAGAGGAACCAACAGTCACGGTGGGCAATCCATTCCCCGTTGTTCACTCCCAGCTCTCGACAGTAAGAAGTTCATCCCTGTCAGCCGTGGGGTTCGGGGGTGCCCCTGCACGCCTCCCCCTGCTGCTGCTCCTGCTCCGCCTACACTGATTCGAGCTGCAACGCCTCCAGCACCGCGGCTGTCTTCGGTTGCCAAGGCGACCAATACAATTGACAGCGGCATTACGCCGCTTCCGGTGACCCCGCAGAGCACAGGGTTGGTGCTTGGGCCGTTGCAGCATTCTGCACGGCTACAGGCACGTAGGGGGGCCGGGCCTAAGGAATAAAAGCCGGCGCTGGGAAACAGCCAGCCCTGGTAATCAGAGTGAGAAGCTGGCCCCCTTGTGAAAGCTAAGTGTGATGTTTTGGTGTCTACCTGTTACTTGCTTGACTCCCCTTGTGTTCTCCTTTCCCTCTGGTGTGTGTGTGTGGGTGAAAGGTGAGTGTCTGCGTGCAAGCCCTGACTCCCTTCCCCTACCCCGGGGCTCCCTTCCCCGTGGCCGTGTGTTGTGCCAGCCTTCCTTCCAACCAGGGACCCTATCCTTCAACCCCCCACAAGGTCACACCCACCATCCCTGACCTCCCCTTCCCGTGTGAGTGAGTGTGTCTGGGACCCCTGTAGGGAACAGAGAGGCATAGACCTGCTCCTGTGCTCTACTCCCTATGATGATAGGGGCCTTGTCTCTTTGAGACTTATTGGGCCCGCATACTATCCTGGTGGGCACCGTTTCCCCTCGCAGATCTATCAGCACAGAGTGTAAACGGAGCTTGCGTGTGAGTGTGTGCATGTACTGGACCCTCCCCCGCCCCCCTCCCCACTGACAATCCCATAAACTACTTGGTTAATAGCCATTAATGGACCTACTCTCTAAGAACTTATCCATATATTTTTCATATATGCATTGGTATATGAAGGGCTGCATAGATTCCAGTGTAGCCCTGAAACATTTATTTTCATAAGTGTCTTCTTTTAAAGGGGAGGTATGGTAACCCAGAGCCCTCCATGCCCTGGGGCGGGCTGAAGAGCTGGCCACATGGGGCTGAATGCCTGGACTCCTGCTGCATTGTAGAAATGGACCCACTGCCACTAGGCAGCTGTTGGGGGGAGGGAGGCGTGTGCACACTCCTCCCCTGCTTAACAGGTGATGGGGGGCGGGGGGGAGAGGAGCACGCATGCTTCTCTGGGCTCCTCCTCCCCCTGATCAACTGTTGGGTGGGTGGGAGGGGTGAGTATGCTCCTCCCAGAACCCCCCTCCCCTGATCCACTCACCTAACAACTGATCATGGGGGAAAGGGGTCTGGGAAGAGGGTGCACACTCTTCCCAGCCACCCCCCCCCCGCGCGATCAGCTGTTATGTGGCAGGGAAGAGGGCATGTACTCTTTCCAGGCCTCACTCCCCCCCACGATCAGGGGTTATGTGGTGTGGGAGAGAGGGTGCTCCTCCAGGCCCAATCCACAGACCCCACCTCTCGGCAGGTTTGCACAACCTGGCTACATAGAAGATGGCCCTTTAACCCGCATTGAGCAGCCTTATCCCAGTTTGGGCAGCCTTGCTATTTGCTGCATCCGGACCTTTTTTGGCAGAGGCACTGTGTAGTAGCTGGCAGTGGCTGCCCACCCCGCCACTGGGCGGGGTGTACATCTGGTGGCTGCCGAGCATACGAGTCACTGTATTGCATGGTAATATTGCTCAAAGTGGGACAAGGTTGCCCAAAGTGGGATAAGGGGTGCAGCCACGTGACCTGTGGAGTGCCTGATCCCCATGCAGCCTCGCGGTGGGCAAGCGCAGCTGCCACACTGTGGGGCCAGCACGGGGAGCTGGGCAGATGGTCCCCCCCCCCGACACTCCCCGTGGGGCAGCCTGGCAGACGGGCTGCTGTCAGATCTCCTGCCACAGCCGGGGCAGCACTAGCCACACAAGCAGGCACCCAACCCTACCTCTCCCGGCCCTACCAAAATCCCGCCCACCTCCCTCTCCTGGCCCAACCAAAATCCCGCCCACAGCCATGACGTGACTGTGTGCGATGGACGACAGTGCCCGCTGCTCAAAGCCCCGCTATGGAGCTTGCTGTGTGGTTGGGCAGACAGGGCTCAAGCTCACGGGCTACCATGCCTTGGGCAGCCTTCCCCCATTTTGGGCAAGGCTGCTATGCTACACGTTATCTGCCTTTTTCCAAGGATGACACATGTAGCAGCCAGCTGCTCGCCCTGCCACATGGTGGAACATCTGGCGGCCACCAACCACATGATGCACTACATCATGTGGTACAGCTGCCCAGACTTTGGGCAGAGTAGGTTAAGGCTGTCCAAGGCGTCTTGTGTGGGTGTATCCAGTGAGTACAGCAGATATGTGACTCCAGAAAATACACTGTCCTGCCTCTCCACAGAGCAATTAACCAGTGTGACAGAATGCTAAGGGAGGCTGTGCATTCTCCAATACTTTTGCACTTCAAACCTGGACACCATTAAGGGCATTTTCAGACAGACATTTATCCTGGACTAATTGCGGTAAGCCCGGGATAGGATGTCTGTCTGAACGCTGTCAACAGTGCTTATTAGCCCAGACTAACAAAAATACAGGCGTGTTATGACACCCCATTTCCTGGGGTTTATAACAACTGGTTGTTAAACTAGTCTCTACTAATGTCTGTCTGAACGACTATCCTGGACTAGTCGACTATCCTGTACTTAGCGCCACAGAGTCCAATAGCAAGACCTGACAGACACTCTAGGCATTTTCTGCCTCTGTGGTATCTAGGGGCACATGACTATGGGGCGATCATATTACCTCCATCATCCTTCAGCAATGCATTGCGGAGCACCAAGTTTAAATACCCTGAGGAATGAGTTTCCATTTTCTTCAACTCAGAAATCAGAAAAATGAAGAAAATCAGATTTTCTTCAATCCCAGAAATCAGTGTGCTGAGCACGGACGAAAAGCACCATGGGATTGAAATTCAACCCAGAGACTCTAAGCACTGTGCTAACAGCAATGTTCTGTTCACATGGCTATCCCAGACTTAATTTATCCAAGACTAGAATGTCCATCTAAACAGGTACCACTTTGTAAGCACTGACTAGTAATAAGCACCGGAGTTTATTCTAACTAGTCTGGGCTAGTTTGTCCATCTGAAAATGACTTAAAAGATAGTCTTTCATCAAATGCTACTCAGAGTCCATGGACCGTACAGCAGTAATTGCAGGAAATTCAATTGGCTTCTAGCCACTGCCAGGTGACCTATTCTCAATGGGCTTGCCTGACCTTAACGTGTGTGAATATATGAACAGCATTCCATTTCTATCATACTATCAATATCCAAGGGTGAAAATAATTATATGTTGTTAATACAGTTGGGAGTGAGACTGAAGTCAATGTGAGGTTAGTCTTTGAACTCTACAGAGTCATAATTGTACCCTGAGGTCCCAATTCATAAACCATTTACTCTGGAGTAATCCCTAGTCTGTGGATCACAGCCTTAATGTAGCTCAGGATTGAGGAACCTCCAGCTGGGCACCGAATGTGGCCCATGGCTATTTCCAACCCACATCTCTCAAGCGATGAAAGACTGAGCTATGGGGAAGGGACCAGAGATGAGGGGCATGCACACAAGGATAGGTGACAGAGCCACGATCTGGACACTGCTCTTTTTTAGTGCACTCCGTAAGGACCCTTGCCCCAGCTTCTATGCGGCCCTTGAAGCTTGTACTAATTTTCAAAGTGGCCCCTGGGAGGAAAAAGCTTCTCCACTCCCCGTGTAGATCATATTGAGTCTACTCTCATGTGGCAGGCAGCTTTAAACCAGGATTTAACCTGTGATTACGAAGTAAGGAGACCACTCATATGCTACAAATTGCCAATATCCACCCATCATACAATATTTAACCCTGAATAATGTAACCACAGCAAATAGGAAAAGAACAGTAAATAGTTTTCACTTTGGCTGTTGTGTGCCTGTGCATGTAAGGAGGGGCAAGTTCTGGAGCTCTAGTCTCTTTTGAAACGGTGAGAGAGAAGTTGGGAATTTGTAACCCCAGAGGGTTGTTGTTTGGTGCATGAAATGCAAGGCGGGCTGCCTGGTTCACCATTCACATCAGATGGTGTGAGTCCGGAATTCGGAGAGTTTCCCACACATCGCCCCATTCACAGCGTTAAACTGTCAACAATAGAAGTGTGCCTCTGAGGCTCCTGAGCGGAAAGCTAATGCCTGCCACGCCATCTGGCCAGCACTCCAAGAAAAGGAGAATGCTTTAATCAATTGGGCCTGGTTCAGCCTTTTGGAGTCCCAAGGCATTGTGAGGGAGGTACTATGGCATTATTGAAAACCACTCATTTCATATTTCCAGAAACCGAAAATTGGATCAAAGCTTCCTTGACTGCAAGAAACCTCCTGCCTCGCAGTGCCCTTCTGTACGAACACATCCCCTCTCATCCGACGTGGGGCGGGGGGCTGTGACTGTACAAAGCATCTGACCAGTTTGCTGATCTTTTTTGATCCAGCTCTTTGTATTATACCTTCGGCGTGAGCTACAATAAATGAACAAAGTGTGCGCATTGCGACGTCTAGCATTGATTGGGATGACAATAGTAAGAGTCAGAGCTGACTTTTGGTAGATTTTGTAATGGCACATATGCACTTTAGTCACTTAGGCCCTTTTTACACGGGCCACGCGGGGTGGGAGTGAGTTGGTGTTTGCGTGCGCAGTGGGTGGGAGGATTTACATAGGCGCCCATGCATCCCCATCCACCCCACACCCATCAACACGCATGGAGCAACCGCCATTAGATGCATGTTCAGTGGGAGCATGCGCACCCACCCACCGCACATGCACCCACCACGTCTTTTACATGAGACTCACCCACGCACAAACACTCAGATTTCTGGGTGATCAAGCGTGGGTGAATCTCGTGTAGAAAGGGCCTTAGTTTTGCAATTACTGCTTTGGAAAGTTGCATAGAATAAATAAAATAAATTTCAGGTCTGAGTAGCTGCCACAGGAGAGGCAGTTGCTATTACAGAAGTTTAAATCTAGCTGGAGAATTTTTATGAGCAATAAAACTCAAGACTCTAATTCATTCAGCCTGACAAAAGGCCTGCAAGGAAGGTGTTAGTCGTTTATACAAGTGGGAGCATTATTATCCCCATTTAACAGTCTGGGAAACTGAGGCACAGAGTGGCAATGTAATTCACCTGAGGCTTGACCCCATGTAACACTAAGTGTTTTAGTGAAGCACATGTTTACCTTTAAGCACATGATTAGGCTCCTTGACTTTGATCAGACAGCTCATGAGCTTATAGGTAACCATGAGCTTGAGGCACATCTTGGAATAGTCTGGAGCACTCAGTATTTCACAGGATCAGGCCTATGGCATAAAATATGAAAGAGGACATTAGATGCTGTTGTGGACAGGACACCAATGTGCAGATGGGGAAACTGAGCTACATAGAAAATCAATTTGTCAAACCCCAGCTGTGCCAGGATTTATTCCAGGGGCAGGAACCTTTCCTCCTGGGGACCATTTTGAAGATTAGTACAAGCTCTGAAGGTTGTACAGAGGTGTGGCAGGGTGCTTAAGGGGTATGGGTCAGGGTGGTGAAGGAAGAGGGTCCAGGTCATGGATCTCTGCGATGGATCCATTCCCTATCCTTGTGTGCATGCCCGTATCTATTCTGTACTTCCCTGAGCTGTCTTTCAGTGCTTGTGGGTAAGAACTGCAGTCCAGGGGCCACATCCAGGAACCGAAAGGGGGCCAAATTAAAAACTAGCTGTGGGTTGCATTTGGCCCCTGGGCCTGAGGTTCCCCTATTCCATGCTGTGGGGTTATCATCTTGGACCTGATCCTGAGGGCCCGAATTGTGCTTTGTGTTAGTGGGCTGCTGTACTCAGTGCTAAACAATTCAGGATCAGGGATTCAATCAGTACACCACCTAATAAACCTGTCCTGCGCTGACACACCATGTGGATGCTAGATCCTTCCTCCACATGTCAGGACAGCAGCTGATTATACCTGTCCTCATTTTAGGTCCTAGGCTATGAAGATCACTTACCTCACAGACCTTTCCTTCCTCCCACTTTTAAATGGCATCTAAAACAAGTAGCTTTAGGGCGAGCTCTTTTGCCACCATTCTGTTATGTTCTCCATTGGCTTGCGTAAATAGTTAGGGGTGGTATCTTGCCCTGTATATCTATTTAATTAATTTCTTAGGGTTTTTTTAAATGTAAGGCTACCATACAATGTCCAAGGTCACACAGTACATGTGTAGTTGGGAGATGGTGTTTTCAAAATGAAATGACAAGGATGTAAGTGAAGAGAGGAAATTATGTGCAGCTGAATGTTGTAATTAATATGCAACCAAAAACACAGGACTGGAAACTGGAGAGGAAGAAATGAACTGCTAAGCTAGACAGAATTGGCCAGAACATTGTTACAACAACTGGAATAGCCAGTGACCCACCAATCCTGGATGATGATACTGGGTTTCAGACATTGGGTAATTTCAGACGTGACGGGCCTGGAGGGCCGCCACGCTGAACTCCAGTCCGTGATCAGGCCGTCCGTCCGTCCTTTAGACGTGCTGGCCTGAACTTTGAGGGGGATCGGGGAGGGGGCGGGGCTGCACCCGATCCTGTCCCGCAGTCGGGGCCACGATCCGGGCTGGGCTGAAGGTAACAGACGCTACCTTTGGCCCATCCCGGATCGTGGCCAATCTGACCACGGTTCTTGCCCTGAGACCCGGATCCGTGGTCAATCTAACCACGGTTCTGGATCTCCGGCCGGCTTCGCTGCCACCACAGGGGATCCACTGTGGTCCACTGTGGTGAAGGGTGATTTCGTCACATCTGAAATTACCCATCAGGGAAGAAGAAGAAGAACATATTTATCGGAGTTGGGGAAATGGTGGCTCAGGAGCTGCACGTGACTCTTGGGCTCTTGCCAGAAGTGGTTGCCTGGGAGCGTGCCACCATTTCCACCACTGCTATTGCTGCCTGGAGCCTTCTGAGGAGCATGTGAGCAGGGGAAGTATGCCCAGAGCCACTATTGCTGCTGCCCAAATGTGCCAAACTGCCTGGAACCAGGGATCTGATATGAGGAGGGGAAGCTGCCCTGTCTCTGAGATTGGGGGAAGCTGATGATCATGTAAAGTTTCTTATGGCTCTCAGCAACAGTATGAAAATGTTGGTATGAGGATCTTGGTCTTGGAAACTTTGCCCACCCCTGATTATACTTCTAGGAAATATTCAAATTATCAGGTGACCACCCACCTCTTTACTGCTCTCTCACTTTTGTGTCTGACCTTTCCAAATACTTCTAACTCATATGGGGTACATGATATTAAGATACACAGAGGGTGTTTTCAGATGGACAGCAGCATTGCCATTGTTCTGCCTCACCCCTGGAAGGCCTGTCCATCTAAAGGCAGCCCATCAGATGTGCTGGCGGAGCAGAGGTGGAGTAGGCTGCTCCAGCCCTGTTTGTAGTGCTCTGGAACATCCCAGAGCACCACCAGTGGAGCTGTCTCTTATACACATCTAGATGTGTATAAGAGACAGCCTCGCAGTCTGGCTTTCGTCCAGGTTATGGCACTGAGACTGCGCTTGTGGCCTTGGTGGATGACCTCTCCCGGGAGCTGGACCACGGTTGTTCGATCCTGTTGATCCTATTAGATTTCTCGGCTGCATTTTTAAATGTTGATCATGAGTTGCTGGTGACTCGGTTGTGAGACTGAGCCAGAGTTGGTGGGACTGTCCTTAAATGGTGCCGCTCCTTCCTGCATGGGAGAACTCAACGTATGGTGCTGGGTGATTGTTAATCTTTTCCCTGGGGCCTCGTGTGGAGTCCCGCAAGGTTCCATCTTATCCCCTCTCTTGTTCAAAGTGCAGCCTTTGGGGGAGGTCGTCAGAGGGTTTGGTGTAAGGGGTCATCAATATGCTGATGATGCCCAACTGTATCTCTCTTTTTCATCAGACTTAGGCCCGGCAGTCTCAGTGCTTATTCTGTGTTTGTCAGCTGTGGGGGACTCGATGTGGGCGAGCCGCCTGAAGCTGAATCCTGACAAGACGGAGGTGATGGTTGTGGGGAAAGCCAGGGGAGTGATGGCCCCCATCATTGATGGGGTCCATCCTCCCCTGGTATCTCAGGTCCATAGTCTGGGGGTACTCCTAGATCCGCAGCTTCGCCTGGATGCCCAGGTGGCAGCTGTGGCAAAAGGCGCTTTTTGCCAATTACATCTGGTACGATGGCTTAAGCTGTATTTCTCAGACTCGGACTTTGCCACGATCATCCATGCTTTTATTACCTTGGGATTGGACTACTGTAACACACTCTACACAGGGCTACCCTTGGTGACAGTCCGGAGACTGCAGCTGGTGCAGAATGCAGCGGCCCGTTTCCTTAGGGGTACGCGTCTCACAAGCACATTACTCTGGTGTTCCTTTCTTTGCACTGGCTGCCGATAGTCTTCCAGGCCCAATTCAAGGTGTTGGTTTTGACCTTTAAAGCCCTGAACTTATCTTCAGAACCACCTCACCCTCTGGATCCTGGATCGGCCTCTACGGTCGGCCGGGGGCACCCTCCTTGAGGTCCCCCGGGTTTCCTGGGTGTCAACTATGAGGAGGGCGTTCTTGGTGGCCGCTCCATGGCTGTGGAATTCCCTCCCGTTGGAGGTCCACCTGACCTTAGACTTCCCCTCTTTCCAGAGACAGTGTAAGACCTGGCTGTTTCGCTGGGCCTTTGCTGAGGGAGGTGGGTGATGGGTTGGTTGGGTTAGGGTGGGAGCTTTTTCTTGTCTGGGTTATTTTAATGTTTTATATTTTTTGATATTATTTGTTTTTATTATGTTGTTAGCCGCCCTGAGATGCATAGCAGGAGGGGACAGCATAAAAGTATGATCAAATAAATAAACAAACAAACAAACAAACAAACAAACTCTATGGTATGGGGGGCTAGGGCGCTGAACTGGTGGACTGCGGGCCGAGGAACCCGCAGGGTCCGTTTAACCCCAGCCCAGGTGGGGCTGGACATGGGCAGATGCAAAGCAGCTCTGGGGGTGGCCAGCCCTGCGTCTGTCTGGAAACACCCAAAGAAACTGTATGACAAGATATAGACTCTAGGAAGACAGGATTTTCCTACTTCTAAATGTAGGATTTTCCTACTTCTACATGAACACTGCAGGGTAAGTTACAACCCTTATGTGATTTAGGCTGCTGTACTCAAACCATTAAAGTCTATGGGACTACTCTGGAGTAATTGGTTTGAGGATTGTGGCCCCAGGGCCAGATTTATAAAGCTGCTAGAGGGCTCTGTGCTTATCAGCCAGCGGTCTAAATCTCTGGGCACATTTACAGTCCTTTCCTGAATATCCTTTGCAATAAGTTACAAGGGTCCTTAGCTGGCAACTAAGTACAATTTGTTTAAAATATCACAGGTTCTTAAGTTGGCAATGTGGGCATCTAAGTGGCACTTTAGGCACCTAGTGGCTGTGTAAATCTAGCTCATTTCATTTGAGTTGAGTGTTAAAGTCGCTTAGGCTGCTGGGACTATTTTACAGTAAGTATTTTCAGGATTATGGCCGTTTCTTTTAACAGTTTGGCCCACAGATTGCACATTCAAAGGTACAAAAGGCATTTACCTAACTCCCACAGTTTTTCACTGGTTCTTAGGTGCCTATAGGTTACTGGTGCTTTTGAAAAATCCCTCTCAATGTCACTTTTTAACAATAGGAATCCTAAGCCACTTAGGTCCTTTTGCAAATGTTGCAAATCTTTTGCATTTGTCCTCCAGTTAATGTGCTTTAATTTCCCCATCTGCTACATGGAAATCATAAGAAATAAGAAACATCTTAAAAGAGAGTGGGAGACAGTGGAGCATCATGACGTTTGATTCAGGATTGCTTAACTGCATTGCTCAAGAAAGTCTACAGAGAGTGTGGTCATCGCGTTGGCCCCAACTGTAAGAGAGATGGAGACAAAGTAGTTCATATGATTTTTTTTCATTGAACCAACTTCTGTTGCAGGCTTTTGGGCCACACAGGGCCCTTCCTCAGGAACGTGTTTTGACTTTTTTACATGCCTGAGGAAGGATCCTGTGTAGTCTGAAAGGTTGCATAATTTCACCAACAGAAGTTGGTCCAGTCAAAGAGATCATCTGAACTATTTTGTGCTAGGAAAGGGAGAGTACTATTTTTTATTTGATGCATTGGCTAGGTCATTAGAAGAGGAACCCACATTACTCTGAGAAGCTGGAAGAAGGATCTTTATTAGACTTTTACAGTACGAGAGAAGGGGGGAAAATGTATTGAAATGATGGCAAGGGAAAGCATTTCTAGCTGTATCTTTCTTAAAGGGGAAAACCTCTCATAACATCTTTTCTGATTGATTTTGATGCCTGTCCCCTGAAAATTGACCAACACTGTATTCATTTAAGCACGCTTTAATGTCAATGAAAAGGTTTAGTCTTTCTAATTCTGCATCCCCCCCCAATCCTTCAAGGCTTCTCTTTTGGAGGTGATGGGGGAGGGAGGAGGAACACTTTCTCTTCCTGGGAGCTGTCTCCTTTGGGTAATTTGGCCACAGCCTGGGAAAAGGCAGCATATTGAGATGTTGACATTCCCAACATCAGGCACAAGTTTGATTATAATGATGGTAAAGGCTTTCCCACGTTCTTGCCCCGTCCCTCCAAGGCTGGTCTCCATTGTGTACCACGCTCCCCAGTCCACCTGCTCCTTTGGGAGCAGGGTATTATCCCCAGGCAATTCACAGTCAATTTACCATGCTGTAATAGATGCTTTCTCTATTGTCCTGGTAAACACAAGGATTGGCCAGTGAGTGTGGGAAACTCAAAGCAGCTTAGGACCCATACATTTGTATGCAGCTTGTGGGTATAAATAGAGCAGATTTCCAGCTCCCTTCTGCACTGGCTCAGCAGCAGATCTGAAGCCAAATTGTTACCTGAACGCCTGCGGATAATGGCACCTACTGCAAATGCTATCTCGCTGGAAATCCTATCCTCCAAAGACAAAAACAGAGTAAGCCTCCACTGTGTTTTGCAATATGCGCTCAAGGCAAAAAAGCTGCCTCTTCAATGGAATTGATGGCAAATAAATGGAAACGTGGTGGTTGCTAACTCCTTCTCTCCCTCTCTTGTGTTACAGCTTAGGAAACCCATTGTGGAGAAGCTACGCCGGGATATGATTAACAGCAGCATTGAGCAGCTGAAACTATTGCTGGAGAGGGAGTTCCAGAGACACCAGCCTAACTCCAAGCTGGAGAAAGCTGACATCTTGGAGATGACCGTCAGCTACCTGAAATATAGTCAAAGTAAGTGCATCCCCCTCTGTTTTGGAATCATTGACTCACCTGGTCTAACTTTCTCTCTGCTCCAAAGTCCTCTTGAGCCAGCCCAACTTATTTATTTGTTCATATTTGTATCCTGCCCTTCCCCAAAGGCTCAGTTAAAGCCATAGCAGCAACTACTTGGAAAAGGGGCAGGGGGAGGATTGTAAGGGACACAATCCAGGCACTCTTTTGTCACTTCAAAATTCACTACTGGCCTGATTTGTAAATATCCATGTATTCCCCAACATGGCATCCATGTCTAAACCACATCTTTCTCTCTCTCTCTCTTTACAGCTTTGGCATCTTCTCCTAAAAGTCTGCAGCAGGATTACAGCAAAGGTTATTCCTGGTGCCTAAAGGAGGCGCTCCAGTTCTTGTCTGTCCACCCAGTCAACACTGAAACCCAGATGAAACTCCTGAGCCACTTCCAGAAGCCTGCTCAGGCAGCTGTCAAGGACTCAGTTTCTCTTTCAGCCCAGCAAACAGCCACCAAACAAGCCACGCTGAAGCTTCCCTCCAACCTTTGGAGGCCCTGGTAGATCTCAAGGACTTTGGTTTTGTTTCTGAACATTTGCTAGCATTCCAGAGGAGTCCGTGACTTGCTGTACAAGTCCCCATCATTCCTCTATTATTGGGTAGGGAAGGATCTTCTCCTTTTACAGAGCACTAGGATGCTCGGATGTCAGTTTTCCTTCTCCCAGAAGGATCCAGTGCTCCCATTCTGCGGAGAGAAGCTGTTCTAAAAGAATGAGCCGAGTAATCCTCGTGTTAGGATGGCTGAGAGTAGTTCAAAGAGGAACGCTGAATTGTTCTTAACCTTGCTGAGGTTTTTTTAGTGGGGCGGGGGTGGCTTGTGTGTGTGTGTGTGTGTGTGTGTGTTGTGTTTGCAAAGAAGTAACTTCTAAGAAGTTTAGGCTGAAATTTTCAGAAGTGTCCACTTAATTTAGGCACTCCCACCTTCATCAGAGGCTGGTAGTTCAGAGGTGGTGGTGAGCTCCCTACCAGATATGACTTCAGCCGAAGTTCTGGGTGCTTAGTCCCTCTGGAAAATCAATGCCTTGTGCACCCAATCGTAGTAGACACTTCTGACAATCTGGCCATCCTATTGTTGCTGTATTGAGTTCTATGATATTTGTAGAGTATATCTCATGTGCTAAGAAAAAAAAGGTTATGCTATAACTGATGGTGTGTAGAGGAAATTCTTCAGAGTTTATTTCTCTGCAAAGCAGAGGCTTACTTGCAGTGTTCAAGATATATGCCTTTTATAAAGGCGGTGACTCATTTTGTATCTTCATAGGAAGGAAAATAATGTCCTGAGTTGTCAAATTTACAAGAAATATTTAGCAAAGTCTTTCATGAAAGGCTAAAGTACCAATTATATTTACATGTCCAGTACCATATGATTATGGAAGATTGTCCTGTTTATTACGGTCCTCAGAGGATGCTATGGTGTGTATGCGTGAGCCGCACAGATTGTATAATCTCTGTTTGAAACCATGATGAATTTCAAAAGTTGAAGAAATTTTGCACAGTGTTTAAAATAAAATTTGATTATTGAATCTGTACCTAGTATGTTGTTCTCTCTTGTGTGAACACCTCCACTCAAATGTCCCTTTGGACAGTGTCTTTTGAATGGTAACAACAATAAATTAACTCTCAAAATAAAGAGAGATCATGATAGATGCATACAAGCCACAAAAAGATCAGAGTTTATCTCTGGTTTAATCCTAGTTGGGGTTGCCAGGTGCCCCTTAGTTTAAGGGATGTCCCTTATTTAAAGGAAGCATTCCTTACTTCAGAGACCTAAAGCTGTATAGAACATAACCAACATCCTTTATTTACATAACGGGAGCCCTTATTCTGAACACCCTTAGCTCCATGGAACATACGAGATAGCCGTTATTTCAATATCCACCTCCTCTCGAGTGTACCTTATTTTTGAAATTTTGACTAGGCAACCCTAATCCCAGCCTCCAGGAGTCAGGAGTGCAATAGGGCCACTGAAATCAGCTCTTGGTAGCCTGTGATTGCTCTTGAGTAACTTCTACTGATTAAAGCACAGAGTTGCAATGATTACTCCATTCTGTTTACACGAAGAGCTTGTAGTACCATCAAGCTCATACATTGCACAACACAGCTGCAAATCCCATCCAAGAAACACAGGGGACAATCCAGCGGGCTGCTTATGCCACACAGCCAGAGCGCGCGTGGTGTTGCATGCGCAGCACAGCCGCAAGGGGCAAAAGTGCAACCCTGGCCTGTGTGACCTGCCCTGCGCAGCTGTGCTGCACGGGGAGTACTGCGTGCGCGTTCTGGATGTGTGCCGCGCATCAGGGTCGGCATAAGAAGGCCGCTGGGTTGTCCCCACAGTGTTTAGAGTCGGAAGGTTTCCTAAGTGCAGGAAAAATTATTGCTTTCACAGGACATCTGGTGTCTATAGCAATCTTGGCTGGTGCCCCTGTGTTAATGAGGCTGCACCAGACCACAGAATGAGTCAAGCCAAGACCTAGCTGGAGCAGTCGAATTGAGTAAATGTACTTTTGTACTAGACTTTTCTGATTGATCACATTCTCCTTTAACAAGCCGGCTCTCATTAGAACAAATTAGTCCAAAGATGGAGACACTTTAGTCCTTTTAATTGGTTCCTTTCACAGAGGCTTCTCCACGTGCCAGATGTACCCCCTTTAAAACACAGAGTCACACTGGCACATTTGCATGATGTGCAACATCCCACAGATAAAGAAGCTGAGCTGACAAACCAGCAAAATATTGATTCCAAAATGGGCACAATTCTAGATGTCTAATCTGAGCTGCCTGTGCCCTCAATTTGAAAGGCTTGGAACGTCCACAGTTCTCTTGATTTCAAGCAGAATTGTGGATGCTCACAATCGATAGAAAGAAGAACCTGGATGTCTGAAGCAAGGCACCTCAAATCAGAGGGCGTTTGAAAAATCTGGTACAAGTGATTTGCCCAAGGCCACTAAGAAAGTGAATGTCAAAGATGGAATCAACTCCAAAATTTCCCGGTTCTGATTAATATATGAAATCTGACAACGTGATAGACATCGAATTAGACTCAGGAGTAACTACACTCATTAAAGAAGACATCATTTATTAGGTGAAAATAAGTTTAGTTAAAGGACTAAACAGATGTGGGGCAATAACATGGTTAAGAGATGCAAGGTAATTCAGTTTCAAATAGTTTCCTATATAAAGGGGGTAATCTCCTGGCTGCTAAATTTGCCTTTGGGATGAGGGAAGGGAGAAATTAACCAATAAGAGAGACATCAATATCTGAAGCCATGAAAGTTTTAGTATATCTCAAAACAATAAAAAGCACAACTTCTGTCTTGTCAAGACGCAGGGGGCTTTTTGGAGGCTGTCAGTATATACTAGGTGGCCCTTAAATGTTTCCTACTATAGTTAAATACAATTCATCTCCATACATGCCTGACTTGAACTCACATTGTTAAGATGCGTACTTTACATCACAAAAGTAGATTTGATTGTGTAAGAAATTAATCCCACCCAGAATCACAGGGATTAGAGAGAGGATTTTTCTGCTGGATCTCGTCTAATGTTCCCCTGCAGCAGAATTTCTAATACTGTGTCTAGTTCTGTTTAACTATTTGATTGTGTCTGATTACTCTATACAGGGGCTGCAGCAGGCAGGGAAGTGGACCAACTCTTTGATCAACTATGGGTGAAAACAGACATGATGCTAACGTCACTTTAACATTTCTTATGTATGTTACAGGGTTGCATAGGGCACCAATACAGCCCTGCAACAGCATAAGAAAAGTTAAAACAGTGTTAAAGTGAAGTTTGTTTATTTATTTATTTATTTATTTTATTAATCTATTTTTATCCTGCCTGTTCTGCTCACAGCAGCTCGAGGAAGCTAACAATCAATAAAATAAAATATAAATACAATAATAAATATATTAAAACACTAATAAATCTATACAATTAAACTGGGGTTAAGTCAACCGAAACCTACCACCCTAACCCACCCTTCACCCTCACCGAATGCCTGGCAGAACAGCTAGGTCTTGCATTTTTGTCAAAAGGAGGGAAGGCCCGGGGCCAATTGGGCCTCTGCCGGAAGGGAGTTCCACAGCCTGGGTGAGACCGCTGAGAATGCCCTCTCCAGAGTTGCCCCCCGGGATACCTGGGGGACCTCCAGGAAGGCGCCCCCGGCTGGCTGCAGGGCTCAGGGAGCGAGACAGTCCCACAGGTAGGCAGGGCCCAGACCGTTTAGGGCTTTATAGGTCAAAACCAACACTTTGAATTGGACCCGGAAGACTATAGGCAGCCAGTGCAGAGACCAGAGCACCGGTGTAATGTGCTCACGGTGACCTGCTCCTGTAAGGAGGCGGGCTGCCGCATTCTGCGCCAGCTGCAGTCTCTGGACTGTCACTATGGGTAGCCCCACGTGAAGCACATTACAATAGCCTAGTCTTGAGGTAATGAAGGCATGAATGATAGTGGCCAGGTTGGAATCTGAGATATACGGCCGAAGCCGCCGCACCAGATGTAATTGGTGAAGCGTGCTCCTCGCCAAAGCCTCCACCTGGACATCCAGGCGGAGCCGGGAATCCGGGAGCACTCCCAGACTATGAACCTGAGGATAAGTGGGGGACAGACCCCATCAATGACAGGGGACGTCACACCCACTGCCTTACCCACTAACTAAAAGTGGAGTTAGCATCATGTCTGTTTACTGTGTAGAGCCCTCTCATATCAAGCTGTGTTGTGCCAACCTGTGGCTCAATTGCAGCATTGTTACCATAGGAAACAGCGGGTGAAACAAAGACATGCATGTAACATTGCTTTAATATTTCTTATGCATGTTGCAAGGGCAGTACTAGCACCCTATGCAGTCCTGCAACATGCATAAGAAATGTTAAAGTGGAGTTAAGGTGCATGTCTGTTTTCACCCAGTGGGCATCTCTACAGTTGCCACCATTTCAGGCACCTAACATAGGGATCCCTATTACATTTGTTCACTTCAAGCATGGGTATTGCCATGGAGCGACATGGGTTCACTGCCCAGAACATATCTAGAGAACACATGAGGTGACCTGTGATACAGCTGATAACAGTGTGCAATTATTGTCTGCTCAATTGTCAGAACGGAAAAGGGCTCGCTGGATACCGCAGCAGCATCAGCAAAGGCTGCATTTAAAATGGTGGGGTGGGAAATTGATACACTGTAGGGTGGGGGGAAAGAGAAATTGACATTCTCAATGGGGCAGCAGGAGAGAGAAATTACCTGTGAAAGCCAAGGGCTCCCTGTCTGGGTGGATGTGCTTTTTTATTTTGGGGGGGTAAGCATTAAGGCAGCCAATCAGTCAAAAGACACACCAAGGGATAGCTTGCATGTTTGTGCTTCTGTTTGAAGAGCTCCCACTGGTGGCCAGAGTTCATAAGCTGCCAACATACACCCAGAGCAGCATGGACAAATTGTTCAAACTACTGTTTCAGGATGATGTCACGGTTACTAGTGTGGGGTTCACTTCCCCTGTGGTTAACGTAACATGTAGAGACATCCTGTGTAATTGCTAGGAACTGTAGTGCCTCTCTACTTTCGGTGTATTTGGGAGGGGGGCCGGGTGTCATTCAGCTTAACTCTCAAATAGTAACACGCCGCTACACACAGTCTGAATCCACCACTAATGTTTCCTTTTCTCAGACAGGGAGACATGGCAAGCTGTGTGAGGCTAGGATAGACAGGGCATGAGTGCAGAATGTTACAGCATGTTATTATTAACAACATTTTAATGTTCATGAAGTTCTCTGAGAGCTTTGGATGAAAGAGTTCATAGAAGTGTAAAGTATTACTGTTAACAATATAAGAGATTATGTTATATAGCAGGCACGGGGAACCTTCTCTCCTTGAAGTCACTTTGGAAATTAGTATAAGCTCCACAGGCCAAACAGGAGTTCGGGACAGCAGGATACTTACATGTTGTGCTCAGGAAGGAGGCAGGAAAGGAAGGATCATGATCATGGATCTATGCCAACCATCCTCTAATCCTTGAGTGCATGCCGTTATCTGCTCCCTTTCCTTAAACTTGCTCTGTCAGTGCTTGTGGGTAGGATCCACAGGCCAGATTCAGGAAATGCAAGAGGCCAAATAAAAAATTGCTGTGGTTAAAAAACTGAGAGGTCAGAGATTCCTGACCCGGTATTAATTAATTATTATTATTATTATTATTATTTTATTATTATCACTTGTATAGCTGTGTACCTGGCACTTTACAGAACAATGAGATGGATGCGGTCCCTGCCTATGGCTTACAATCTAAAAGACTCGGAGAGGGGACATAGGGAGAGACAAGGGATAAAACATTCAAGCGGATGCGAAGTCTCAGGTGCACGTGTTTGGCTTGGTTGCAGTTAGGGAGGAGTCAGGGGGAGGGCAGACAGTAAATGTTGAGAGGAAAGTTCTAGCAAGCATCGGGAAAGGCGGCGAGGAAGAGGTGGGTTTTGAGGAGGGATTTGAAGGAGCAGACGGAGGGGGCAAGGCGGATAGGGGCAGTGAGGGAGTTCCAGGAATGGGGGGCAGTGAGGGAGAAGGGACGAAGGTGGTTAGGGGAGCAGGGGAGACGAGGGAGGGGGCAGAGGAGGAGCGGAGAGTGCGTGCAGGAGTGTGTAAGGAGATAAGGGCTGAGAGGTAAGGGGGAGCCAGGCTGTGACGGGCTTTGTAAGTAAATACCAGGAGTTTGTGAAGGATGCGTTGCAGGAGGGGGACCCAGTGAAGTGATGAGAGGCTGCACGTGGTCGAAACGACGGGCCAAGTGGATGACCTTAGCAGCAGAGTTTTGGATGGCGATAAGGGGGACAGATGAGAGCGGGGGAGGCCAGCAAGGAGGAGATTGCAGTAGTCAAGGCAGGAGATGAGCAGAGCACGAACAAGGGTTTTGGCTGAGGAGACAGAGAGAAAGGGGCGAATCCAAGCAATGTTATAAAGGGAAAAGTGACAGGACTTGGCAACAGAGTCGATGTAAGGTTTAAAGGAGAGGTGAGTATCAAAAACGAAGCCTGGGCTAGGGGAACAGGATGGATGGTGACACCATCTATAAGGATGGATAGAGAAGAGGGGGAGGAAGGGAAGGGAGGAAAGATGAGTTCAGTCTTAGCCATGTTGAGCTTGAGCTGGCGTTGGGACATCCAGGTGGAGATATCAGAGAGACCGTTGATGAGGCGATCTTGGACAGAAGGGGAGAGGGGTGTGTGGAGAGATAGAGTTGAGTGTCGTCAGCATAAAGGTGATATTGGAAACCGTGGGGGGCAATGAGTTTGCCCAGGGGCAGGGTGTAGATAGAGAAGAGGAGAGGGCCCAGGACAGAGCCTTGGGAAACCCTACCAAGAGTGGGAGGGAGGAGGAGGTGGAATTGGGAAGAGACACACTGAAGTCAGAGAGGTAGGAGAAGAACCAGTCAAGGACAGAGCCGCAGAAGCCCAGGGAGCAAAGAGAGTCCAGTAGGAGTGAGTGGTTGACAGTGTCAAAGGCAGCGGAGAGGTCAAGGAGGACAATAATTGAATTGGTATTAGATTTAGCAACAAGTAGATCATTGGTATTAACCATGGGATAAGCTAAGATAGTTTGTGTCAGTATACTGCCTTCCTTCAATGACTTTTGGGGTCCAGAATGAAATGTAACAGGACTCAAAATAGACTCTCAACAACTGCCTATTTGCTTTATGGAGTACAAGTAAAGGTGTGCCTAAATTCTATAAATCTGTTGATGGGGTTGCAGTTCAATTATTGGATGTGCTTTACATGGGGTTACGACCAGCAGGTTTTAGATAGGCTGTATCCAGTAATCAACCAATTTTGGAAAAGGATATTGAAACTTCCCCCGACCGCGAGTACTGCTATTCTATTGCTAGAACTGGGTATGCCTTCCTTAAGTGCAATTACAGAGATGTGACTGATGAAATTCTGGATAAGGCTTAGGGATGCTCCAGTTGCTTCCCTTTTGGCCCTGGCACTGAGAGAGAAGCAAACCAATCATGCTTGTGGTATTGATGTGTGGTGGACTGCAGTTAATGCTCGTCTCACCTCTTTGGGACTCTTTGTCTCTCGTAAAGGGATATTCTAGTGCCCAAATAGCCAGGCTCATAAGACAACAAATTAAGGATATTGATAAGCAAAAATTGAGAGTTTCAGCTGCGGGAGCTATTGCCTCCCCTTTCTACAAATATCTGATACCATCTCGGGGGGTGGGGGGTGGGTAGGAGCTCATATATTTTCCACCTTTCTGATCCATAGCTCAGACAAGCTTTTGCAAGATTAAGATTTCAATCTATGAGCATGGCAGTTTTATTTGGAAGATATCAGGGCATCCCATATGTGGAACGGATATGTCCATGTGGGGGAGGGGTGTTGAGGACTTGAGTCACTATTTAATCACTTGCCCTTTATATGACTTATGTCGCACCTGTTTGAGAACTGTTATTGGGTGGGAACTAGACCGACCAAAGATCCGACAGTTGATTTACCTCCTCATTGATTCCATCCCCGAAAGAACAAAGCAGGTGGCCATCTTTGCTCTTAGAAGTGAGAATATCCGCAGGAAGTTAATCATGTCCTAAAAATTAGACATGAGGTTATGGGTGCTGTTATTGTTTAAATGAGCGGACGAGCTTTCATACATACCTGTCCAGTCTTGTGTAAGGGCCAGTAATGTATATTGTGTGGCTTTTGAATGTTTATATTGTGGTTTCATTGTAACAATAATAACTAACCGATTGAATCACTAAAACCCTTTTGTACCCTGTAAGAGAATTCATTCATCTACATTTTTATGTTTGTTTGCATTTATTATGTTAATTTTATCTAGTTATTTGAATCATGTTGTGATGGCCATGTGGTCAACAACTTAATAAATTTACTACTACTACTACATGGTCTTTGTTGCTCTCTGGGGTGATGAGATTCTATTTACTTTTCAAAATGAGGTGATGCAGATAAAAGGGAACCCTTCCCTAAATCCAAGCCCCCACTCCCAAAACTTTAGCAAGTGCAGATAAAAATGGGAACAGGACCCAAAACCCACTCCCAACTTTATGAGAGGCAGATAAAATGGGATCTAGATACTTCCCTGCCAAACCTTTTGGGATACAGATAAACCTAGACTCAATTCATGCACTCATCGAGTTGTTATTCTTCCAACTCGTATGTTCTTCCGTATGTTTCGGACTCTGACCAGGCCACCATCATCCATGCTTTTATCACCTCTAGATTGGACTATTGCAACACACTCTACGTGGGGCTACCCATGGTGATGGCCTGGAGGCTGCAGCTAGTGCAGAATGCAGCGGCTCGCCGCCTAACGGGGATGGGTCGCCGCGAGCACATTACACCAGTGCTCCATTCTCTGCACTTGGCTGCCTCTTGTTTTCCGGGCAATTCAAGGTGTTGGTATCGACCTATAAAGCCCTAAATGGCCTGGGCCCTGCCTACCTGCGGGATCGCCTCACGCCCCAGGCTGTGCTGTGGCTATTCCGGTTGGCTGGGGACGCCCAACTTGAGGACCTCTGGGTTTCCCGGATGGCGACAATGGGGAGGGCGTTCTTGGTGGCGGTTGCTAGGGTGTGGAATTCCCTCCTGATGGGAGGCCCACCTAGTCCCTGACCTCCCCTCTTTCCAAAGACATTGTAAGACCTGTCTGTTCCACCAGGCCTTTGGTGAGGCAGTCGGTAGGGAGGTGTATGCGTGTGCTTATGTGGTTCTGCCTTATGTTTAGACTGTTTTATAATATTTTATATGTTTTATTTACTGTTGTGCGCCACTCCAAGTTGCCCGTGGCAAGAGGTAGCCGGTTAAAAATACAACTAACTTACTAAAACTGTATACGGTGTAGATTAAATGGGACTGAGAGCTAACAATTCCCCCAGGTAATGCAGGTAAAGTAGCAAACTCCCCACCCACCGGTGATGGGGAAGAAGACTGGGCTCAGAGCTAGAATGCAAAGAACAAGACAGGCAACTTATTATCATAATATATGCGCTGTAGGTATTAGTACGCAAATGTATGCACATAAATTTGCATGATAATGAGGCCAAGCGAGGAGTGGGTCGTTGCTTTCAAAATGGCGGAGCGGGGCGGGCGAGGTGGTAGAAGCCGCAGCGGTGACAGCAACTTGGACAAGAGCATCACCCTACCACCCGACGAGATCTTCCGCAACCTGGAGAATGCCAAGCGCTTCGCCATAGACATCGGTAACCGGGCAGCGAGTATCTACTCCGGGTGGGAGGCAGCGGGCGGCACCGACCCGACTCTCCTCAGCTCGGGGAACTGCCGGGGTCTAAGGCAGCTAAACAGAGCGCGCAGGGCACTTTGGGAAATGCAGTCTCTTTGAGAAACCGCTCTCGTTGGTGACAAGTGGCAAGTGGACTGCTTTTCCCGGTGTGCATCGCGGTAGCTTAGTAGCGCGGAATACTATGGGAGTTGTAGTCCCGAGGGCTTCCCGTCGTGAAGAGAGGTGCGGGGAGAGGGACTACAGGCTCCAGCATGCCGCCTGGCTGGGCTAACGGGCCGGGAGAGGTAAACAAGTTCCCCCTCAAACTGATGTTGCCCTTGTGGGGGTTTATACGGGGCGTGGGAGGTTAGAGCCTCTTGAAAAGATGGGGGTAGGAAGGCTGCTGCAACATGGAGTGGCTAACGGAAGGGTAGGAAACTCCAGCCCAGTGGGAGAAGCGCGGGGTTAAGCCCCCCCTGAAAAGGTGGGGGAAGAGAGGGAACCAGAGTAAGGGGGGGCAGACCCACTGAGGGGGGTGAACCCCAGTATAGGGAGGGAAAGGACAATAAAGGGGGGGAGAGATCAACCCCCCCCCTTACACCTGCCTTGAAAAGGTGGGGACAGGGAAGTGAATGCCAGCAATGTGGAGGAAGCTGAGGAAAGGATGAATCAAGTGAGGGGTAGATAGATACCCAACCCAAGAAAGGCAGCAAGAGTAAGTCCAGGATTTGTGTTGGACACCCCCGCTCTTTTCCTGCCCCCATCTCCCTCTGACAGGGTGGGATCAGAGGAGTGAGTTCCAGCAATCTGGGGAGGGCAAAGGAAGGGTGATCCCACTTACGCGGAGAACAAGAAGGTGAGTTTTGTGTGGGAAAGGAACCCTAGTCCATCAATTGGGGAAGCAGAGGATGTTTTAAGTCAAGTGTCACCACCCATCGTTGCCCACACATTATGCATGTTGCAGGGCCACGTTGGCACCTTATGCAGACCTGCAACATACATGATCTGTGGGGAGGCGCTTGTCTAAAAACACCCAGAAATAAAAAGCCCATCCTCATGAGGCAGGAGTACAAAAAGTGGGGATGGATGGGTGTTAATCTTGTCAGGAGCAGGAGGAAACTCCATCCCACTAATGAGGGGAGGAGATGGCTCACAGACATGTATTGGCAACTAAAAAGAGGTGAAACCTTACTGCTGAGAGGAAGGAAGCAGTGATCAAACATTATGTAGGCATGGGGAGGATATGACTGAGAGATTCCTCCCTAGTAGGTGGGGATATGAAGTGGTAGAACCCATTGACTAAAGGCACATTCAGTTCTCAAGTCTGCTTTGGGGTCTTAGCAAGTGTGGTCTATTAAACTCTCAAAGCTTAGAACAGGGATTTGCCCCAAACAAAACAAAATTCAGATAGGTCAGGCCTATCTGGGGAAATCTATTTATTTCAGTAGAAATGTATTTCTGTTTGTCAGAGAATGGATGCTTCTATCCCTTCACTGTCCCAAACTCTGCTGCTAGGGTCATCCACTCGGCCCGTCATGCGCAGCCTCTCCTCTCCTTGCTTCGCTGGCTCCCCCTCCCCCAATGCATCCTTCACAAACTCCTGGTACTTACCCACAAAACCTTTCACAACCTCTCCCCCCTGCCCTCCCCCCCCGACTCTCGGCCCTCATTTCCTTACACACTCCTGCACGCACTCTCCGTTCCTCCTCTGTCACCTCCCTCGCTCTCCCTCATCTCCCCTGCTCCCCTAACCGCCTTCGTCCCTTCTCCCTAGCTGCCCCCCATGCCTGGAACTCCCTCCCTGCCCACATCCACCTCGCCCCCTCCTTAAAACCCACCTCTTCCTCGCTGCCTTCCCTGACGCCTGCTAGTACTCCCCTCTCAACATTTACTGTCCTCCTAACTGCAACCAAGCCAAGCACGTGCACCTGAGACGCCGCATCCACTTGAATGTTTGTATCCCTTGTCTTTCCATATGTCCCCTATCCCTGTCTCCCCCCTCCTAGTCTATTAGATTGTAAGCTATAGGCAGGGACCGTGTCTTTTTCTCATTGCTACGTAAAGCGCCAGGTACACTGCTGGTGCTATACAAATGCTTGTAGTAATAATAATAATAATAATAATAATAAAGTATAAAGGGCAGAGATACTCATTTATCTCTATCACTATCCTATTTTTGGGTGGGGGTATAGAGGAACTGGAGGTTAGCAGAGGAAAGAATTGTTCCCTGATATTTGTTTTAGGGATGGGGGGGGGACCTGTACTGATGCTTGCATTGCTCATACAGATGTTATCTCTTATGGCCACATAAAGAATCTGTTTCTCCATGACTCCCCCCATGAATTTTTGATTTGTTAAGAATTAGGGTAAAAACCTTGTACTGATGCTTGTATTGCTATTGTAGATGTTACAACCCACAGCTACATAAGGAGCCTGTTTCTCCATGAATTTGTGATTTGTAATGAATCGGCAAAAACTGTTAAGATGCTTCCACTTCTAGTACAGATGTTATATCCCACAGCTACATAAATATTCTGTTTCTCCGTGACTGTTCCCATGAATTTGTGAAGACTCCTGTAGGGTGGGTGTGGGGACTGAGTTTTCAAAGCTGGATATTGAGTGTACCTTAGTGACAAAATTGGAATCACAGACTTGAAATTAAATGGTGAGACTGAAAAAACAGAAAAAACATAGAAATACATTCCCTTGAATTGCTGCTGAGTCTTTCCCCCTCTAGCTTTCTTCCTCCCTTCTGTTGTTGCATGAATGGCACAGATGCTTCTTTAGATGTGAGTGGGGTCTCAGTCTCAATTTTTTTTTCACACGGGGACTGGTCCTGCTTTCAGGAAAGTCAGCTGTAGCTCAGTTGGCCCATTTATGTAATTCTCCATGTTCTCCAACTGTTACATATTAGCAGAGCTGTTTTTGACTTCTTCAGCACTTGCACGTGACTGGTAGCACTATAGAAATGATAGATAGTCGTAAGTAAACTTTTCAGGGGTGTAAAAATCTGCTTGCATGATTGCCAAAAAAAGACTCTCTCTTTTTTGTCTGGCTAGTGAATAATTTATAATTTTACAGTCCTTTATCTCTCCTCTCCCCCCCCCCCCCAATAAATTTCTAATTAGTTGATCTCAGGCTTGTCAGTATAAAGGCAGCACTCTTTAATCTATTGTTTCATAGACCAGCAGTGGGGAACCTCGGGCCCAGGGACCAAATGCAGCCCGTGGCAGGTTTTTATGAGGCCGCTTTCTAGTTCCTAGGTATTTCCTACCAGGGCATGAAATTTCAGATCAAACTAAAAGAGCAAAAAATAAAATAAAAAATTCAGTCTCCAGACTCACTCCCGATATTAAACTGTTCTTGCCCCACTACACACCTCAACCAGTCACCAGCCTCAGTTTTCTGGGTGCCAGTGGCTCCCAGGCACCTGCAAATTTCATGCATTGGTTCCTACCCCTAAGCATTGAATGATAGAGCACGGGGTAAGGGAGCAGAGAAGAGAGCATGTGTGCAAGGATAGGGGATAGCTGCATGGTGCAGATCTGTGATCTGGACCCTCTGTTTCTTGAGCACACCCCTTAAGCATCCCCTCCCCCAGAGCATGGACTAAACTTCAAAGTAGCCCCAGAAGGTAAAAGGTTCCCCACCCCTGCCATAGACTATTAACCACAAGACTGGGGGAAGGGGACCAAGGAGTGCGTGGGATTGTATTTGTTGGAAGAAAGATATGCATGCATGACAACTCGTCATCTGTGTCTTTTCAGATTAACTCTGTATGCTGATGCTATCATTATTTTTTCATTCCGTTTATGAGTTCCTGGAAACATCCGTTAAAATTAATGCTCCCTTCTAGTGGGTCAGACTGGAATTAAAGCAGGGGATTAGTTATAAACCCCAGACACATTTCTCAACTGGTGTCCAAAGCAGGTTTTAAAGTCTTTTATCAGTTGGAAAAATGGAGCTAAAGCAGTTTTGCTAGATGGGTAGCTGCCTTTCCTTTTCTAGCAGTAGCTTTGTACTTCCATATCATTTATTGGAGGGTTTTAGTGCTGTACAGACCCCATGTTTCAAAGTATCCCTGCTTGTTGTGTTTTATAAATTGGAAAATTACATTTTTCTCCGCAACACCAGTTCCACTTTGTATTGATCTTTACTTTCCACTTTCCAAAGCAAAGGCAATTTCAAGAAAGGGGTGGGGGGATTTATTTTCCTGGCAAGTAGAAGTTGCTATTTCAGTTTATGTACCAGTGAATAGAACATGAGACTTTGGGTAAAAACAAATATGACAGCAGCCTGCTTTGTCAAGATCTGGCACGGACCTCATCGCCAGATGTTGGCTGAGGATTGCTCCAGGCCTCGTCAGTGGTAGCTCTGGCTGTGACATTGGAAAACCTCTGAGGCCGCAGCCTGGACTGAGGCCTACCCCATTGGGCCACAGCGGGGCTGCCTGTCTGTTCCTGGGATGGGATGCTGGCCCAGGTCGAGTCCACCATGGCCGGCTACAAAGGCTGCCTGTCATTGGCCACCATGACTGCCTGTCATGGCAGGGTGCTGGGAGCAGCGCTGGGGTGCGACTGGCTGGCCGCATGTTCATCATTCTTGCTGCACCCAGGCTGTGCAGCCNAGGCTGCCTGTCATTGGCCACCGTGACTGCCTGTCATGGCAGGGTGCTGGGAGCAGCGCTGGGGTGCGACTGGCTGGCCGCATGTTCATCATTCTTGCTGCACCCAGGCTGTGCAGCCGTCAGTCTGACCAGGTGCGCATTTATTCTGCGCCCAGACCATGTCCGGCACGGCTTCCCAATCCGGGTCAAGTAGGCCAGCGGCCATCCAGCCATCACATTTGACTTTACCCTTTGAGTGGTGAGACCTAGTTTTCAATTTTGGTTCAGCTGTGTGAATTGTTGGGGTAGCCTTGGGCAAGCTCACTGTTTCTCAGCCTTAGTTCCCCATCTGTAAAAGGGTAATAATAATACTTACCTGCCTACCTAGCGGAGAGATTATGAAAGAGAGCGAGACGATTGCAGGGCACTTACTGTGGTGATGAGTGCCGCAGAAATATCTGTATCGATTAAAATCAGGTTTAGGGGTCTTGAGATATTGTAGGTGTGAGAGTTGGTAAATTTCACTGCCCCCTTTTTGACATAGATCAGGAATGGGGAGCCTTTTCCTCCCAGGTGCCTCTTTAGAAATTGGTACAAGCTTAGAGGGCTGCATAAAACTTGAGGATGGAGCTTTTTAAGGGATGTGCTCAGCAAGAGGAGGGTCCAGATCATAGAGCTGCTCCTATCTTTGTGTGCATGCCCTCATTTCTGCTCCCTTACCTCAGTCTTTCAGTGTATGGGGGGTAAGAACTGGATCCAGGAACTGGAAAGGGGCCAAATAAAAACTAGCCATGGGCCACATTTGACCCTGGACCTGAGGTTCCCCACCCTGACTTAGATGGCTGCCATTTATTTATTTATTTATTTATTTATTGCTCTCAGATCTCCATTAGATTCTTCTTAATCAATCCAGAACTCTCCCTTTGTTTGCCTGGCTCACAAACAATTCATGTTGCATTATTTTGTAGAATGCCTGTAGCATTGACATTAAATGTACCCGTGCAGCATATGCTCTTTGTTAGTTGTTGATTGGCTAAGTCAGTATGATAGGGTTAATAATCCAACCCCAAGTGAAAAGATGAAAGGGGGGATGAAATCAGAGGGCTTGTTTGCATTGTAAACAGAATTGAAATATATATTCTCTTTGGATCTGTGTACTGAGACTAGATTTGGCAGTTCAGCATTTGGAATATAACTCTGGATCATTAGAGCATGCCCAGCGCACGCTTATCAGAGAAATTCAGATCTTAATAAGGGAACCATTGCCCAAAGGTTTGCAGAAGAGATAAAGGACGGAGAACTCATGGGATTAAGCTTGCAATTTCTTATAGCATGAGGCCTGGAATTCTTGCCTGTCTTGGCACTCTGCTGAAAGAGCAGGAGGCCACATCTTCCCTGAGGACCTGGAATTCTGGAATCATGTTGTTTATATTTTGAAGGTTTTTTTTCTGCTCTGTTTAATGACCAATCAAGCAATATTGGGCATGTAATCAGCTAATATAGGAGAAACCGCTTCCAACGTAATTGAAATTTATATATTCATGTTCTCAGTATGGCTGATACTGAAGTATTGCCACTTTTAGTGAAAGGAACACATCCTTAATGATTATACCGACATAGGCTTTAAGAAATTGGCATTACTTTAAAGACTTTTTACATAAAGTATTTTTGGCAGTTACAAAATACTTAGATTGGAAAAAAAACACTTCCAAGAACATTACTTTGTGATTACTATGACCTTTAATACATTTCTATAAACTGAAGGCAAATGTCTTGGATACACCTTAGTTTAAAAGCTCTTCCAGTCTTCAATCAGTTCAGCGAACGTGTATGCCTGAAAGTGATTGCAATCATAGTTTAACTTCATTAGTTGTAGTAAATGGCCTAGCTGTATAAACATTATTTTAATGGACACAAGAATAACCTTTTTCCTTGGGGCTCAATTGTGTATCAGCAAGTGGAGGGTGGGTGAGCGATTTGATTAGGAGTTAATGTTACAGCAGCCATCGGGCCATATTGCTCCAAAGAAACTGTGAATAGCAAGTGAAGGTTACTGCCATTTGATAATTGTTTGGGTTAAGTGAAGTTGATTTCTGTTTAGATTTTTAGCAGACAAGTTTCTTCGTCATAGCTGATCCATTTGTTTCAGTCTTCAGGCATAGATTGCATAGATTTGCATCACTGACTAGCTTTCTCCTATTGGAGGTATTTGCTATGTGATGTCTGTAGGGCAGATGTTGATGTGACTGTGGCAGTCCTACCTTTTGCACATTCTTATTCCGTCATTAAGAAGATAATACTTCCTGAGCCATCAGTATATATTCACCTACCTAGGGGACTGCCTGGTTCCTAAAGACTATGGCCACTTGCCCACGTTACAGTGATACAGCAGGGAAACTCATGAGTAGTTCTGAATGTGTATGTGGGGAGATTACGTGTCATCAGGCGCGTCCCACGGCAATTTCTCTGATAGATGATAGGGTTCAAAATCCAGCCCTGACATCTTTTGGAGAAATTGTTGTGGGACACGTCCCTGTATCCATGTTCATAGCTACTCGTAAGTTCGGTCGCTGGGAGTTTCCCCGCCGTATGTCTGTAACGTGGACAAGTGGCCCAAACTTGAGTAAGTCAGTCTTGCTCAATGTCATCATAAATATGCATAATAGTTCCACATCTCAATTTATTCCTTATTGAGGTGTTTTTCCACTTAGCTATTAGTAGTTTGATTTTACTTAAATGTACAGCCACTGTTCATTATAATATAAACAGGGGACTGCACAAGCCCTGATTTTGAGGAAACCACTTGACCTACATTTCTGAAAATTTAACCATGGCTGTAAGTTGTGAGGACCATCATATCCACAGAGTTTGAAAAAGAGCCATTAGGAAAATAAAATGTTATAACTGTTTAAATTTGGTTGTGATCAAAATGCACACCATCCTCGCGTATTTGAATAATCAATATCTCCTCCCCCTGGATGAGTTGAGCCCCCAAACTTCACAGGCTTCGAGAATGAGATCAATAACAAATGCTTCTGAAATATGAAACTGATTGATGCAGCCAAAACTGAGATATTATTGATAAAAAACCGATTCTGCAGGCTCACGCATGCCCACTTGAGCTCCTCTCTCCTATTGGAGAGCCGGGGAACCGGCTGCATCCAGTCCCCCTATGATCTCTGTGGGCTGCTGCTCCTGCTCGGCCCCCTGGAAACCCGCCAGCTTCGCGCGCACCACCCACCAGCCCCCCCAAACCCCGACCACAACCTGCCCAGCCCCCGCAAGCCCCAAAGTC